>VZRW01013690.1:57995-107915 GCA_013398125.1 Aegotheles bennettii | reverse complement strand
TGGGGGTGTGAGGGGTCAGGGGGAAGACACAGAGAGGCAAACATTCCCATTAACCAAAAATAAATGATAAACATTACTCTAGAACCTATCCCCAATTTTGATTCCACAATCCTGATTGTGGAATTCAAAGTCCTAATTTTGATTTCAAAGCTGAATGCCATCAGCAGGGTGCACTTGCACAAATAAACCATAAGAATCTATGAGGAGATCCATAAGGAAAATAAACAGAAGACAATGTTTTGACTTACAGTCACTTGATTCTTTCCCCCTGTAAGAACAGGTGAACAGGTTTATTACAAGAGGGACAAGCAGTGCTGGTCACTATTCCTCTTTCTGACAGTTAGCATAGAGGGAGATTTCTCTTCCCACCCAAATGAGGCTGATATGCCTTGGAATCTGTCAAAGTGTCCAGATCTGATGTGTTTTACCATAGCAAAGATGAAAGTTCCCTCTGTCTACTGTGATCGAGATTCAGCCCAGAGATAGTTCTAAACAGTTTTACTGAGGTACATTTCTCATACAGTTTTTTTATAATTTGGGGGACTTTTGCTCGTCAACAGCAACATACCACCTGACTATCTAAATACTGCATAATGACCAATAGAATATTCATCACACCATGTACCTATAGAGAAAAAAAATAAAAATCTTGCTTGGGTTACCCTATTTCATCATTAATAAATCCTAAATCACATTCTTGTCTTTACTCTGTTTTAAGCAAACACTCCAAAAAACATGTTTTGCTGTCATAACAAATCCACTTACCTCTTGAATGATGAAATCTGAAGAGCTTTGCATTCTTCGGCGTTTCACCGGAGATTTTTGTTGGGAGTCAACCATAGCTCTGTAGGTCATAGTCTGCAACTCATAGTCCTGTAAGAAGAGAAAATACATAAAATCATTTGCATTCCACATGATATTGACACTAAAAAGTATTCTAATTATAATGTCATTTATTACCTTCACAGCAGCTGAATATTGTTCTGAATACTTCTGGCATTCATCTATCTTGCTTTGTTTCATTTCAATCTCAGAAACCAGCATCTGCAAAATATGAATCTACATCTTCATCTTAAAAATAACTTTTTATTACTATTAGCATTTCTACTTTATCCAGTATCATTAATTTTACATATTATGCTCATTTCCATGTGTGTACAAGTAATTATATGCTTAAGTTGATGTCATAGAGAATCACAGAATGGTTTGGGTTGGAAAGGACCTTTAAAGATCATCTAGTTCCAACCTGCTCTGACACAACCAGGGACATCTTTCACTAGATCAGGTTGCTCTAATCCACATCCAACCTGACCTTGAACACTTCCAATGATGGGGCATCCACACCTTCCCTGGGAAACCCGTTCCAGCACCTCATCATCCTCATTGTAAAATTGTCCAATCCTGGGCTTTCTCAGGCTTACAGTGTAGAAATAGTGGAAAAACCCTGCCAGGTTTAATAGCTGGTGAGTGAACTTAAAATGAAATCAGAAATATACCATTCTGTGCATATAATTTACTACCCTGTCTCTTATTTAAGCTGTAGTTCCTGCTGCAGGAGACCATTGTTGAGTTTAGCTTTGCTTCCATGAAAATATTCTTATGTCCATAAATACCAAGAGCACTATCGAATAAAAAAAAGGCATGATAAGGAGAGTCCAGAGCTGTCGAGGGTTTTGCTCTTACAGATTTGAGGACCAAAACAATCTGGTCTGTAAAACAGCAATAATTAGTAAGTGATATAGTCACTTACTGATATAGTTGCATTAGAAATATAAAACCAGAAAAGTTGGTGATAACTTGGAATTTTACAGTAAGGGGTGAGGGATATAAACACCTCATATCAAGAAATAAGGCCGAAATCAATGGGTTAAATTGATATTTTAATTCTTTGGTTATTACAGCAGTGCTTTCCTACAATGAGATCACTTCATACAGAATCACAGAATTCTAGGGTTGGAAGGGACCTCGAAGGATCATCTAGTCCAACCCCCCTGCCAGAGCAGGGTCACCTACAGTACATCACACAGGAACGCATCCAGGCGGGTTTTGAATGTCTCCAGCCAAGGAGACTCCACAACCTCTCTGGGCAGCCTGTTCCAGTGCTCCGTCACTCTCACAGTGAAAAAGTTTTTCCTGATATTCACATGGAACCTCCTATGCTCCAGTTTGCATCCATTCCCCCTTGTCCTATCATTGGACGTCACTGTAAAAAGCTTGGCTCCATCGTCCTGACCCTCACCCTTTACATATTTGTAAACATGGATGAGGTCACCCCTCAGTCTCCTTTCCTCCAAGCTAAAGAGACCCAGCTCCCTCAGCCTCTCCTCATAAGGGAGATGTTCCATTCCCTTAATCATCTTAGTGGCTCTGCGCTGGACTCTCTCAAGCAGTTCCATGTCCTTCTTGAACTGTGGGACCCAGAACTGGACACAATACTCCAGGTGTGGCCTCACTAGGGCAGAATAGAGGGGGAGGAGAACCTCTCTTGACCTACTAACCACCCCCTTTCTAATGCACCCCAGGATGCCATTGGCCTTCTTGGCCACAAGGGCACATTGCTACCTTATGTTGGTTCAGTTGTTTAGCCAATGTTTTGGTATTTTCAGGATGGATTTCTTGAATCTTTCTCTGAGTATCTTCCACTTGTTGAATCCACATGTCCAAAGAATTGTAAGTATCTTTGTAATACTTTAGAGATTTATTAATGCCTTCCAAGTCACGCAACCTGGTTTTATTTTAGAAGATAAGCCAAAGAGGAGATGATTAATATTAAAGATAAAAAGTACAACACTAAGCCAATACATCTTTGAAGGCTTTGGATGCCTTATCTCTGCTATAGCTCACACTATAGACATACTAAAATAACACTAGCTACACAGTAAATTGACTTCTCAAACACCCAGGTTCCCAGCTTGGTGAAGCCTTTTCATTTGTCATAAATGATACCCAGGAGAGATCCTACTACAGAAGAAACTCTGCATATATCCCTCATTAATGAGCTAAACTGCTGGAAACTCCATGAGCACAGGAAACCCCAAGCAAGAGAGAGGGCTATGCAACAGCAGTTAATTCTGTTCTAAGAAGAAAGCGTATTTCAAATGCAACCTATGTGAATCAAGGAGTGTGCTGTGCTCTGCTGCAGTTCAGTGGTTCACCATACTCTCTGTGCCTCCCACAAAACAACAGGAGTTACGCTGAAACTAAAGACTTTAAATATCCTAATGTGTGAGAGCAATTGATCCTGTAAGTCCACTTTTAAATCGATTTTGACCTGACAAGAAAGTGCTGTCTATTTCTTGAAAGCGGTTTCCATACTGATGAGAATACTAACAGTTTTTGTTTCATGAGCTTTATACTGTTACTTCAAAGATCATATTAATATGACTACTTCAAAACACTGCAGGATAAACACACTTATTAAAAAACATTTTACAGTTTGACTTGGAATGAATACTTTGAGTCGCTCTACTGTTGTTCTCGAGATGCCAAAAGGAGACTGAAAAAGAGCAAGCCAAGGAAACCGTACTGCTCAAGTTTCATACTTAAGTCTGTTTTAAAGCTAATAACCATGAAAAAGAGAAAGGATCGTGGTAACTGCAGCCAGTATTTGTACATACTTTTCATATAATGATCATCAGTGTCAAGCTGTTAGGAAGCGGCAGAGCAAACATTTGCAGAAATCAGCTTGTTTACAGCTCCACACTGCAACTACCACAATCTGTCCTATTTACATTACAAGCCATTATATCTTAAAGTCATTTTTCAGCATATACTTTTCAGGGTACAGTCCTGTGAGGAAAGCATGTGGTTCATGTTTATCCTCTGAAGAAATAAGGACACTTCAGTACCTCATAGAACTACTTCTTTATCATATAAATTATGTCACACTATCAAATCTGAGGTGGATTTAAAGCTAGCCTTTATGCAGTCAGCTTTAAATGACACAGCTTTTGCCCATCTTCCTTTTAGCTTCAGGCAATGTTATATAGAGACAACAAATCAGTTTATTACAAAGAGCGTAACTTCAGCATTGCACCTGAATGGGTATTCACCCCTTAGAAAAGGAGGACAAACATGTGAAAGGCTGTTGCGTGAACTTTGACATAAACAGCACTAACTTTGATGCTGTTGTTCAGGTTATCTATAATGGCAAATTAAAGGAAATTTTAAACAAAATAAACTCAGGTACAGAATTCCTTAACTTGCCCATACCTTTTCCTTCAGTCTCTATAGTTCTGCTTCAGAACTATACAGACTGAAGGAAAAAGTATTTCCAGGAATGTCATGTATGGATATCTCCTTCAGAATTATGGGTAGATGTGTTCTGCTGTATCTGCACATTTGTGTAGGCATGTGCATTTGAGCAACATTCTCCAACATCATGATAGTAATACTAAAGGGCTGAATTTATAGCAACATCTCAGTTGGATATTACAACTGCATGAAAACAGTTGCACACCAAAAGAAAATCCTGGCACTTCACCAGAAGTTACTGTGGCAAAATTATCACAGAAGTTAATGGAAGCTAAGGACTTCCAGATTAGCACTTGAGTCATTAAAAGCAAGCTAACATGAATCTAATCATAACTAATGAATCAGCTCATCAGTTTAGCCTGCCAGAACTAATTATGTAGAGAAACAGATGGTACTTGCATAGGACAGCAAGTTGTTTCTGCAGGCATTTTTTAACAAGAAAAAGGACAACTTATCCCTACTGTGTCTCAATAAGTTGTAACTAAAGTTTCTATATCTTGTTAATGTTTTGGTGCTCAATAGTCACAGGCATTTCATGTGGAAAAGTAAGACAAAGATGTCAACAGCATAGAAAAGGTAAGAATTCTTGATCTTAGCACATTTCACAAACAGTTCAGAAAACTATTCTGACCTATTTTAACAGTAATTTCTGATTATTTTTCCTCAGAAAAAACAAAAAGCATAAAACATGAACAGATTATAATAAAAAGTTATACAAACCTGTTTTCAATTTGAGAATGAACATTTTGCCACCTCTCGGCTAACTGATCAACTTTTTCTTTATGCCAGTCAAAGTCAAGATCACGTTCCTTGTGCATTTTAAACATCTGATCACTGATCATCTTTGCCTTCTGCAGTTCATCCTCCAAGGTATGGAACACTTTTCTTTTCTCATCTACTTCAGATCTCCATTGCTAGTATATGATAAATGACAAATTGTAAGTAACTCCTAAATTGTGATGTTATTTTATAAATGAGTATTTTACATGAGTAAAATATATAAATGAATAAATGAAAAGTGTTTAAATGAATATTTTAATTCTGGTTGCTCAGACACTGGAATGGCACCAGAATAGGTCTGAGACAACTAATCATCTGTGAACTGCAGAATAATTCTAAGTAACAGCATTGCCCACAAAACACACATTAAAACACCGCAAATTAACATGCTTACCTTATAAAATACAGCTTTCAAAAAAATGATCAGGCAGATGCTAATCACTCTAACAAAAAAAGCATTACTCATCGTTTGCAATATTAAAATGAGGTATATGCAGCACATAAAAAATGCTGAACTTCAATTTTATCCTTTCTCAAAGATATCTGTCAAACCTCGTAGGAAACCCTGATTAGTATACTATAGCAATAGCAGGAATCTTTTTGTGGCCACATTTATATAACAATATAGTAGTGTCACCTTAACCGTATGTTATCTTTTGACGAGACAAGAAAAATAAGTCTTATTGCAGCATTAACAAATGCCACTCTTGGAAGTTCAGATACTTAAAGGCATTTCCTAACAGCAGGAATGCACATGCAAACTATCCAATTCCTAATGCTCCAAAGCTGTAATTTTTTTCTGAACTGTCAACCCTAATACAGACTTTCCTACAAATACATAAGCCAACTTTTGATATACTGTACAGTATAGCATAAACAAAATAAGTGTCACAAGACAGATAATTTTCCTATTTGTTTTTGTTTGCCCATGAAAAGGCACCAGTCAACTCTTACCTTTAATGTACCCATCAGGTTTTCTATATTGTTTTTGTCAGCCGTTACTGCCTCTTCTTCACACAACTTCGTTTCATAGAGTTTTACTAACAATTCTGCTTCTTGGGTGTTCTTCAGCACCAAATTTACGGTTTTTAATCTGAAAATCAGTAATCTCCTGTTAACTGACAGTTACTGTTAACAACAGTGAACACACTTGCGTTTTTCACCCTTTTCATGCATGGAGTACCCCTTTATACAGTATTAAAATTATGTTAACTCCCCTTTCCTTGATCAGTATTATTCATACTAATATCTTTGATTTATTTTTTAAGAGAAAACTGTAAACTAAAACGTGTGATGGGAGATGGCCTATTACATACTTATCTATGTAAATGGAAGACATGGAATAAACTTGATTCATGTTCTGAATAACAACATTGAGTTCAGAGCGCAGAGTAGGGACTGAAGGTGAACCAGCAGCTTGACTGAAAAACTCTTCACATTTATCTGTGATGATTCCCAAGTCATCCTTCAGTCGATCGAGTTCCCTCTTCAGTTTCTGCAAAATGAAAGGTTATTGACAGTGCTTTTATGTTACATCAACCTCATGTATACTCTCCATATCATTATCAGTATAGGTCTGCTCTCCTTTGCTTATTTCATGTGGACACCATTAAAAATGTTAAAAAGGACAAGTTAAGAGGGAAACTAACAGAGTGACCATTTATTGGCATCTTTTTTCTCACAAACACAAGCTTAATCTTTGACTCTTGTCTTTTCAAGGTACAGTGCAAACTCCCCTGGCTACACTTGAGTGTATATCTGAATACATTTGTTTTAAAATAAAACTTTGCTTTCTCAAAGGCTCACCTCTTGCTCTGAAATTCTAAACACACTTTCATGTATATCATCTCTTTCCATTGGAGTTCGGATCTGCTGTATTAACCTCTCCTCACAAGTCTCCAGCTGAAGTCTGATATTTCTGACTTCGGAGATGTACAGATTATAAACAGATTCTTCCTGCTCCTCTGTTGAAAGAAACAAGACACATGTTAGCAAACAAAGCCATCACATCATGTCCACCATGTCTTCTTATGAAACACTTTATAAAGTCACCGTTCTACAGGTCTTTTCATGACTGGCTGAAATTCCAGCAGTTTCCATTGCTTAAGGCAAATTTTAGGAACCCTTAAATTTTAGCTATTATTAGATCACCTCCTCACACATTAAAAAATAGCACACATCTTTGATCATTCATCCCAGGCACCAGCATCACCCCTATGAAGACACTACTAAATTCAGCGACTGATTCTATCAATGACTCAACAATACAGTAGACCTCCAGACCTTTTTTTTTTTTAAATCCTCTCTTTCAAACACACAGAGCAACACATCTTTCCTTAAGTATAGTGAATTATGCTAATGCAGTGATCAGCTTTTAATTACTATATTTCTTTAAGTCATTAGCTACTTGACAATAAATCAGAGCATATGTTTTGAGCTTTCTGTTCTTATTGTATTTAAAAATAGTTAAGAGAACAGTAACCACAGGCATTCTGTGGAGCTAGGAAAATATCTAGGACACTTTTCTTGCCTTTACAGTGTGAAAAAAGCCCTAATTCTGTTACAAACTCAACAAAGTAATCAAGTCACACTTCAACACTCAAAGCCAAGGAAGGCATGATTAAACATTGAGCTGCAATGCACAGAATAAATTGCTGGGTGTAAAATTTTTTGTAGCACTCTGTATATTAAGTAACACACCAGTATTTTTACATAGCTTAATATATACAAAGTTAAAAAAACTTAGAGCTTCTGTAAAATGTGCACATTGTTAAAATGATGACTCTGTCTCTGTTCAGAAGAACCGGGGCATTAAAAATATCAGTATGATAAAATGTGTGATTCACTAGAGCTTGTATACAGAAACAGTTTTATCAAGAACTACAATCCTTCTTCTGAGGGCATCTTTCTACTGTTCTCAGCAAAGTTTTACCTCTTTCTGCAGATTTCAAAAGTTCTTGATAGTATTGCTTGCAAACATTAACTTCCCTTTCCAGTTGTGCTGTATCTGAGCTTGTAAAGATTTTGGAGTCCTGGCTGTCTTCCACAAAATCATCAAAGCGGGACTGCAAATTGCTTAGAACCTGCTGATGTTCACCTGGCAGCATTGTCTTTATCTGCAACGGATTATAGACCCAAAACATGGTAAGCAATGATGCATCACTTAACACAGTTCCTTGTAATACTTTTTATAAAAAAACAATATTGACCAACTACTAAGATGGTAGATCAAAGAATCGAGGTTCTGAAAGCTTGCTGTTATTAAGCTGGAGTCCACTTGACAGCTGATAGCTTACACTCACTATAAAATCCCTTTCCATCTTTAATGCCAGTAATGGGCTGTGTTGTGACACCCTGCATCAGACAGCATTTCTCCATCTAATGCCATGTAGCAACAAACAGAAAACCAGCAAGAGTCATAGAAGTGGGGACACTTCAATAATTATCTCAAATTCCTTCTTTTTAAAAGCAACAGTGCGAAATTAGGAGTTAAAATGTCATTTTCAGTATTACAAATATTATTGCAACAGTTTGTAGACAGATATACACCAATACTGTATAATAAACTATTGTATTAAATAGTGTTATGCTATACATCTAACATTGTGTAATTCAGTGATCTCACACACTGTTTTAGCCAGAAATAATAGTATTTTGATCTATATCAACATTTCATTTCTAACAAATTGATGCTAATTAGCTATTTAACATTCCAAGTTACAGACCAGTATAAGAATAAAAAAATGTCTTATGGAGGAATGAGTGTTCAGCTGCCTTAAAATTGAAAGACTAAATGTCACTTAACAGTCATTCCACTGTTAGTAACTAGTTGCAGCATGAGGAAATAATGGGGGTTTTCACAAAGATTAACCTTAGCCTAACAAAGCTAATCTCCCCAGATATCTTCCACTTAAACACAAAAAGGTAGACTCTTGCAGAACAAAATTCAGATTTAGTCACTGTGCATTGCTTCCAAGAGATCCTGTCCCTCTGCTGACAACAGGAGACTAGAGAGATTAGCACAGTAAGGCTGCAGGTAGTTTTCATGATACCAGCTCTCTGCTCCTTCCCCAAATATATCTGTGTAAAGGCTGCTCAGATCAAGGCAGAACGTTGCACCGTGCTAACCAGCATGGCCACTGCCAGGTATTCCCACAAGGAAGACGAGGATTGCTGCAAGTTGTTGATTATACAACATTTCTGGGAAGCGTAGCCCATGACTTCCCAGCAAATGGCTAAGATGCCCTTTTTTGACATAGCACATACCGAGGCAACATTGCCAGCTCGAACAGCTTCAATTTCATTTGTCAGGTAATGCCAGGACACCACACTCTTCATGTTTACATGTGACTCATGCCAAAGGGCCAGAACATTCTGAAATTGCTGTTCAATCCTGAAACATAAAACCACTCCAATTTTAGATCATAGTAACACATGAAAAAGGAAAAAAAGTTTGACGTTATTTTAACCCAAGCTTCGTATAAATTAATTTTAAAAGAAAACATGTGGTCTTGTTTTGTCCCTACCTGTTGGCTGTATCTATTGCTTCTTTGTTTGGTGGAGGAACTGTAAAGCATACAGATGGAACCATGGCCTCATTACCACTCGGGCTAATGACTTTCCATTTAGCACGATGAGAGTTATTTGCTAATACACACTCATCATCTTTGTAAATAGTTATCTAGTATTAACAGAAAAGCAGAAAAATTTAATGAGCTAAGCATTACAAAATACTTTCACAAAGCACTTTTGCAAATGGTGTCAACAAGTAAGCAACAGAACAACAAAACCAATGTTCAACACCAGGATTTGCTCTTGTTTACTGGGGTGGAAGAAATTTAGAGCCCAGTATTCTCCAGGAATATGGTAATTAATGAAACTTTAGCTGAATTCTCATGTCTGTAATTGATTTGAGGAAATTCAAGTTTCTAACCTCAATTTGTCTGTAGTCACAGATGGCTTTAATTGGGATGGATGTTTTGAGCATACAGTCAGGATTCCTTGGCTTCAGCTGAATTATTGCCTTTGCTCTCCCCACAAGGCCTGCTACTGTGCTTTTATACTGCAAGAGTTGTTCTTTTTCTTCCTAGAACAGTTAAGAAAAGAATACGTCAGAAGAGATGGCCAGAATACAGTGCTGCTTCTTTGATCCTGTTAAGCTTTTCTTTTCCTGACTTCTTTTACTGTTTTTCTTAAAAGTAACACATATTACAAGAACAAAGTATCTTTCTGAAGTCACTGGTTTCCCACAGTATCTGGTATTGTAAAGATAAAGAAATAAATAAAACTGTATTTTGAACTTATGAAAAACAATCATTACACATGGATAGATGCAATTATTTAATTTTAAGTTCTAAAAATAATTTTTTTCTTTCACTTTAAAGGAATAATTTTAACATACATATTTTATATCCCACTATAATCTACACATTTCTTCTCCAGTTGTAACTCAGTTTAATGGAATCCCAGAATTCTTACCATAGACTCCTGGACAAGGTCTTCCAGCCTATGAAGGCTGCTTGATCTATCACAACTGTATTTTCGGTATATGGTATCTTTCAAATTCTTTAAATATTCCATGGCTTCTTTGGCATCACTGAAGAACTAGGGTGAGATAAACATCTGGGTTATTTTTAAACAACTTTAAAAGGATACAAACAGCTACACTAATAAGTCTTCTTTAAGTGTTGTCCTTTTTAAAATAATCTTTTCCAGTAGCTTGAAATGACCACTGCACTGCACAACACTACTCATGATCTCGTGCCTAAATGTACTCTTCAAAGAGGTACACGTTATAACACCAGCTATTCTTGGTATTATCTACATGCAAAATTAATTCAGCAGTTATTGAACCTTAGTTAATTACTGTTTCTGCAATAGAAAAAATTTTTGAAGTGATTCTTGCTTCCCTTGGAATTTCAATTACTTGCATAAATAAAGAACAGACAAAGACTACAAACTGTAGCAAACTAGCTACAACATTCAACAAGCACACTGGAGCAAATATTTTGTGCAGAAGAGGGAGTGAACTGCCATACTTGGCAGTTCTGCGTGGGCATCTTTATCCCCAAACTAGAGTCCTGGTTAAGCACGGTAGGGAAATATCCTGTGATAATCTTCACCCCATTCTGTCCCTGAAACCTCATTTCTTAAATTCAGAATTCCAGTTTCTCCCTCCCTACCACTAGGTGCCCGAATCACTCAACTTTGTCTTCTCCAGTGTCCATTTCCTAACTTCGGGCTCTCACTCATCTTAGTCTGAAGGCATCTCATTCCAACACCACCCCCCTTCCTCTTCAACCACCTCTTTAAGACATTATAAGGATTAATCTTTATAATTTAAATATAGAAAAAGAGTAGACTTTTTTAAAAAACAAAAAACCCTTCAGTTTTCAATCTTCATGCATATAACTGAGAAAACCTTAAATGTTCAATCCTCATCAATGTAACTGAGTACTGCATCATTTGCAGAGTATGCAAGCAGGTGATAATCAGAAAGGTGTTGGACGTGTCTGCTGGCAGGGTATTCTCTGCTCCATTTATTATTAATGCTCTAATTCTTAATGCATTTATATTTGGGGAGTCCTGGAACAACCACCTACGATATGTTCTCCCCTGGCCATCACTAACCACCCTCCACTCTACATTGTCTGCAGAAGCTGTATTGACAGCAGTTGTGCATGACAGGGAGACAATATTACTTCATTCTAAGAGTCTCTACTTGCATCTGTGGCTCTCTGAAAAAAATGTCAGGCCAGATTTTGATCTGCTGTGAACTGATGTAACTAACTGTAGTGAAGACAAAGTAGGTGTGGTAACACTGTGGGAGCATGGCTCATCATCTAATAGTTGTACATGACAAATGTCAATTTTACAACTGCTGTGAGAGAGCAACTAGCACTTTCAGTAGAACTTTTTGACTATGGACAAAACTTAAAACATTTCACATTTTTATTGATTTACTTTCTTACCTCAAAATATGCAGCATTTTCTCTCAAATGTTGTTCAACACAGTGACAGAGCTGAAGAATCCAGCTCCATTGTGTCTGCATTGCAGCTCTGTAGGCCTTTAAGGAAAAGAAATAGATTTTACAAAAGGAAATGAAGATTAAAAACATGCATACCTTTACAGAATTTAGGAAACACAAAAGTAACATAGCAAACACAAGCATCTAAACCTGTCCTCCTCACCCTGGAAAAGCAAGCTGCAGCAAGGAAAAATCCAATTAGATGTGCGAAAAAGACCTGTCACTACAGCATAGTCAACCATAACAAAACTTGCCCAGAGGGACTGTGAAATGATCATCTTTAGGCATGTTCAGAATTCAGCCAAAGTCCTGACACTGCTTTAAGCAGGAGCAGGACTACATCTCCTGAGGTTCCTCCAGCCTAAGCTCATCTATAATTCTGTGTCTATTTACCGAACCAAAATCACTGGATTCTTGCCTGGATACAAATCAGATATTAAAGTAACACCAATTACACAATAAAAGGTATTAATCAGGACTCAGTGCAAATACATAATTTTGTGTCAGTTGCACAGGAATTTAAAGAACTTAACCCTACTCCAATGATGCCTCCTATACTGTCTGCAGGGTGCTTGCCACTAGAGATACACTGCATGAGTGTTCACCAGCAGAGGGTACTCTTGACTTTCTGAAATCAGCCAGAAGTCTCAATATTTCTATTTCGTATGATTCTCAGGAAATTCAAGAGTTTTTCCATTGGCTTCAATGAGTTTCAAACTGATGCATCAACACAAAGATTCTCCTGTAGAAAAGGCATACTTTTTAAAAAAAAATAATATTTTTACATTTCCCATTACTGCAGACATAACCTGTGTAATCATCTTGACTGCAACAGCCTGGTTTCATAATATATATATCTTTAATGGGTTCTCATCAGTGTAATATATAACATATGAATATATTAGAACAGCATATAGTCTTACAGAATAGAATTCCCCACATCACATAATAAGTCATTTATTATTCAAAGTAAATGTCATGCAAAGGAAGGAAGGGAAGAGTTTTCTTTGTGTTTCCAGTTTATGCAGATATAAGCTCACTGAGCTGAAGAACCATAAAAATCCATCCTCTCCAACTGGTTTTTCATTCTTCTATAATAAACCAGCTTTCTACTGGCTCTATTTTTACCACCCACTTTCTGTATTTACTCTTTTTTTTTTTTTAAGATCTACAGGGAAAAGCATTTTAGATTCTCCTTTGGAAACTTGTTATGACCCTACAACAGCTACAATAAATTTTCTGTAAACTGTTTACCTATAATGTAGAGCTTGATTCAAGCCTAAAGTAAATTACATCACCAGGTCAGATTTAACATCCAAACAAGTTTCATAATTCACTGACAAATAAGTTATGAAAACAACCCTAAATCATAATAGGAACCCGTACATATAGTAAGTGTCTAAAAAAGGTCTACTGAAAGTTCTTTCAATCCAACAGGAGAAAAGCCAGATAACAAATGTTCTGTGCCCTCAGTGTGCCAATGCAATTTGTATCAATAACTTCAGAAGCTGCACGCATGACCAGAAACATCTGCACAGACCAACTCTGGAAATTTTAATTTTAAGAGTTTAGGGGGATTTTATCTAAGCAATCCAAGACATAACCATAATTTTACAGAAGGTTTTTTACTTTTTGGAAACTTAAAGACAGGTACACAGAGATACTGAACAGCCAAAAAAAGGCCCCATTATTCAGTCTTTTCCTATGAGTTAGCACTTTCCTTCTTTTTTCCCCCCAAAATCTAAGGTCTATTAAATCACAAAACTATTTTCTTGTTTGTGTGCTGTTTTTGCTAACTTACCTCAATGGTTAGCCTAGCTGGGTGATTTTCAAGAAGCAGTTGCTCAGCTGTTTCTTGTACTGATTTAATAACAACTTCTTTTTGATCAAGTTCTCTCATTAATTCCTTTTTTCCAGATTAAAAAAAAAAAAGATAGAAATATTTTAAAAATCTCTTAAATCCTTAAAAATGATTTAATTATTCCCCCTGGATTATACTAGCAATACATACTGCATGGTATTCCTTTTTTCGTGTTATATTGGGGTTCCTCTCACTCCAGTCATATGCAACCTCTTCCTCTTCTTTTTCATTCAGCCATATCAGTTCTCTAGTTGCACGAGACACAAAATTGTGAAGAGCATCTAAATGCCTTTCCTGATTCCTTGACGTGTTCTTCATTAAAAAGAAAAAAGAAAGATTGACAAAAATCAGAATTTAAAGCTCATCCCTTAGACATAATATATACTGAAAAGCCAAACATCAAAGAGGCATGACAAACTTACCAAGAGTTTTGAATACAGACTCTCCAGTCTGTGCAATTTTTCTGCATAAGTGAGTTTAAGAGGGGCAGTCATCTGGATCTGTATTTGGTATGTGATGTCAAAAAACAACAAAAAGGTTAGATATGTTAAACCATTAGCTCTCCTGATTTCATAAGTCATCTAGAGATCAGAAGTAAGACTGTGAAATTCAAACACAGTTCTAAAGGTCAACATTAGTTTATGGGTCACCCAGTAAGAAAGTAACCAAAGAAATGAAGAATATGGTGCTGTACCTCACTGATTTTAGCTTCTTTAAGGCTGGATTCAAATTCCTCAATAGCTTTGTGGACGTTTTTGTGGTTTTCTAAATGGCTTTCAACACTTGGCAAATCTGAACCCCATTCCGCTCGATCAAGTTGCACCTTACAAACAAGAAGGAAAAATTAGCCATGATCTACAAGAAATTAAATAGTTAGAAGCTGACTGTTTCCATAAAGATTGCTACCTGCATTTCTTCAACCCAGCTCAGTAGGTCCTGGACAAATTTCATGTTCACCTCTTCTTCTGTTAAATTCTGATCCACAAAAGCTGATTTCATAAGAGGTTTTCTGATTTGCATCAGTTTGAGAGTTTGCAGAGTCCCACTGTCTACTCCTGTCACATAGCTTTGAACTAACCGTGGTGGGATGCCTGGTGTGTAAGCGGGAGTGATGGTCGGTGTCAGTCTGGAAGTAAGACCTGATGAAAGGCCAGATGTCAAGCTGGAAGAAGTCAAAGCAGGTGTTAAACCTTGGGTCATTGCAGCATTTAATTCAGGGGTCAGGTTTGTTGTAAATCCTGAGTTTAAGCTTTCGGTTATTCCTGATATCATCAGCCTTGTCTGCTCTGTTGTCAGTGCATGCCCCTTGTTGTACACAGAAGAACATTCGGTCCGTATGGCCACCAGTTCATCACGAAGTTTCGCAACTCTATTAAAAATAAATAAATAAATAAATAAATAACTTCGATGAATGCTTATGATTGAAGTTTATCGTGCTGAACTGAGTAGCAATATGAATTCACATGATCTCTTACACTTCAGTTGTACTTAAATATTTATAAACAAGCATTCACATCAGAAAGCATAGGGTATGTCAGCTTATACTTCTACAAATACAGATAATAGATGCAGAAATCAAGCAATGACTAGAAAATCAGCATGGTATGGGCACTAGCATGCACCATACACAATTCCAGGGAACAATCAGCAAAGCAGAAAACTTACAAGATACTACATGTAGCAGTAGATTAACCACTTGCAGTTCACTGCCAAGGAGCCGTTATGTGCTTGATCTCACCCAGTCCAGGACGAATCCTGATAAACTTTGGAGCCACTTCTTCATAAAGTGAATTATGCTGTTTAAATGCATCTTTCTGACAAGACTGTACACACTGCCACACATAAGCTAATGTTATTCTACTTATTACCTGATGAAATACCTACAGCTACCATCAGAAATCTCACCTGCATTTTTAAAATCAAAGTTAGTGAATTCTAAAAGCATTTTAGGTGCAATAAAACAAGCCAACACCTTTACACTCAGATATCCAGTAAACATTAAACATTTAAGTCATGTTCTGGTGAATGACTTAATTTTCACAAATTAATACAAACAGCTCCTCATCTTCAAAAATATTTGTGGGCAATGTACTCACCAGAACACCTAATAATCTTTATTTGGGTGCCCAGTGACAGATAGATTGAGAAGTTTATCAACAGACATAAGGTTTGAAAATGTTGTCCATAATGGGTATCCAGATTTGGGACATTTATTTATTCATATAAATACACTGTAAAGTACCTTTGTACAAGTTGGTCTGCCTGATAGTATTTTCCATCAATAAGAATTTGGGCATCAATCACTTGTTGGCGGAGAAGGTTCTCAGATTCAAGAAGATATCCAGCTATCTCTGCTTCATGTTGGAGCTGAAGCCCTGACTCTAATCGCTTGGTGTCCTGAATAAATAAGAGAAAGCCATTAAGCTCTGCAGCTAAACCAAAGAAAAATGAGCTGTAAGAATTCCTAATTTATTTTTTTTTTGCAAAAAACTCTTCTGATCTTTAAACAATTGTGAAGCACTTTATCTAACTACTAACAAAAAAAAAAGTAACAGAACTCTCTCTAGGCAATTTTGGGTATTTTCTTAAAGAAATGCTAAATTAACAGTACAACAAAAATAAAAGTAGCAGCTATTAAGCATACACTCAAAAATACTAAAGAAATTTTTCTTTAAGTAGCCATCCACTGCAATAAATTCATGAACAAAGACAATCACCGACTGACTTACAGACTGCAGAGCATTCCGGGCAAGTATCAGTTTGTCCTCACAGCTCCTGCTGTCCCGCTGAAGTCTGTTTGCAATCTGCTGCAGCATTTCCAACCTAGGTGATTCCAGAGCATTTCAGAAAAATAAGTATTAATGCTATTTATGTTGTATGACTTTAAAAACAGGAAAACAAGCAGCATCTAACACAAACAGCATCTAACACAAAGCACAAATACAAATGCCAAGTTACCTGTTTCCTTCTAATGTGCCATTACCAAAACTTATGCAAGATTTAATCAGCGTAGGACCACAATTAACAGAAAGGAAATTCTCATTAGAGTCAACACTGGTTCGAGCACTAGTACTGTTGCTAAACAGTGAATCACTGCTATGATAGCTATAACTAGCGCTATTCATTTTTACATCCAGAGGTCCTTCTGGCTGCTTACATTTGCTGAAAATGAAAAGTTAAAACTCCTACAAAATGTACAGCTTCTAGGGATGAACTCACTACTGGCTTTTGAAATGCCTAGCACCACTCCTTTAAATAGGCTTCAGTACGCATATTCAAAACCCAGCAATTAATATTCTTCCAGCTCTTCAAAGGATTTTACCTGGGGCTATGTACGCTACCTTGCTTTTGGCTTCCCTTGCATTAAAAGTTTTGCAAGTACAGACTCGGCAGCAACATTAGGGCGCCTCTAGGAAACAGACGCCAAATATTTTATTTAAGTGTCACTAAATGTCTATAAGCCAAATAAGAACTCAAAGAAGTCTTTGCAGTGTTTCTCAGGCTCTTCAATAAAAAGTTTCAAAAAGGAGTGAAGTGAGAACTCCACACTCCACGGTACAGTACAAAACACCTCCAGATTGGGCTTACTCCTTTTCCTTCAAATGGAACTGTACAATAAAACTGGGGGAATACCATGGTTAATCAGCTCATAACAGTATAATTTAAGACACTGTAGATCATTCAACCCACCATCATTACTCCACTGTTCAAGTATGCATGTTTACTAACTGCCCTGTCCCACTAATCTGTTCTCCTGCAAACTTCCCTTCACCTTCTTCCACATTCAGAGTTAATTGCTTCTTGCTGTTTTGACCACAAAACAAGTAAGAAAAATCTGATCACTGTCCTTAAGTTTACGTTTTAACTCAGATGTTGGGTTAGGGGTGATTTTTTCACTATTTCACTCCCTGCTTTTAGGGCCTCCTGAAAAACCACACCCATACCATAAGATGACTGTTTACACAGAAGAGCACAACAAAGGCACAGGCACACCCTTGCAGTAATGCCAAACCCCGCTAGTTTTGTAAACTGGAGCTCAGTTTGGCACTCACCTCACTGACATCATACTGATTTTGATCCCATACACCAATCTGGCCACAGCTGTCTATCTGTGTTGGTACTTTCAGATGTATTCACCAAACTTGCAGGTAAAGTTTTGGTACTTGCCAAATCTCAACGTTAGCTGAAGTCACTTTTTTTGCCACAACCAACTCCCGTCCCAGGAGCTGTATCAACACCTCGTATTAGAGAGGTGCACTAGTAACCAATATAACAAACACGGATCAAGTTCTTGTGTTCAGAGAAGTTTACTTGATCACTAAGCCAGAATCACTTAATCAACTTTTCATTCTCATTTTGCAACGATCACATGTAGTGACCATCACCACACAATCTGTCACTCTGAGTGTGTGTACCAATCCTGACACATGGGAAGGAGTTTATGTTTGTTTACATGTGCTCAGTCCATCTGAATAAAAAAGAAATAAACTAATGATAATTTGTACACATTCTCAACAAAGCTAATCCAGCTTCCTGAAAGTACAAATATAATTCCTTTTGGCAAAGGCAGGCACTAACTTTGCTTTTGGCAGGTGAGGGCAGGTAAACCTACAAGATCTAGCAGGCTGTATTTCTGCTGCTGCTTTCCAGTGTTCTGCTCTGCATGGTGGGGACAACTCTGCCCTCCTCTATAGGATGCTGTGAATCCTCCCATTGAATCTGCCATTTCAGTCATGCTCTTGCTTTTGTAAGCACGACACATATTTCATCAACTATGACTGTCTTTGGGACCTTCTCTGGTTAAAATCTGTCTTTCTGAGGACTTCCTACACAATGGTCTGGATTCTTCACATCTAATTTCAGGTACCTAAACCAGAGAGTGTGACAACCTACTGTCACCAGAAAGTCAGTAACAGGATTCTCTAGGAAGTGATTCAGAGCTTGGGCGTTTCCTCTGGATGCTTAAAGTTAAGTAGAATGAATCCAGACCCAGGTGTCTAAACCCACCTACAGGTAGAAAGCCCAAAGAATCTTTTAACCTAAGAGTTAAATAGAAGATTTTTTTAATTAATGAATGGATAGCAGCTGTGTCTGCCACGAACTCAAAAGATGTACCATTAAAAAGCAGAAATGCTCTAAGACTGCATCAAGAGTTTAAACATGCTCAGTATGTTATTAGTGATGTACAAAACAGTGTCACATATTGAGCTATCATGGAAGACTACTATGCACTTTGCACATTTCAATGCTTTGTGTGCTCTTGAGCACAACCAATTTTTAAACAACCTCAGAACAGGGTATTAGCCCACAATGCTGTGCACCAAGTGAACTATACGTTTCACGTAAAGGATGAGGATGTTGTTTATAGGAAATCAAGTCCAAATGAGACAGTGATATGAACCCAGCACTGACTAACTGTACAACAGAAGGTGCTTTGATTATCTGAAGCACAGATACTATTCATCATGACCCTCTGAGACCATCTAAGTTATTTCCATCTGGACCTGCTTCTATGAAGTAGGTAAAGAACTTCAAGCATTTAATAAAGGCAGAATTACTTGATCTAGAAAAATCATGTGGACGTTATCACGGAAGAAAACATTTACAATTTTCACTGCGGATTATAACTACAGAAAACCAAGCCTGTCAAACATTCACTAGCATACCTCTCCACTTCAGGCCGAAGGGTCTTCTCTCTCTCCAGCATAGCAATAATAAGCTTTCCCCATTCTTTTTCTATATCGTTTGGATGGTAGCCTTGAGGAAGTTTGATGCGTCCAAATTCTATCCAGACCTTAACAATTCATACATATTTATTACTTTAAGCCAAAGAAAGGGAACTTCTATACATTTCAAGGCATTTTAAAACTTACCTCTAGCAGTTTATAGAGACGTTTAATTTTTGATTTATCTGTCTCCTTTGGTGGAATTTCTGATTCTTTAAATTGTAAATATTGATTATAAAGTGCCTAAAGAAACAAAAAGAATCATCAACTTTTACTTACTGTGAATATAACCTTACTCTCTAAACCCTCTTCTAATATTCTTCATAAGCTTACATTCTTAGACTGTTAAAGTTCTACAAAAGAAGATCAGTGACAAGTTAAAGATTTGCTTTTGATTGTTCATACGTTAGTAATGTATTTATTGTATTTTGAAAAGGTTAAGTAGTACTCTTCTACAGTTGATTTGATTGTATAATTCAATAAGCACTCCATTTGTTCAAGCATGCTTTGAGTCAGTAAGATAAAGTGTCATTCCAACAAAGAGTTTAAGACACCACACCTCACCTTCAATTCCACAGGATTGTTGGGAAATGTTCTGTCAGACATTATCGCAACATGGTGCCGAATCCACTGCATGAGGTAGTTCACCATATTCTGATATTCAACCCATTTGACTTCAACATCCTACCAAAATACAACTCAGATTACAGATCAGAAGAAAACCATCTGAGAGCTCATTTTTGCTTTCTCTTTGAAGTCTAAGGTCTTCACAGACATAGAAAAGAGATTTCTAAACCCTGCATTTATGAAACAACATTTACTTGCTCATTAAAGCTTCCAAACAGATTATTTTGCTCTTCAGTTTTGATCCCAAATAATTCTCTGAAACCACAAAATTTTCTAGTTTAATAAACTTCAAATTGTTAAGAATCAGAGAGGCACAGTTTATAGGTCTGTGAAAGTAGTAACTTTGACTCTATCTTTCTTCAACTTCAGGTATATTGGTTTTAGCTAAGCTTTTTGCACAAATGTTTTCATGTCCAGAACATGTCCAGAAGCGTGATATAGCTGCTAAGTGTATAACTGCAAAATAATGTCAAAGAAAAGTGTGACAGCAGTCCTAAGAAGATCCAGCTACACATTCTGGAGCTGAAATCAAGAATTGTGTTAATGAACCTCACACACTGTACAAGTTTTTTTCTCCTACTTACATTTGCACTGATCCCTTCACCACCTTCTGGTACTTTGGGAAATGCATCATAAAGTGATGACACGTAAGTTATTACTGACTTCTCATCAGGTGAGGAAACATCAACATCTAAAAGAGCAAGACAGAACAGTGCTTTATCACGTAGTTGTAATACCGCCCACAAATATGCTGCAACCTGCAGGCAGACTGGATTTTATTTTAATGTTAGGGTTTTTACAACAAAGCCCCTTGCAGTTATCTTACCTTCAGGATCCAGAAGTCTGGCAACACCAAGTTTTTCTGCTACAAAAAAAGCATGTTCTAAATTTGCAAGGTTGCTTTGAACAGCAACGGTACTCATGTCTATCAGGTCCGGCCTGTGAAATAAAAACAGTAAAACTTGATTACAACTCTTTACCAGTTTTAAATCACTGCTGTATTAGTAAATCAAACCAAGAGCATGGATGGGTACAGCAACAGAGTTTTCATTAAAACAAGATATCTTTAAAATCATGTGAACAAGCTGAGGTCCGTGCTAAGTGATAAACCACCATCAGTTCTTTATCTACAAGCTAAACTTTCTAGTCATCCCTTATATATATATATTTTCTTATGCATATTTATTCATGTGCATTGCCACTGTATTAGCACACCTTGTCCTTTCCACTGTCCTTGAGGTAAAATTCACTGTTCTCTTAGGACTCATTTACATAAGGAAGTTCATTTCTACTATCTTTACAAGTTTTTAGTCATTCTGCACCAAAATCAGACACCATAAAGAAACAAGTTCAGTCACAAAAACATTACTTTAACGTGGAAGTATTCTTTCTGGCCTTTAAAGAAATTTTGTTCAAACTGCACTGAAGTCCTACTTTCAGATAAACATTGCTGCCAGTTGTCTTGCAGACAACCCTCAGCCCCACACACTCACACCTTCATCCTGCTGAACTCCATTGCCAGCCACAACACTCCTGTTTTAATGGAATATTTGTCTTAAACCAGTCTTACCTCCTATAAACATTTTTAAGGTCCGTAAGTATTATCCTGTACCAACATCACTGCTATAATGTTTTAAATTAATGTAAAACTTCAGAATCAATATTGTCCTTTAGGTTTGTGATGTGGTGCTTGACTTTTAGATCTTACAATGCTCAGGGCAGAATGTGTTACCGTCTGTCTCTTTCACAACTGGGAATCCTCTTAGCAATAAGAACTAAAAGGAAGAAGGGATTTTCAAAGATGCTGACCAAAAACTCATCCCACTGAAGCCAACTAGAGTCACAAGGGTTTGAAGCCTTTGCTGCTGAAATCAGCTACTGAAAACCAGACCACACTGAAAAAAAACCAAACAAAACCAAAACCCCAAAAGAAAACAGTATGAGGTATAAGCTTTAGTGAACAATTCAGTACTTAAATTTTCTCAAACTATTTTCTTAGTTTTACCTAGCAGAAGCTTTAAATTGCTCAAAACAAATGCTAACATTTCATTTGGCAACACCCGAAGCTCTCTTGATCACAAAATGGTATTAACTTTGGGAAACTCAATACAAGCTTGTCTTTGAATTAACTACAAGGACACTGTAAATAAAAATGTACTTTTCGGCAATTTAGAATCACTGGTCTCCTTCTGCTCTTTAGAAGACAAGTCTACAAGACAGATAATATTACTGCACCTATTATTTCTTGAAAGAACATTTAATTAATAATAAAACTTAAGCGGTGTAAAAAGAAACATAATCTTCCTAAACCAGCAGGACTTTCCACTTCCAATATGCTTAGCAGAAGCATGATCAAGGCTCATGGCATTCTTCTTCAAATTTCAGTGCAATGAAAACAATGCAACGAAACCAATATCATCCGTTGCTCTTAGCAGCACTGAAAATCCATGAAAAATAGAAGACAATACTAGAAAAGGAAACGGAGCACCCCAGTCTCCTATTGCAGCCACGATAATGGAGATGGTTATGTGTAATAAAGATTGCTTTTACAGCAGTTTTAACAAGAGAAGCAGGTTTCTGTAAGCATACACTGTTGGTTTGCTTATTTTTTTTCACCTGCCTTCTTTACATTTCTTGATAAAAATGGCCCACAAATCACTTATGCTGCCTGTTCGATTGCCAAATCTCAGAACAAGAAAGAACAAGTTGTTATAAAAGCCTTGACTATTCCCAGAAAACGAGCTGCAATCTGCAGAGACACTGACATGATAATCTCTTTAGAATAAAGCTTTCATTTAGATAAAAAGAAGGTAAGGTTTTTCTCACTACGATACAGGTAAAATCAATCAAAACAACTGCTGTTGCATAATACATCGTTTTACATCATTGCTGTGGCTTCATCTCCTAGTTGGGAGAGCCCACTCTGTGAGATGTCTCCCCTCCTTGTAAACATGCTTTCCCATTGCTGCAACTCCTACCAGCACAGAGTTATTCCAGTTCCCCTGTAAGACAAGGGAAAATTGCAATGAATACTGCTATTTTCATTTAATTACATACTTAACACATAGCATACTGACCTAGATACTCGTCTGCATTTATCTAATGTCTTGATCTACCAGAAAATACTACATAAGACAGCATTTGTCTCTGTCCTGATAGTGCTCACCTTTGGTCTTTTCGAGGCAGGGAGAAGGCTCAACACCTGACTGAGAATGAGCCCACTGATGGCTCATGAAAGGGGAAAGACAGGTATTATGACTTGAATGCAAAAACACCTGGTACTGGTCATGGGAAGTGCACATGGCCAAGGGCTTGAGGCCTCCACCCTTCACAGGTCACCCTTTCCCCTTCCCAAAAAGCAGAGGGATATGTTGCAAAGCCACAGAAAAAGGAGCTTACCTCCCACAGCTCAGTAAAAGACATTCTTTTTTTTATCCCCAGAAAAATGCATCCAAAAAACACAGCTCAGGAAATCACTTATTGCCATACTGTTCCTTTTGTTTAAGAGTGTTTTCTCAAGATTTTAAAGAAAAATAAAAGGTTTTTTTATCTGCTGTAAGCTTGCAGAGATGCCTGCCCACTAACTGGGTACGTGGGAATTTGCATTTGAGCACGCGTACACGGATTTTGGCCATCACTGATCACCATCCTTTTCTGAAGAATCAAGGGAACCTGGTATTACTGAGCACAGACTATGCTCAGTGAGTGTCACGGGGCTGTATTATAAAGGCTTATCAGTATTTTCCAGTGTCTTTAGTATTTCATTTGTCCTTGGAATTCTGAAATACTAGTCATTGTTTAAAATGCAGTGTGGCGAGTATCCTCCTAATACGTATTTTTTAAATTGTCTTAATTGAAGTAAACACTAGCTGTAATCATCCATCGTGGCAAACATTTTCATTTTTAAGACTAGATAATAAACACATGAGTTTTGTAGAAGTATATTTACATTTATAATGTATGATAAATATACTTTATAATCAATTTGCATAGTACTATTAAGTGGTTTTATACATAGCCAAGACAATTAAATTAAATGCATTTTAAATAAAAGATGATGACTCTACCTTCTGTCATAATATTGTGAGTCATCCTATGGCAGATTTTTCAGTGGGCTGGACCCTTGCCATCAAAACACACACATAAACATGCCAAACACCAGCCCAGTTGGAACATTCCATGCAAAGAAGATGCTTCTGCTGCAGCCACACCTAAGTCAAGGGGTCATTAATCATTTCCTTTATAAAAAGATTGGGGCCTGTCATTCGAGCTCTTAGTGTAGGTGTTAGAAATTAGACACAATTTGTATCAGAAGTGAGGAAAAAAAAGGTGTGATTAATACCACTTCTATTAGGAAGCTGACAAAATTATGATCAATTGAAGAAAACAAATACCTAAGACCACAAGAGAACAAGTGAACAGTATCTGCAGAACAGCATAAAGCAATGAAGAGGGTTATAACACAAGTTATATGGATCAAACACAAGCTTTCTACTATGCAAAGACTCCTTAAAATCAAAGAGTTAGACACATGTAAGTTTTCCCATATCCAGAACCTAATACCTAGTAAAACAGTTCAAGATCCAAACTAGCAGCTGCAATATTTGCCCATGAAAACAAAAGGTTTAGATTTGAAAAGAATTTGATATTTCAAAATGGAAGAAGATATTTAACTGAACTTTTATTTTCCCAGTGAATGATGAAGGAATCACATCCTTCTCTTCCATATTCCTGGATGACAGTTGCCTAAGTTACAACAGTGTTTAACTATACTAAAAGATACATACATCAGAGTAATATTCCACATGAAAATACTGCTTGGGAGTTCAGGAGGCTTACTGAGAAGCCTGGAGTCATATTTATGTGAACCACCTAGGCTGTTTAATCTGCACAAGCCTGTTTCAGTCAAAACTCTGGATGCTGTCTGAGCAATACCTGGTATTAAAAGGATATTTCTTTCTTGGCTTATATTGAGCAGAAATATTAATATTGTGAGTTTCAAGCAGAACTCTCAAACAAAACATGACTGAAGATGCAGAGTGAAGTGTACATGTCACTATAGTCCAGTTAGCTTTTCCACTGCTGTAATTAGAAAATGCCTATGAAAATTAAACAAACTTTTTGCTTCATTGTTCACAAAGTAAAAAGACGGGTGCCAGAAAGACACACATTTTTCAGGGATGGGAAGGCTACTGAAACAAATTAAAGACTATGCCAGAATACATAGTCGTAAAATAATTTTTTTTTAAAGACAAGAATAGAGAGACTTCTCAAACAGCTAGGGTTCAACAGGTATTTCAGAAGGGAGCAAATTAAACATATTATCATCTACTCTAAAGATCTTGGTTAATACCAGAAAGATTCCAAAGAAAGGAATTGGCAGATGGGAATCATCCATGTAAAACTGAAATTTTAGCTCTAACATGTATCTCCTGTTACTTTCTCAGGAAATCTACAAATGAGATCTACAAATCTATTTATTATTTAACCTACTATACTGTAATACCTACCATTTAACCCTTAACTGAATTTCAAAAATGCTGAAAAATATTTACATCAGATTATATGCAGAGTCAGTATTTGGGAACTTACTAAAGAATTTGCCTCCATGTCAGGTGCAAATCTAAGTCTTGTTTAAAAACAGTTTGCCAAAGAGTCAGCTTCAGAAAGACTGAGACATCAATACAACGAGAATGACTCCTGGACTCCAACTAACACATAGTGTCCTTGTGGGCATTTCTACTGATGGCCAATGTTTGCAGATGCAGTACTCTGTACATTGTCATGACCATGAGATCTAGTTATAGTGTTGGAGGTACCTTTTGTTACACATATGCCTACCACAGCTATTTTCCTGACCTGTTTTCCATCATCACACAAAAGCTTCAATATAAAGGATGCCATGTCATGGAGAAAAAAAGTCATGTAAGACTAGCTGGATTCGGTAACTCAGTCTCAGAAAACTTGGAAACCCATGTTTCAAAGAGCAGAGTAATTCAGATTTCCTTCCACGTAGCCTGACTGCTTAGAGAAGAGAGTTTCTGTCCCAGAATGGCAAAAAGGGTATGACTTGTGGTGTGTTGAGCAGGAACAGTTCTCCTTGGTCATCAGAATCAAGGACCACAACATGGATGCACAGAGCAAGGCTCTGCAGTGGGTTCCCCAGTGTTAAATACACCATGCTCAGGAGAGGACGTAACAATGTTGACTCCTGAGTCAACGCTACCTTCCACCATACCCTAGAGGACCCTCCTTTCAGAAGCTCAGCATTCTTTACAAAATTTGTGGATTTGTCTCAGAAGGATCTATGTACAACAACTGCACAAGAAGTTTTTCTAGCTTGAGTTTTTTGGTCTGTGTTGGGAAAGAACCTTTCAGTCTCAGACCTCAGTACAGAAATGTGAGTGCTAGTTTCCATCTTCAACTGGCAAAACTAAGTTTTGAACCAAACATTCTATCTGAACCAAGTGACATTTTCTACCTGAAGCTCCTTGGCACTGGTCCTTGGGCTCATGTGTCCGCTAGATGGATAGTTTTACACACTATTCACAAACATGTGAATAGAAAAGCTAGGAAATGGAATGTGAAAGATACACCATGGACATAAGTGCGATGGAGTATCTAAACAAAGAACTGGCTGCATCTGTCCTTCAGAGGAAATAATCTGTCATGGGACAGGCAGGACTTTTAATCTATCGTTAATAACGCTATTGAGTGGAGTTGCCCAGAAAAGGAGGTTTGCACAGAATGACGTGCAGCCAGGTCTGATCAGCAGTAATCAGCCTTAAGAATTCACAGGATATGTAACTGCAGACCATAACTTCTATGGACAATGGTTTTGGTCCTTTTTAACAGATTCACGTGGACATGACAAGAAAGAACAGAGATATTTGAGCACCTCCAGCTTTTATACTTCCTTGTGATCACAAGTTCTCTATTACATGTATATAAGGATGAGAACAGTGACAAGGGATGAGATTCAGCTCCAGAGGCCAAAATTTAGGTGTCTACATTCAAGTGTCTATGTGTATTTTATTATAGTTGCTGGAAATCTGGCCAACACATCCAGTGCAACCTACCTAGGAAGCTATCCGGAATCAAAGAACTACTTCAGAGTGAGCCAAGTCCACTGACCATACTGAGTAGAAGTTTAGAATACTGCAAAGCTGTCATGAAATGTTCTGCCTCATTGAACATGCATGTTTTGAGACAGACACTCTCAGAAACACAAAGCAATGCTGTACCTTTTAAATGCAAAATTGCTTAACTGGCTATCACAGACTCAATAACAATGATTACTGCAGATTTTCTTAGGGCTTCTTGAAGACTTCCTAATTCAATTAATATGAAACAAATTCAAAAAGGCTACCAAAATTTTATCACCATAATTAAGGAGATGCATGGTATGTCATCTGGTAGCTCATCATTCAGCACCTGACTGGGAGTTTAAAGGTGTAAGCGGGTGAAAAGTACTCCATGAAATTCTTCTGTCTTGGCCAACTGATACAGATTATTTGAAGTTAGCTACATAAATATTTGACTGCTTTTCAGAAGTATCTCTTTTGAGGGGGAGATATGAAAAATATTTCATGAAATATCAAATGTGAGACTAAAATGCCTGTTCAACCATAGACTCTACGAAAACATGTTCAACCGACATATAACCCGGTAACTCAAAAGTTACCCCAGCACATCAAACCACTGGATGAAGCTGAGCAGTGTCATCACTGAAGTCAGGCAACTTCAGGGAAAAGCAAATAATTTTCTAATTGAAAGATGTCATTCTATAAAAGTTTTATCCTTATAACTGTAATATATCAGAAAGCACACTGCTGAATACAGCTCTGCGTATTGTTTGTGCAAATTTGTGGCAAATTCTTTTCTCAAGCTCTTCAGGTCCCCAGCCTCAAAGACACGCTGTGCTAATGCATTTCACATGATCATTATTACTTGTACGCTCTTTTTGGTTTTGTCTTCTCTTGTGTTGGTATGACAGGAATGCCTGTAGTATTCATTATTTTATGTGCCTCTACAGATTTCATTCAATGCCTCTCTGAAGATGAACAATCATGCCTTTTTATTCCCTCAAGAGCTGAAAAATTCTCATGTGATCTGAACTCTTCAGCATTCCTTTGTGTATCTTTTTCATAATGTTTCATATAAATTTTCAGTACGATAATTAATTCTGAAACAACTATTGCAAGTGATGGTGAGCTAGAAATGTGGTAACAATGGTACACTATTTACAGAAACATTTCCTGTCTATTCTTCAGACAACCCAACATGTTATATCAAGACTTCCAATAGGAAAAGAATGAACATTTTAACTGCACTAAAAATAAGGGGAAAAAGTCCTCAGGTGCCTTAACTTACTAATTTAGCCCCTAACAATATACACAGCTAATTTATATACACGGCACATCTATCGTGCTTGTCCTAATAAACCTACTGAAGCCTCCTGTCTCAGCTTTGTTAGCACAGCAAAATTTTACCTGTAACTTGCCATACCAATTGATTTAAAGACACAATCGAGGCATTGTAACATCAAAGACCTATTAGTTAAATGTTGAGTTCAGTTTTAACCATGCCTAGGGAACCCTTAATCACAATTTGGCAGTAAGTTTGCAATGTACATTTCAAGCTCAGTATACACATGAACGAAACTAGAAAGGATCTCAGTCAAACCTTTCACCTGCTTTAAAAGCAGATTTTACATTCTCTTTGTAATGAGATGTTTTTGTTATTATAGAAATAGCAATGCTATAGTAACTTTGCCAATTTTTTGCCTAGAATTAAATTTAAATAGGAACAAGGCTCATAGCTGTTAACCTCAACCCATACTGTGCAATCTACAGAAATAACTATAAATAATGTACCTCTCATTGGAGTGCTTGAATACAGAAAGACAATGAAGAAACCCTGCCAAATTATTTTTCTGTTCTGCTCCCTCAAGTCCCCAGCAAGCAGACCTGCAGCACGATGGTTTTAGGAGATTTGCCATTTCCATAAATGAGGTATGGTCAGCTGCACCTGCATGACACACTAGTTTCCCAGTGGGATTAATAGAGTTACCAACAGGGAAGAAGAGTGAGGTACCGCAATGAATTCAAAAGATTTCCCAAATGCTCCTTGTGCCATCCTCCCTTGGAGGCAACCAGTTCTCCATGTGCCACAAAGTTGCCAAAGTTATTGCCAGGGGACCTCTCCCCATGCAATTTATCATGGGCACATGTGCCACCACTGCTCAGACACCAGACCCTTTTGGATAAAGGCTTCTGACACCCTTAGGTGTTCTGGTCTTTTAACAATCAAAGTGTAAAAGACACATGAAACCTGAATAAAACACTGTCCTTTCAATCCAAAGCTGTATTTTTCACTTTACTCCCATTTGACCTAAGCAAGAGAACTTTGATTTCATCCCAGTATTTTTTTTCTTCTCCTTTATTGCAAAAATAAAACTGTTATGTTTCATTCAGCTGCTACTTAGCAGTAAGATCCAGCACAACATACCCAAGGATCGTTTTAAGTCCAGATCTGGAATTAATCAACACGACTGCCTGGAAGTCTTCCATCTAATACCCACTAAGGCTAACCACTACCACAACACAAGATGTTAATATTGCAGGCCCGCTTCCAGTACTATTTGAATATAGCCTTTACCGAGAGCCATCATAGATTTTTTCTGAGTGCTATCAGTTAAACTGCAGCTGAAGTTACTTGCCATTTCTAAATCCATTAGTTATACATATATGCATACTCAGGGAAGTAACATTAAAAGCATGTCCGCTTGTCAGTATTTTTAATCATCCTAAATGCTGTTTATCTTTCCCTGCATTGCCAATTCTTAATGCCAAGTTTGCTTTTTCCACATAAGAAAAACTGTGGAAAACAGTAACAACCAGCCTCTGAACAATGAGGTAGGTGGGAAGGAGGGACATGGGGGCAACCCAGCCAAACTCACATTTACTTTTTGTTAAAGCTGGGTAACAATAAATTATGAGTTACAAAACGGCAAGCCAAAACTAGCAAACCCAACTAATCCCTTTATTTAAAACATATCCCCTAGCACTTTAAGGCTTGACACTGTGTAATATTTAGTTTCTTTCTCATTAATTCCCCAAGGGTATTCAACATGTTACTGCAAATTAAAGCATCCCTATCCCTCCCCTTAAGGAATGTATTCATGTCAGTACCTGATCAGCTGCAACATGTTTTAACATCAGAGGGATGCCACATGCGATGTCGGCCAGAAGCTTAGTGTTCAACTAACTATACACACACAGCAAATTGTCCTGGTTTAAGGTTGAAACAGCACGTTGTAAACAGGAACAGTTACTTAGCAGGCAGGAATACAGCTTGCACCCTGCTATACCACACTCCAAAAAACATCCACTTAGTAATTCTGAAAGCATATGGAGTTATTATAGTAATATTTCACATGAAAAGCATTGTGACCCTGGAAAATTTGTCTCTCACTTTATCTAGCACTTACAGAACTGTCACAGTGCTCACTCCTATGTGGGGACACACTCTGCTGCAGCTTCAACACTTCCTCCTCCCACACGAAGCACCTCCTGTACCTATACTTTCCTCACCATTAGCCTCTCCCTCTTTCATTTGGGGATAATAGCTATTTTCTCCTCACCCTCTCTCTAAACTGCATACAGCTTTAAACTACAGACACTGTTAAGGTCTTGCACAAAGTTTAGCAGTAGCAAAGGCTCCTTTGGATCAGATCCCCCCGTTTCTTTAAGAACAGAGTAAAAACCATTCTTCTTCAAAGTTGTGCCCAAAATGCAGCCCTTTGAACTCTGTCACCACTCTCCCCTCTCTGCAGCATTTCTAATACTTAACGTTCTTGTCAGGTGGTGTCAAAATGTGTAGACAACTGTCTGCATGTGGTCTCAGCAAGCCTTGGTATAGCGTTGCATGAAATAACCTCGCATGTTTTCTTGTCTCAAACCCTTCATGTGTACACCACAGTCCTGCTTGCTTGTCAGGCTGCTGCCTGATCTAAACCCAGTTTATCCACTTCTTTCCCTTACCTGTGTCTTTCCCATTTTGTCTGGTTGTTGAAATTCACCTAGAACTCAAGACACAACTGGACACGTCTATGCTGAAAGTCTACAGAAACACAGATCAAGGGCCCACGACTCTCAATTGCTCATCCTTCCCATAGCATGGCCCATTGCAACTCTCACCTTCCCAGGCAACACTGGAGCCCAGTTCAGGTGACAACCCTGACCCAGGACTGCTCCCAATGGCTGCAGCCTGGCTGGGGGACAGAGGAGAGAGTTCAGCCATGCAGACACAAACCCTGCTGTACTGCTTACCCACAGGGCCAGACAGCACGGGCTGGACCCGCTTTGTTTACAGAACACATGTAACACCTGAGACTGTAACTTTAAAAAATATGGCTTTATCCAGCAGCTGAGCTTGAAGCGCTCCTGAACAGATGTTATTTTTCACCATAAAGGCACCACTGAGGCTACTCATTAAATGCTATTATCTAGTTACACAAGAACATACTGCTCTTTCTGGAATTTCTTTTGTAAAAGCTAAAGGCAAAATTACCTCTTTATTATAAAAATTCTAAGAATACAAAAATAAACTGTAGAAAGGAGTGCACACGTTTTTACAAAAAGCATGCATGTTCTTTTTGTATCCTCCATACTTCACTTTTCTTCTTCAGGAATAAGATGAGCTGCTCTGTAACCATGTCTGTTTTCTGAGTATCAGTAGCCACTGTCCTGATGTCTATAGGTGCCATTTAACCGTACATGTTACAGCTGTTATTTGTTTCTATTTCTTAAATTCTATTTTCAGACACTTTTTAACTAAAATTGCCTGTAGTCCTTATGTACCAAAGGCTTAGGGCAGTCTGAGGTCCAAAAAAGCAGTTTGCTACTTTGGTGTAACTTGTTTGAATTTACTTTGCTTTAAAATAAATGTATCTGCAAAGCCTAATGCACATCTATAATTTACATTACTAGCTCTAATCTGGCATGCAACTCATAATGAAAGAAGAGTAGCCTGAATTCTCTATAGACACCAACTATTTTTATATATTTTAACAACAGGATACAATTCTGAAAAATTGGTGTTTTTTTTCTTCCAGGGGAAAAGGCATGCACATAAGAAAATAAAAACACAAATCAAGAGCATTTACCTAAAATGCAGTCTAGACTAGAAATACATTACAGAGCTGCAAGATGAAGACCCTAGCGTGTAGACACCATTATCTCCAGGAAAATCTCAGTATTACATGCTGATTAAAGTCAGCCTCCAACTTTGAAGTCTGGCTTACAGGTTTTTGCTACGTATGACATGATGGTATGAAAGAAACAACACGTACTTTTTAAACTGCCTGAAGTCAGATTTCTTCCAACACAACACACTGAAGCAAATAGCACTCGTCTTCAGTGCAAAATTAAGCTATAAAAGGTGAATTACATAATAGATGAGACATACAGAATATTCTCGAATCTCCTAGGCTTTCACCAATAGACTTGATCACACATCCAGAGAAAGGTGTGGAGTTTCAAAAAAGACTCTGGAAGATGAGATATTTAAATAAAATCATACAATTAACAAACTTGTTAATGTTCAGTATTAAAGCTGACTTTTTAATTTTATAATTTTATTTGGTCTTTCTGCGAAATATCAGGTATTCACACAGAAAAACTACATGAAAAGCAAAATCCAGGGCCTACAATGAAGCTCCGTGAGGCAGTTCTTGAGGCTGGTGTGGAGCCTTGTTCATTTCCCAGGGATTTAATCATGTAAAGGATGTTCTATAATGGAAGCTTTATACACTCTTCAAAAGTTCAGCCCAGTAATCTTCAATTATAAACACAAACTGATGGAACCTACTGAAAACATATGCAACTTTCTCACACAAAAACAAATTACATTTTCCTAAATTTTCAGTTAAAAAGAAAATAAATCAAGTTGTATATGGAGTTAAGTATCAAAATAATTTTTTCCTCTCATTACTGTCATTCATAAAGTTGCTTGCCTTGGTTTAAAGAATACTGAAAAATCACTGGAAACCCATTCATACTCTTGGGAAAAGTGAGAGAGAAAGTGCCTGAAGATCCTTATGAAAAGCTCTCACAACCTAACCCTTGTCACTTGAGAGGAAAGGAAAATACCCTGTGTTTGCTCAGGAGAGCAGGTGACCAACTCAAGGGCGTGTGATCCGGTACTAGCACGCTGCCCACATCCCCAGGCTCAGCGCTGGAAGTGGAGCACTGCCAGCATGACTGTGGGGGCACACAGGGCAGGGAGACCAGGAGGAACCTAGCTCATGCAGCCCTCACACCAGTACCAGCCTGCTAACCTCTGCTGAGATGCTGCAGCGGGTACTACATTTAGTCACGCCACGGGAATGTCGGCTTCATCCTGCTTCTCCCATGCACCCCGGGGGGAGCAGGGAGCCAAGGCAAATCCATGCACTATTCCTGTAGTTCGGCATCATAAATCTTAGCTGGCTTGCACCAAAAGGTGCTGGAATCCTCTGCTGGGACAGAGAAAGAACAGAGACCCCTACCAGCAGCCCAGATGAAACAATTCTCACCTGCTGTGAAGAGCAGGCAGGCTGTCAGCCAGCCAAAGGGAGAGGCTCCCTGCCCGCTGGCGACTGATTCACAGCCCAGCTCCTCGCCCAGCCCTCCACAGCTTCAGCAATTTCCTCAAGTATTGATGCTCATGGGCACTTGTGATTTAAAAATTACTCATGCCTGAAAAGGAGGTAATTATAATCTGCCACTCTGGTCCCCTGCCACCTAGAACTGGCCAGTGACATCTCACTATCTCACGGATGACTGACTGTAAGGATCATGTTGGACTGTACAGCATGTGTTCTAGATGATGCATCCAGAATAGGCCTCTCAGCCACGGCATCAGGGTTTGCCTATCTGCGCCCCGGTTCCGCTCAGAGACAGCATGGCTCCTGTCCTCTTGGAGCTGCTGGTGCCCTCGCCTCCAGCCCCTGGCTGAGCTATGGCCACTGCAGCGGTGCACCCCCCTGCTGCCCCATGTCCAGCCTCAGCCCATCCCCAGGGAAGTGCTTGATGCCAGGGGCTGCCCTGCTGCTGGCTGGGACGGTGGGACGGGTCCTGGCTGCCGGACCCTGCCCTGCCACCCCTCCACGGGGAGCCCCACCACTGTGCCCCACCAGGGGTGAGCGCGTGCTCTCCCTCCAACATGCAGCTCACTGGCACTCAGTACAACTGCTATTGTAGATGCCAGCAACACGCCTGGGTATTCTTGAGCCTTCTGGTTACTACTGTCATAGCACTTCATGTCATCCCTTTAAAATTAGGTCTAGGCCCATTTAAATTCCTTCCAGGGCTGGCAGTCGTGACCCTGCTGAAAAGCCCCATCCCCACTCGCAGAGAGCGGGTACTCCTCCTGGCCCAGCGTGCACGGGGCTTCTGTAAGGAGAGGTATCTCCAGCGAGCACACTGTACCTGGCATGGGGGGGGGGAGTCTGCCACGCTGCACCACATCTGGCAGACATGTACTCACAGGGGTGCTCTGTGGTGGCAGCACCACAATCCCACCCCACTGCCCGAGCAGCATGCCTGGGCATCCAACCCTGTGGAGCACACCAGCCAGCAGCATCCACAGGATGCTCAGCCTTGCTCCCGAGACCACCTGTGATCTGGAAGTTGGGAGCTACTGAAACAGACAAACAGAGCATATGGGGAATCACTGCCAGAAATGTGCACATTTTGTTAGTGTTTAACCTACTTACTGCTCAGAACACAAACCAAGCTTTGAAAGAGCTCTCTGGAGTAAAACAGTGTAGTTAAAAATATCAGATGACTGTTTGGGAAGACCATTCCTATCTTGTGAGCAATAGCTGGAAATTATTATCTGTTTTAACGGTACAAAATAGCAAAGGAAAGAAACATAGAAGCTCGCTGCAATCAGTGGAAGAATCTCATTGATTTCATCAGCAAACTGGAGTCTGAGAATCTGTAACCTCTCACAGCAAAAAGACATCAGATAAGGATGGTAAACATTCCTGGGAAGGACACAGATCCTTAGGTGCAGAAATTGTGTTTACAGGAAAAAGATGAGCTAAATGGAAACTGGCACAGAAGCACACAGAATGGGGACTCTGCTCCTCAGCCACCGAATCATCTGCTTTGTGCACCACACTCGTGTCAAAGGTGCCTGTGTTTCCTGCCTGGAACACTGAATGAAACTAGCGGAGTGCTGCCAGAAACACTGCTCCAGCAAAGCAACTGCAGGTACCCAGTCATGTCCTAAAGCATTAACATTTGCACAGCCAGAGGACAGAATTCAAGTTTTTTGTTATTTATTAACTGATCTGTACCGCTGAGCTGTAAAGGCTGTTCTATTTAAGTGGTATAAGGGTCTGAAAAAGCTCTGGGAAGTATTTTCCATTATTCCATCTCATTAAGCTCCTTCACTTTTTCCCTCCCGTCTTTTTACATCTTTCAAATTGTTTATTTTTGCAAATACTGTGTTATGTTCATTCTTTTGGCTGCTCTGTCCTGAAGCAAACCAGCCAAGTCTTTTGCCAGCTATTTCCCTTTGTCTTGCCAGTGTTACTAAAAGAAGACTTTCTTGCTGGCATGCACCTCCTCCCTGACTGGCTACCCAGAACAGAAGCATAGCCAGAAAAAGACCTCATTGATTCAGATACAGCTTCATTTTTACCAGAAAGTTATGCACAGTCACAGCTAACTTCTCTAGGACTCTGTATGTTATGCTTACACCTTCTCTACACGGTGTGTGAAGAAAAGGCTGCATCTGCTTGACTCATCTCCCGTTTTACTTTAGTGTCCTAGTCCCCAGACCACATGCAGGTTGGCTCTGCCTAGGCTTCTTTTTGTGAGCCAAATAGTTCCACAAGAGGAAATCCAAGAGAATAATCTGCTCAGGGTCTGTTCCCTGGAGCTGCATTAAAACATACCAAATTTGTGTCTCTCTACTTCGGACGCTCCTTCCAAGGAAATCATGTATTCTCAAACTTACTTATGATATACCCCTGGGTATATAGCACAAACTCTTCACACATGCGGTAATAAAACCCAGAAGTTGCAAGCCTGGCACAGTGAGGGACAATTCAGCACACACTAATTAGCCCAGTGGCCAGAATACTCTCCCATGTGGTCCTCTAAGACACAAACCTCCTTATTCAAATCAGGAACCAAAAAAACGTACAAAACCAGAGAGATGCTGCCAACCAAAAGGGAATGCTGACTATAGCAATCATCTTAAAACTTGTTCCTCCACCAAGTTTTGATGCCAAAGTCAGCTTTGTCAAGACAGACCTCTTTTTACTTAGAATCCAGAATTCAAAATCCTTTTTTGTCAGTAGACTTCATCTGTTAACATATTGTATCCTTTGGCTTTTAGCCACAGCCACCAGTTGTTCTATAAATGCCTGTTTATAAGATTGTGGACACAAAAGCATAGAAAGGGGGAGAAAATATCACAATTCCCTTCTCAGAATGTTCAAGCCAACTGATCCCATTTTTCATAGGACTACCTTGCCATTTTACAGGAGACATCTCAGAGTAGATCTGGGCTTCAAGCAGAAAGACCAAAGAAGCTTCAGGACCATGCTAAAATCATACAAGGTATCTTGGGCTATCTCAAGTCACACAGTAGTTGATGGATTTCATCAGCAGTGCAGCTTCGGTCTTTGGTTCTGACTCTACCCTGCCTATACTTAAATGTCAGAATGACAAAACGGGACTGTGGAAAAGACTGAACCCCAGGGACATTCTTCTCAACAGCTTGGAGGTGCCCCATGAGAGCTGTGCAGGATATGTGGAGATGCTCCTCTGAGGAAGGAAGAATATGCAAGGGCTGATGAGGCATCCTTTGGCTGCGAAGAACAGGCAACTGCCCAGGAAGAGCCAGTGTCATCTCCACAGCTGCAGTGCTATTACAGGCTTAAACCACAGAGCCCTCTCTTATTAAAACAGTATTATTATTAATATTTTAATAGAACAAAGAACATACCTGTATTTATGAATGATGGCATTAAATAATCTTCCATCACGCCAGCAGGTAGTGAAATTTTCACAATGGATTCCAGCATAACCCTCAGTTGTCTGCTGTGACCACAGGAGCAGTCTCTCTTTAGCAGACATGTCCTCTGACTCTCCAGTAACATGGATATCAGATATCTAAAATAAAGTAAATATATATATTACATATAACACCTACTAATGGTTAAAATATGTCAGAAAAACACTCTGCACTACCAAAGAATTTTCTGTCTGGTATCTGCATACATGAATACATTGATTATTCATGTACTGTACTAATACTCTTTCATGTCATATCCTTATGCACTCTTAGCATCTTCACCATGAAATACAAAACTCATAGCTTCAAAATTTTATTCAGTTAGCTAGCTCTCAGCTTCTTAATTTCTGGGGACAATATAATATTATTACATATTGAAAAATACTTGAATATGTCTAATTTTATGTTAATAATGTGAATAACAATCTATTTGATGGATTATCCCTATTATACATACCTGTTATATATAAAATATAACATATTTTATACGTATATATTCACATCTATGTAATACCCATATTTATACTATACATAGTTTATTTAGATACAGTGTTCCTCTCTTAAAACAAGTTAAATTATAATATATGCTGTTTTGGAATTCAGTAACGAACAGTCATTTACAGTGGAAACTGACAATAATGGGTTTAGGACACAATTTTCTGAGAAGCATTGTAGGAATGACTGAAAGGTTGAAGGCTTATACATGAAAATTTTGCCTGACAGAGAACATTTAGTTTTGTATTACCTAAGGATTACCAATTTCATGTCAGACAAAGCAGGAAAGAGGAAAGTATTGGGAAGTTTACACACAAACACTATGTTCTAGTACCTTAAGTTCTCCCTAATGAAGTTCAGTCAGTCTCCTTAGAAATCTATCACTACAAATACAAATCAGACTTTCCCTAATTTGCATGTGTACTGTTTGCACCTTATGTGATAGAAACTGTATTCAATGTGTATCTGAAATGCAAGATAGAACAAAAAGACAACATGCCTTGATAAATAAAGTGGTATCACAGATTGTCTTTCTTCTAAGTGGCCACCTTTTACCACCTATTCAAACAACAGTAGATAATATAATGTGTTACTATGAAGAACACCAAGAACTCATGAGGCACTGTATAAGGACCTGAGTACAGTAGCTCAGACATTACAAATAGCAGGCTGAGGGGCTTGGGCGGGGGTAAGAGAGCTTGAGACAATGCTAAGATTTGTGGGTGGATGCTAAGCACCCTCATGAGACCACCAGGAAGAGGCTGTGCCACACAAGCTACACACAGCATCACTGGGAGAGTGAGGTCTCCTCCGGCTCTGGAGGCAGCCCGAGGCCAGGGCTCAGGGCAGGTTTGCACACAGACAGTTTTGGGGGCAAGGTAAGTGCTCAATTTAACTACACAAGAGGCTTAACTCTGGAGCTGTGCCAATTCCAGCAATCCTGTTCTAGTGTAAGCCAGGGACCTATGTTCATGAGGTCAGATAGGCTGGTCACAACAATGCCTCCTTGAAATCTCTGCATGCAGAAGTATCTTCTGTCTGGGCTCTTCCTGGGGGAATTCAGACAGGCTAGGCTGGAAACTACGTGATTTTCTCACATTAGAGCCACACGAAACAGTGCCAGGAACAAAGAGATGTAGCTTTACTGTTGATGGTGCTATGTCAGTGCATAACAGGAGGTGGTGGAAAGCACTAGAAAGCATGGGATGAAAGGAAGAGCTTTGGAAATGTCAGGGCAATGTAGCTGCTGCAGTGCTCTCTGTAATTTCTGCTTAACCACCTTTCACACTTTCAGAGAAAAAAAATAATTTACATTATTTTCTATGCAACTACCCACAAAACATCAAGTTGTTAAAGCAGTTCTTAAATACTTATTCCAGGCCATCCTATCTGCTGGCTCTAGGTAAGGGAGAGATACAGGCACCAATGCTAGAAAGCAAAGTAGTTTTAACTGTTCAACTAGCCCATAAATAACTCCGAAGATCTAATGGCAATTTTTGCATGCTATTGTCTCCAGCTTCAACACCACACATTTTTAAGAAAGAACAAAAGAGGAAAAAAAATAATTCCTTTTTTGTTTAAAGCACTGAACAGAAACACATGCAGCTGTGATTGTTTATAGATTTCTAGGTATCAAAATCCTGCACACAGTATTTACTACATGAAATCACAAAAAGTACAGACCATGTAATTCTTATAAGCGAAGACAACAGGGAATCCAACATGGCAAAAGACCAACTTAAAATCTCTCTGAAAATTTTCTTGTAAAAATCTAGGAAACTCATCTGCAGTGTAAGATTTCTGCTGGTTACCTTTATTCTTTGGTATTTCAAAGCAAGAAAGCAAACTAAATATTTTTTCAGTAGCTTTAGTTTCTATTCATCACAGAACAACCAGACCACAATATAAATGAAGTCAACCATTTACCACTTATCCAGACAACACTTCTGAAAGAGATTATGTGATCTGCAGTGCCAGATGTCTAGCAAAAAAAACCCCTAAAATTTTTCCCTGCCAATTTCAGAAAGTCCCCTGTGTGAAATCCCAAAGTATCACATTTTTCAATATATTCCAACTAAGCAAGCTAACAATGTAATTCGCTAATGGCCGTTCCTTACTGCTAAGCTCAAACCCTCAGCCCCCTTCACGGTTAATTGACCGGCAATGGCTAAGTACATTTCAGACTGCGGAGAGTGCAAACACAGCATATTTGAGTGCACATTAGATTCCTCTGGCAACGAGTGATTTCAGACATCAAGGCAACTTCTGAAGGTTGTACTTGCATCTGTTGTTACATACAAACAACATCTGTAGCTATGGACACAATCACAGGAGAATGTTTCTTCCTCTGAAAGTGACCACTAGGCAAGCCTGCAGTCCAAATTTTGGAGGACTAAAACACGAATTTAGCCCGTTACCCTAAGATCAACAGGGTTTCAACCCAAAGTCTTCCAAGCACCGTTCAGCAAGCTAGTTGGCTGAATAAAAAGGAATAGACTAGACTGGGTTTAAAAACTGAAATTGCTTTTCACTGATGGAGGTAGCCCATTTCAGAACAGGTTAAGGAACACTAACGTTAGCCTCAGACTTGAAACAGTCTCAGAGCTTCTGTTCTCTAAATAAAGTATTTCACATTCCAAAGCTAAGGTCTCAGACTGAATTCATATTTAAAAAAATACAAAAATACAGAGAGGGAAATGGTGAGTCAAAGACCTATATTTTATTATGCTTACAAATATGAGATCTACTTTGCAAGATGCCCTGGTAACTTGGAACTACTTCAACAAGTAAAATATTACCCCCACAAAATCAGGTGTCAGAGAGAGAGAGCATGCACATCTTTGCTTTGGTAATGTCGTAAGGACAATATAGATACTCATCTACCAACTATGCATTATCACCAGTATTTGTAACATCATTTGCCACAGGAAAGAAAAAGGACTACTAAATTAGGAATACTGGAACAGAAAATAAGTTAAGGGCCAATCTTTTTTTTTTTTTTGCTGTTCAAATTTTGTCCTTCAAAGCAAACAGCCTGCGTGAACCTTTTATTCTTTTATCCCACAAGCCTACCATTCACCCACTATAAACTGCTACTAGGGGACATTTGTTACTTAAGCATGGAACAAATTCTTGAGTTTGCATGAGTTTGAATAGTTGTTTGCTACACATCCAGTTCTCCAAGTTATCTTGAGCCTGTGAATTAAAAGTTATGCAAGAAAAAGTGACAAGAGGTAATTCAGCAAGTTTATAGATGATACTAAGCAGAGTGGTGCGGCTAACACACCTGAGGGACAAGATACCATCCAGAAGGACCTGGATAAGCTCAAGAAATGGGCCCCTGTGAACTTCGTGAAGTTCAACAAGGCCAAGTGCAAGGTCCTCCACCTGGGTTGGGGCAATCCCCAGTATCAATACTGGCTGGGGGGGCAAAAGGATTGAGAGCAGCCCTGCCAAGAAGGACTTGAGGGTACTAGTAGATGAAAAGCTAGATATGAGCTGACAATGCGCGCTCACAGCTTAGAAGGCCAACTGTATCCTGGGCTGCATCAAAAGAAGTGTGACCAGCAGATCAAGGGAGGTGATTCTGCCCCTCTACTCTGCTCTGGTGAGACCCCACCTGGAGTACTGTGTCCAGTTCTGGAGTCCTCAGCACAAGAAAGACATAAGCCTGCTGGAGCAGGTCCAGAGGGGGGACACAAAAATTATCAGCGATGGAACTCCTCTCCTGTGAGGAAAGGCTGAGAGAGTTTGGGTTGATCAGCTTGGAGAAGAGAAGGCTCCAGGGAGACCTCACTACAACCTTTCAATACTTAAAGGGGGCCTACAAGAAAGATGGGGACAAACTTTTTAGCAGTGCACATAATGATAGGACAAGAGGTAATGGTTTTAAACTGAAAGAGGGTAGATTTAGGCTAGATATTAGGAAAAAGATTTTTACAATGAAGGTGGTAAAACACTGGAACAGGTTGCCTAGAGTGGTGGTCGAAGCCCCATCCCTCAAAAAATTCGAGGTCAGGTTGGACAGGCTCTGAGCAACTTGATCTAATTGAAGATGTCCCTGCTCACTGCAGGGGGGGTGGACTAGATGACCTTTAAAGGTCCCTTCCAACCCTATTCATTCAATGATTTTATGATTCTCTGCACAGCCCTCGTATTTCAGGATCAAAGTCTTAATTGGCACTAAATACTAAATACTGCAAGTATTTTTTCTCTGCTTGCAAGTCCCCTCTGCATCACACAGTATGCAAAACCCACACACCAAAACCCTCAAGCTCTTTCCTTGAACTGATTTCAGTAAGGCAGTTGAGTTCAAAAAGCAGATGAGATCAGAGAACACCTTCCAAAAGAGATCAATGTTGGTGCTGAAATTCTGTGGCTTGTTTTTTACAGTGCAAATAAAAGAAGAGCAAGACTCCATAGATAGTACAGAGTCTTCCCTCTGATCCATCTTACCCCAAATGTTTTGAAACAAGTCTAAACTTGACATAATGTACTTAACTGCACAAAAGTATATAATGGGCTAGGGATGTATGATGTATAATGAAATGTATTCTGATGTCAGCTAGCCCTAAAGCAGAAAATCTGAAGAACACAAAGAAGAGAAAAAAAAATATTAATACAGAGAGATTTTGAAATGGTATTTTCCACCTAAGTGAAGTAGTTAGTTCTTTTTAAAAAGGCTGTTGACAGCATGTTGAGGGAAGTGTAGTTATACAAATGGAATCTGAACTTGCATGTGATCACAAGGAGTCATCTCCCCTGACGTTACAGTTGGACTTTGTGAGTTTCCATTTGGCCATAAATTCACATGCGTCTATTCAGCTCTCGCAAGGCTCTGTGGAGCTGCGAGTTCAGCTTTGGGCAACACCCTTCATAAAATACTGGATCTGCTGAAGCAGATCGAAAGAGAAAAACAAGAATGACAAAGATCTAAAAATACATGACCTGTTCAGAAGATTGAAAAATTTGGTTTATTTAGTCTAAAGTAGGGAAAACTGAGGGAATATGTGATAATAGTCTTCAAAAACATAAAATGCTGTTGCAAAATGGTAATAAATCAACTCTTCTGGAAATTAGGAAAGAATTAATGAGTTTAAAATGAGAATACACGTTTTCAGCTAAAACTACTTTTTAATACAAAAGACAAATAAGCAATAGAAAAATTACTCAGGAAGCATGTGAAACCACCAATAAGGCAGACACAGAAAAGAATATCAGTCAAGAATGGTTTTCATTAATTTAGTTATCTTGCCTTCAGGTACAGAGATGACCTAGATGACCCATCCAGAACCTTTCCAGATCTAGTTTTGTGGTTCCATCAATGATTATATATCTCCTTCATTCATCAGCATTTAAGGTGGATTGTGCCTGCTTCTTCCAAGTATTTACAAAGAAGCAAACAATATTACGCCAATAAAACAAAACTCCTGACTTTTGCACCTTTGCCCTGCAAATCACATTCCAGAAGACCAACTAGCATCTCTCCTTCCCTTGACTGTACTACATGAATAGATAATACAAGATTATATGATGGTGGAGATAGTTGGAAGGTGTCTTGTTATCTTACGAATATTTGCAGTAACTGAAATAATAAACAGAATACCACTTAGCCAGAAGTATTCTAATGAATATGCTGATTACAAATAACCTACTTTTTTTTTCTAAAAGCAAGTATACTTCATGTAACCTGACTCAAACACCTCTTTTTCTTGCAGATTATTAATAGTGCTGTAGGTAAGAAACCCACTGTATCAAACACTATGCAGATGCAGGGCGAAAAAACAGCTCAAGAACTTGCAGCCTAGACAACAGCTGAGTACTGGAAGCAAATGAGTGATTCTATTTATATATTAGACCTTTTTTTCTACAAAACATTTATATCCATAAACTAGAACTGAAACTACCACAAATTAGACTGGAAGAATAAGAATAATCATTTGATAAGCGTGGTACACAAAAGTCACTGGTTTTGACAAAAACTGACAACCACCAAAAACTGCTGGTAACACCAGCTGGTAGCTATCTTTTGCTGATACTGCTGATACTTGTTTCAACACAGGAGACATCAAAGATCAGAGTGGCAGTATCCCCTGTAGAGACGCCAAAACTATACCCTTTATTTTCTACTCTACCTGAATTGTGATAAAACACCACCGAGAAGGGGAAGTTGCTGCAGGAAGCCCGTTTCTGTCTTGATTCACAACTTCTTGACCTTAATACAAACTGTCATTTGCTCTAGGACAGGCCTGAATTAGAACAGGATCAGAGGACATCTTGCTTGAGGAAGTCACCTTCCTGTACTGGCAACAAGGGCTGTAGAAACTAGGCCCCAGCAGAGAGTAAAAAACTTTTTCTCAAGGCTATTAGTGAGCAGTCAGGAACAAAGCTTCAGAAAACCCTGCTTGCCTGAATTTTGAAAGTATGAAAACAGAGGTAACGTGGTAGCACCTATTTGAACACAAAATCATAATTGTTTTACATGCATAAGACAATGTGCCACAGAATGAAAACTCAAAGGATATAGTCCAGTAGGGGGGACTAAGCTGTTTCAGAGGGCAAAATGTCATATCTGCTACAGCACAAATTCACAAGCTGTACCAATGAGTTTCCTCTGGTGTCCACTTCTCAGTTTGAAAAGCCAACACACTTTCAAGTATCAGGCACATCTGAAGCTCTGTGTAAGGTGAGAGTACATTACAGTGTGGATATGTTGACAAGGTGAGTGGAGGCTACTGATTTCTATAATTACAGCAAAGGAAATGGTAAAAACTGAGATTGGTAACTGCAAACCTTGTGCATCAGCTCAGGCTGGCAGCAGGAACTTTGTGGAACTGTATAAATAACAGCTTTACTGTTTTATACTGAAATATAAGACATTCAGTTGCTTGCTTAACTCTCAAACACAATCAAAAGGAAAGTGGTGATGAATTTATAAAATAACTAGAGTTTGAAATCCAGTTTAACTCCTTGATTTGTTTTCAGGTCAAAGCTAGGCGCTCTTAAAATTACTTATATGCAGAATCTTGGGTTGAGAAAGAGAACTCAACTGAAAAACAGACATTTCAGCAACTCAGTCATTTTCCTGATCTGTCAGTAGTTTTCACATTTATATCATTATGCAGTGTTCTGTTGTTAGCAGCAGCACAAATCTCAGTGTCTATGTAGGTGCTCAACAGAAGTCTCTTTTTTTTCCCCTCCTTTCCCCTGTGGTAACAAGGGGTATATGCCTGGTTGAAGTAATAACTGCAGCAATATTAGAAGCTGTATTACTCTGATTATACAGGAAAAAGTGGCCATGATTGGCTGAACAGACAAGGCCTCATACTCTCTTACTCATTAATGACATTTTATTTAAGCCAAGTAACATGCCTAAGCTGTTCCTGAATTCCAGCTAAGATTAAGAGGGCAAAGATCTCCATGTGTATTAGTAGGCTATTTGTACTAGTGTGTACTGTGTGTTGTAATTGGGTGTGTTATCTGTATTTAATAACTAAGCTCGGAAAAAGTATAATTTGACTTCTGTTACAAAAGTAAATTATATAAAGAACAGAAGCGTAGTTAGCTCTTTGCTGGAAAGAGTACCTTCAGCATATGACCATTCCCTCTGTTCACTCAACTCAAAGCTCAGATGTCCCTTTTGAGCAAGGAGAATCTGTTTCGGACCAGAGCCTGGTGTTGGCATTTGACTCACACACACACAGATTTCAGTTGCGCTGAAGTTGAGTAGGGCAGAACTGGTAATATCGATTGAATTGGTAAGCATGGATACCAACAGGCAAAAAAACTGCTTTCCTTCAGATATTCTGCAACTAAGGTCATGCTTTGGTTTCTTTTATTGTAAAAGGAAAATAATCCTACCCTCAGAGGAAGATGTATTTTCAATAATTAATATTAATAGGTCATCTAGACATTATGAGATAAAAGATTTTTTAAAAGAAGTGTAGAGGATTTTTAACATGATTTATGTTCATTTTCTCCATTTCAAGCTGCCCACATTTTTCTGTCTTTCTTCAGTTCCAATTGGCCATAACTGTAAAGAATTAGAAATATTCTTTTCCTTGATACAAGACTCAAAAGAATTACAAGACTGTCAAGAACTGATAAGAAACTTTACTGAAGATATTGAATGTGAACATAAACAGCGCTCTAAAATTCACTCCACTTTCGAGAACCATTTTAACATGGAAATCTTTTTCCTAAATTGGGAAACAAATCAAACTACAAACAGCAAAACAGCACAAGGATATATCAATACTCTTGAAGTACAGAAGTATTACTTAACCTATGAAAAAGATCAAGTAATACATTCTGTCTTAGGACAGCATGTATTAACATAGGTAAAAGGCTTATATCTAGCAAAGTGAAGATATTTTTGTAATAGAAAAAAATACTGCTCCAACACTTATTCTGAGCTAACTTTCAAAGATAATGTACTGTGCCAAAATATTTACCTTGCTCCCGTTTGGTGGAATGCTAAATAATGCCTTTTCTTTTGGCAATTGGGGAAGCACAGCATCAGAAGAATGAAATCTCTTTTGTTCAAGCAGCAGATCATTTTTGCTTTCAGAAAGAAAGTGATGAAACTTTTCAGATTTATTGCTTTCTGGGACATCTTCAGCAATTCTGCAAGAAGTTATGTTTAACCTAGTTTCTTCACTTTGTCTGCCTAAAACGTGGATAGCAGAATCCAAGCTGGCTGCTTTTCCATAACAAAGAGCACTAGATTTCTTCAGGAATGCTAATTCTCTCCTGTTGCCATCCTCCGAGTATTTCCTTTTCCATGTACAGTGTTTCTCTGAATTCCTCCTGTCTTGTTCCTTTAACCATGTCTCTGCTTCATCAGACTCGGTGAGTCTTTGATTATCACCATTAAAACTGTCCCCACAAAGAGAATCACTCTTTGTTTCACCAGGTAAAACTTTTGCTTTAACATGATCAGCCAAAAGGTCTGTACTCACACGCAGAACGTTACCAGCCACTGTCACTCTCCCGGGGAAGGAATCGGCCAATCCCACACCCTTGGGACAAATCTCGATGTTTTCTGAAATCCCCACTTCATACTGGCTTTTTTCTTCATTTTCTTTAACCTGCACTGAATCTGGTTCCTCCTCAGTTGATTTCTTTCTCTTTTTTCTTCTGAAATATTTTCTTCCAGGGGAATGTTTAGCTGGACTTAAGGGAGCTTTGGCAGGATCTAAACACTGTTCGTCCTTTTCAGCCCTCACACATCCACAGACATTCCCCATTTGGCTTTCGCTAACTCACAGTCGCACAGTTTCATTCATTCCAGTATATTTACATACACTTAAATCCTCCTCAAAGTTAAGAACTGCCGTTTGCATGATAATTTCTTCCAGATTTCACATCCATCCTCCTCAGTACGTAGCCATTTTGCTTATGAGAAATACACACGCAATAAACGTTGTGGCACGGTGCCCAGGCAGGGCCTGTGTCTGATTAGACACTGTGGCTTATTTCTGGCCACCAATCCTCTTAAATAAACATCACTGCTTCAGCATTGGGCTGTAATGCCGATGGCCTTTCACAGAGATGACATGGCATTTATGAGCAACAGAATATTCTCGCATGCATTTTAACTTCCCGTTTCATTTAGTAACTCGAGCAAGATAAAGTAGAAAACTATGCAGCAACCTTTGAAACTATTAGCTACACTCCCAATCCGAGAGCAAGCAGCACAGCAAATAGCAAGGATTTAGTTAGCAGATTTGGTTTTCTACTTCATATGTTTTTATTGCGTATCCAATGATGCACAGAAGAGAAGATTAAAGTGAAGCATCAGAGATGGCTCTGACAGCTTGTTGGGGGTCACATTTTTATTTGTATGTGGAGCTTTCATAACAGCTGATGTGATTTCTCACCGATTTGTCAGCTATAAATAACCTACTGCTTCTCCTCTATCACACAAGCACAACAGCTTGCTCAGAGCAGTGGTGCTGTGGCTGGAAATTTGCAGCAGATTTACACCTTCTGGCAGATAAAGGTGAAACAAATCCTAAGAGCCAGTTTGTCTAGAAAACTGTCCACAAAGTTACTGTTTATAAAAACAGAGATTTATCCTTCTCCTATGCTCCTGTTCTGTAGGCATCTGTGTAGCTCTGAATATAAGAACCAAGAAGCGTCTAACTACATATGAAAACTGGATAGAAATGTAAACTATTAACATGCAAGCAAGTCTAATCACTTACAAATTTGGTTTGAAAAATATCTGTGTTTTGAAGATTCAGTTTCATTTTTGTTACCAATATACAAAACCTACTTAAAACCAGCACACACCAGCAGGCCTAGATGTGGATGGTTTCTCATGCTGAGAAAGAACTAATGAGTGACTTGCCAAGCATTATCAGGTGTTACTATTGAGTTTCCCTTGTTTATTTGAAAAAAAATTGCAATACTGAAACCCAGAGACTTTATCCTCCAGGGCCAGATGCACTGAAGTAATCTATGACATTTTAGTGACAGGACCTAGGATGTCCTGGATCGGCTTCCACGTAGAATCGGCCTCCAAGGGATTTCCAAGAATACAGATGCTCATTACTGACCGCTCTCAGGGCACTGAGGTAAAATTTTATAGCAATTCTTATAAAATCTTACACTGTCACACTAAGGGACTAGAAGGCTGTTACAGAATATCCTGTACCACTGACAGACAGGCAACTACACACAGGCACAATGCTAACATAGTTCTTTTCAAAGTAGATGTTTCTGCCATGACCACACTCTCTTTCAAGGCCTCCATTTGTATTTGCATTTGTAGTATGCTTAACATACAGCTGTGGTTGTGACACTTGCTCCCTTTACTCACAGTAAAGAGCTGTATTATAGTCAGTTTAGAAAAGCGACTTTCAGCCAGGGCCCAGAGGACTCGCTGATTTAAAACACACATCTATATGGGACTGACTTGGGTCTTAACTTTCCCTCCCTCCCTCTTAATTAATAAAAAAAAAGCACATTTTAAGAAGTATACAGTCTTTGTAAAGGACATCACTGTGCTTGTACAAAGAAACAGCTTTCACGCTTGAAAATGTACCTCGCTCTTTCTTCCCCCATCAGAAAAGAGGATTTTGCTGTGCAACGGACTGAGATTGATTTAATTTCACACAGATACAGCTTCTGGTTTAATAACAGCATGTCTAATAATAGTAAAATACAGTAAATATATTACAGTATAATAGTAGTGAAATATTACATTATATACTTGTATAAAAAAAACTTGCTAAGACCATCCTGTCAAAGTAGAAATTATGTAAAAGGTTAAAGACAAGAGTGCCTAGCATTTGAATGAAGAAGTTTTCATGCTATACTGTCTAAACAAAAACATATTAAAAGTAAATATAGTCTAGCACAAGTACACTGGCAATGTTGTTCTTCATCCAAAATTTTACAGGAGTTGAGAATTAAAAAACTGAGGCAGCAAAAATACAAGAAATATGTATTTTTGATACTTAATAATCAATTTAGCAATACTTAACAGCTGTTCCTGAGCGTTTTTCCACAAACCAAAAAGTAACTTCATAGTCACTTACGTTCACAGAATCACAGACCCTTAGGGGTTGGAAGAGACCTCGAAAGATCATCTAGGCCAACCCCCCTGCCAGAGCAGGGTCATCTAGAGTACATCACACAGGAACACATCCAGGCGGGTTTTGAATGTCTCCAGGGAAGGAGACTCCACAACCTCTCTGGGCAGCCTGTTCCAGTGCTCTGTCACTCTCACAGTAAAGAAGTTCTTCCTGATATTCACATGGAACCTCCTATGCTCCAGTTTACAACCATTGCCCCTTGTCCTATCATTGGTCATTACTGTAAAAAGCTTCACTCCATCATCCTGACACTCACCCTTTACATATTTGTAAACATGGATGAGGTCACCCCTCAGCCTCCTTTTCTCCAAGCTAAAGAGACCCAGCTCCCTCAGCCTCTACTCATAAGGGAGATGTTCCACTCCCTTAATCATCTTTGTGGCTCTGCGCTGGAGAGTCTGGTCTCTCTCAAGCGGTTCCATGTCCTTCTTGAACTGTGGGGCCCAGAACTGGACACAATACTCCAG
>VZRW01013690.1:0-57920 GCA_013398125.1 Aegotheles bennettii | reverse complement strand
TCTTCCCCAGGCGCAAAACTCTACACTTGCCCTTGTTGAATTTCATTAAGTTTCTCCTCGCCCAACTCTCCAGCCTATCAAGGTCTCGTTGAATGGCGGCACAGCCCTTCGGTGTGTCAGCCACCCCTCTCAGTTTAGTGTCAGGACGATGGAGTGAAGCTTTGTACAGTAATGACCAATGATAGGACAAGGGGCAATGGTTGCAAACTAGAGCACAGGAGGTTCCATGTGAATATCAGGAGAAACTTTTTCACTGTGAGAGTGACAGAGCACTGGAACAGGCTGCCCAGAGAGGTTGTGGAGTCTCCTTCACTGGAGATATTCAAAACCCGCCTGGATGCGTTCCTGTGTGATGTACTCTAGGTGACCCTGCTCTGGCAGGGAGGTTGGCCTAGATGATCTTTCGAGGTCTCTTCCAACCCCTAGAATTCTGTGATTCTGTGATTCTGTAAAGACAAAAGAACCAATTTCAGCTAACTGAAATTCTGTAAAGTCTTAACTTTGGTCTCAGCAAGGAAAGAGACAGAGACAACAGGGTTAAACTGGAGATTCAGCAAAGGGAAATGGAAGTTTCTTCTAAAACCTGTCTGCTAGAGCAAAGAAACATGATATTCTAAAGCATCAGACACTACCACTGAACCCTACAAGAACCACCACAATATACCCAAGACCTGACCACACCAGGGGCTTTTTCTGACACCTGACTAGACCTGAACAGATGCTCAGCGCTGGCTGAAGCCAAAGATCCAGATGAACAATATGTCAAAAATACTATCATGGATTGTTGTGCTTCTTTTCTTTTCCTTAAGAAAAAAAAAATCCCGCACACAAAAAAAACCAACAACGAAAAAGATACAAATGTATACCCACCAATGCTAGAAAGTTGTAAGGGGAGACTCGCAGAAGACTTTTGGCACATAAACCCTTAAGAAGCATAATATTAATAAAGGATTAGACCAACACTTGTCTGCAATTTGATCTGTCTCAGAGGCTGCTTAATCACAAACAAGAGGTTAACATTAAGACACGGCAAACACAAGATTAACATCAAGACATGAAATAGCTCATGCAGATTTGTATGAGTCTGCATTTTAACAACAGATTTCTGTAACTTGTCATGTCTGTGACTGTGAAATGCATTATGCTCTTCACATGAGATGAGTATTATACATTAAAGTGGCAATGTTATTGAATATCTGTGTATTTGTTAGTCTGCAAAATGCTGGGACCATTCATCCTTTGTACACTGCTAATTTATGCTTTATCATTGGTTTCATATACTTAGCAAACGTAGTAAAGTACATTTGCTCATCAAACCACATCTGGTATCTTTCATGTTAGAATAACATGATCAAAAGCCTGCTAGGAATGTACTTTGGGTAGTTTTGGATCTACGATCCCTTCCCTCCTCTTTTTATTTTGTTGTTGTTGTTTATGCAACACAGCAAAAGCAATGGAGCATTTAGCATAAATGGGACTTGTCATTTCACAGTACTAAGACAGCATACCAGATAACCAGCAAGCGTTTTGCTGCACAGTCCAAAGGCCACATGCAGAATGACAGAGATAAAACATAAGCCAAAAAGAAAGTGAAAATTAAAGCAACACAAGATACAGAACAAGCCAAAAAATTAATAAAAAAAAAGGATTGCCAGCACACAATATAACAAAGGTTATATTTGGAGCTGTTTGAGTTGTCCTGGCAACCACTGCTCAAAATCTGAAAGAGCTGTTCAGCTTTCAGGTACCACTGAGGTACCAAGAGTCATGATCCTGAACAGAAGAGTTTTTATATCCACTGAGATGGCTTAGAAAAAGAGGAATTTGTTCCTTGATGATGGTATTAGGGCATTAAGGACAAAGAGAATCAAACGGATGAGCTAATTGCTCATAAATCTCATTCTGCTACAGATATCTCACTATCTTTAGAAATAAAGTCTAAATGTGACTCTGCAACGAGCCTTAATGCCTCCTGTCTTTGCTGTGATTCAGATGAGTTCCAGAAATTCCAAAAACTCCACACTAACCCTCAGGTAAGAAAATGAGTGATTACTTTGTTTTGAAATTGCTGAATTGTTCAGGAAGATATATCTAGGAGCTCAGCTGAGGAATAAAATGCAGAAAGAGTATACCTCATCAGATGCTGAATGACAGGTCTGCTGCGATGGCTAATGACGGGGAATTGCAGCTCCCAGGTGGAACAGAATACAGTTTACCCCACAACCACTTAGAGATTAGACAACTGGCCGCATAGCTCTATCTTTAAATCTTTGAGAAGATCATGCCTTGAACTGTCCTAGGTATCTTAAAGCAGAGGCAAATTAAACTTCAATCCTTGGGCTCCAAGACCCGCAGCTTGGGCAAGACCCAGAGGCAAACTTTAGAGCCAGCTGCCACCAGCCAGCTGCTCCCAGCAGAAATCGGTGAGCGAAGGCCAGACCCCTCTGTCTCCACTCCACACTGCCACCTCAGGAAACAGAGGAGGAAAGCAGGCAGCATGGCTCTTGTACAGTGACCCATCACAGATTTAAAAGCAGAGCAGCTGAAACAGAGGAAGGTACACAGGTCCCAGCACATCCTATTATTCCTCTGCCTTCTGCACATCATTTACTGGAAGGGGCCACCACAGCTGAGCCATCTCCTCCTCTAGCCACTCTCTCTAATGGCCACAGCCCTCATGACCGACGCATGAGTGCTTCAAAATTGGTTCCTGCACTGCAAGCTCTGAACACCTAACTGTGGTAAGAGGTGTCAAGAACTTGAGAAACGGCTGAGTAGCTGTCCTATATCTCAGTCAAGTTATCCACAAACAAATTCACCCTTCTCACCTTTTTCCCAACATGGGTAAAAGTTTCACTGCTGATCTGCTGGAGCAAATGAACAGCCTATAGACTGCTTCGGGGCAGACCGATATACCAAGAACGAATTTTGCTTGAAGGCTTATGGGGAGTCAGCAGCAAAAAAAAAAAAGCATTTGCTGGTTGACAAGAGAAGATGCGGAGAGGTTACACATGCCCCAAGGTGGCCTGTGAGAAAGCAGCCATCTGGCCAGAGGGGCTGGGCGGTACTGTAACATCTGAATAGAAACGTTACTGACTGGGGCCTTGAAAAGCAGCATCCTGCAAAGAGGCCTGGCAGCAGGGAGCTGGGGAGGGTGGAAGGGAACTGAAATAGAAGAAGTCTGCCGAGTCAGGACTTAGAAGCTCCAGAAATTTTTTAAGGTCTGAGTTCACAAAGGCCTAACTTTGGATGCCTGAAAGTTTAAAGTTTCAGGTTTTGCTTTGATTTGGCATGGTTTGTCTTTTTTCAACCAACTGCAAATTATTCCAAACACGTAACTGTTGTTAAATTAAAGAATGTTTGCAGTGGTTTGAAAATAAATGCTCACCAATTTTGACAGAGATTATCTTCATAAAAATGTGGTTGGTTACTTAGGCCAATTTCTGCTCTCATTTACAGTTGCTCATCTCCAATGTTGATCAGTTGAAAATGTATTGGGCGTTGAAGGAGAAGTCCACTCAAGTATTAATTCAGATATTTACACATACAGCCTATAATTATATAAAATACTGTAATCTGATTTAGCTTGTTCTACAGGTGCCAGGAAAATAACTTACAGTAGTTATTGCATTATGAAACTGAATTTTTAAAAGCCACATATTATTAAAAGCATGTGAAATGCATTGAAAGCTTGCCTAAATCCTAACAACATACATGTCTAAAGGATCTTCAGTACCCACAGGACAAATTATTTTCCAACGTGCTCAACTCAATAAACCACCATATTTCCCATTCTATCTTTTCTACATCTCATATGTAATTACTTGGGACACAGAAGAAAGTACAATTTCTGGACCTGTGCAGTTGCAAAAGCCAGTGGTATACCTCAGAACAACAATTGTATTTATCTAATTATGGGTACCAAGTTACAAAACCATAACCACCTCTAGACATAATTCAGACGTAAGAGAAATGTAATCCTCAAATACATATCATCTTTTATTTTTGTTCATTATGTCTTTCCCCTAAAACACTCCTAAATTCATTCCAGTACTCAGAAGCATTTTCTATTTTGAGGAAATACTGTTCTCCAGATAAATGCCATGACTCAGAGAAACAAGAAGCCACAAACAACAGCCAGAAAAAAAAAATAAATCCCTGGCACCTTGACTACCTCCCAGGTTTCAGTTTTACTAGAATACACTTAAATGATGAAGCAGAGACAGTAATATCACACAGCAAACAGCTCCTTAGACACACTGAGAAATGAAGTACTTCGCAAATGTTAGGAAAAGTTAAAGGGCAGTCCAGATTAAGACATTCCAATGTAGGTGTCCACATATATGTGTTTACATGCTGGCTGGGTCTTGAAGATTCCATTTTATCCAGTGGAAGCAAGATTTAAGTTTCCTAAACACAGGCTTCTAGAGCTCCTTGAGATATCCTGCTATATCATAACAGGCCTGCAGCTGCAGGTCTACAAGAGCACAGGTCACTTATAGATATGGTGTCTCAGAGAACTGCAAGAACTCCACACGCATGTCCTGGATATTCTAGCACACCTCAGATGTCACTCAAATGCCATCTGTCTTTAGGAAACTGAATCAAAAGCCTTGGGGATCTAGTTAGTGCAATCAATGGGTCTTGAACAGCAATGTTTCACACCCTGAAGTAGGGACATAAGAAAGTCAATTGACAACCTAGAACATTTGAGACACTTCAAACTGTCAAAGACATCCACATGGGGGCAGCAGATACACCACAGGAAACTTACTTCCCACTGCACAGCCTACTGGATACGCTATGTCGTGTCAGATCACACTGAGCATCTATGCTGGACAACTGAAGAGCTCAGTAGGTACTCCAGGCGCCCACTGCAAGTGATCTGACTTGCTCCACCAACCTCACCCAGTGTACTGACTGGCCCGCCAGGCCTCAAATCTGCTGCTAAACACGTCTACCACTGTTTAAGATCCAGTTTACCATTCCTGATCTGTCTCTTCCCAGATGATAATGGGTCACGTTTCTCATACTCATACGGGTGTCATAAATCTCCAACAACACAGATATTTCTATTTAATCAAATGGAGCGAGCCTCTATTAGCTGGTTCGTTGACTCACTCTGTAGGTTATACTAGCTGTATAGGCTACACCTCTATCACTCAGATTATAGGGACAATTTAGACATTTAATGTATATGAACACAGCTCCCCCTAAGTACCTGGTTTTATGTGTCTTAACTTCAAATTAAATTGCACCATAACTCTCCCAATATCTACAGACTACTCCCTATAGTTACTGTCATGAAGCTTCATCCCTTTGTGAAGATTCTGCTTTTAGACTTTTCTGGGTTTTCCCTCATTCAAAACCTAAGCAAAGCCAAAAAAATGTGAGGTGTAAGTACATTCTTCTGGACTTCCTTATACATTCTGAACCCAAATCAGTCTTACACAGGTATCAATGGCATGCAATTGCCATAGACTTCAAAAGAAATGGTGTACAGGCAAATGCCAGGGTAGCACAGAGGGTGTCTCTCAAATCACCTTACAAACCTCTTCCGTATTCAATGTAGCTACTCCAACCATTAACAGCACAAAACAAAAAAAATATTTTTTTAAAATCCTGTTCTGCAGTTATTTCACAGATACAAATGAGGCTTAATATTTAGTTTAAGAACAACTATTCATTCTTACAGTTATTTTAACACCGATTTTTAAAAGATATTATTTTGAAAAAATAGGAGCTGACAGATCTGCAAGATCTGAATTGTATTGGTCGAGATTTAGTTGGCAGTTCCTGGGGGTCAGGACAGGGGGAAGTAGGTGTGTTTCAGCTATAATTTAAATGCTTCTCCATATTTCATATGGGGCTGGCTACATTACAGGGGGAAGTCCGTGTCACACCAGCTCACCTAAACTAGTTACTTTATAGAAATGTTTTTCCTTCTCATAATTTCATAGAATCATAGAATCATCAAGGTTCAAAAAGACCTTCAAGATCATCCAGTCCAACTGCCTACCTACATCACCACTAAACCATATCACCCAGCGCCACATCCAGACACATCTTGAACACCTCCAGGGACAGTGACTCCACCACCTCCCTAGGCAACCTATTCCAATACCCAATCACCCTTACAGGGAAAAAATTTTTCCTAATGTCCAATCTGAATCTCCCCTGCTGCAATTTAAAGCCGCTTCCTCTCATCCTTTCACTATGAGTATAGCAGAAGAGACCAACCCCCTCCTCACTACAACCTCCTTTTAGGGAGTTGTAGAGCGTGATGAGGTCCCCATTTCTTACAGCTATAACTAGTAACACTACTAACAATTTCATCCTGCAAAAACCCGTTCATCAGGTTCAGAAAGATAAAACTTCCACTGACAGCTTCTATCAGCAAGTTTTTAATAATCTTTATTTCTTAAAACATAGCAACATCCAAACACTACCTATACTGTGGGTCATGCTTAAATATATTTAAGCCCAGCCTTCTTTCTCCATACAGCCATGTGGGATCAAAGACTGACACAACAGAGGGCAGCTGAGGGAACTTCAGGTCCTCACTAGTGGTGAGCAGTTAGTGGCTTCTCCTTTGTCGCATGTGCTAGCTTGGGCTGAGCAGTGTACCCTGTTTAGACCAGGGACACATTCAGGTCTTCTGTTTCTTGTTAGGATTCACAGAAAGGCAAATTAGATCCTAGCAGCCTTTTTGGGTTTCTGTAAAAACTTTTTTTCCAGTCACAAATCCAGTGCAAGATAGTCCTAAGCGAACTGCACTTTTTCTGTATGATCACGTGATTGTCTGATCACTTAAAATGCCTGCACAACAGGGAGTTTATCACTAACAATGCTGCAGCCACTAAATGGGAATTATCTGTCATCTGAATTACATCATCTGCAGCCACGGCCATTGTGAAAGCCTCATTTTGAGGAGCAATTTAACACCACACACTGTAAGGCTGCATTATACTGTACACAATCCCACCAGTGTACAACAACCAGACTGCCACCTAGTGTGACCCGCGCTTACCACCGCTGAGGCTGAAAACAAACGCTGAGGTGTTCAGGTCTGCTTAAAAACGCTGAGAGTCCTGCTTGCTGACAAACTCGTATGAGCAGAGAAATTCAGATCCGGAATGAAAAAATATTTAAAACTTTTTAATATATTTTAATACTCAATGAAACAAATCTGCAGAATGAAACAACGCTAGATTGTCCAAATGCTGGAAGGAATACATCAACTATTGTCTTTAATGATGCTCAAAACCAAAGCTAGTTTTCCCTCACAGACAGGAAACTAGCAAACAAACGACACCTTCAGATTCAGTTTACATCAAGAAATAAGATACATCACCAGAACCTTCAAATACACACTAGAGAAGCGATACAATCTATTCTATTGCACAGTCTATATGGAGTCCTGTCTAAGTTGACACATTCATCATAATTGTATGCAAGAATCTGACCAAAAACATACTGTCAAGCAAAATTAGACTTACCTGAAAGTGCAAAATTATGGTCCATATCAATCCCAAAGTCAATTTGGGATTCCCATCTGTTATGTCATCATTTCTAATGTTAACCAGTTTCACCTGCCATTGTGGAAAGAAAATACAGGCAAAATTGAAATAAATATGCCACAAATATACGCTGCATTGCACAGGCATGACTATAAAGGATGCATTACTCCCTGAGCCTCCTCTGTTGTTCTTTAATTTTTTTTTTTTAATTCTCAAAAGCAGAAAGGAATTGCATTCTGGCTGCAAGCCGCCCGCCAGGAATCACCCTCTCCCACCCACACCAAGCTGAGATGATGTCTCAGCTGTCACTGTGCAGGCACATCTGCCCCCTGTGCCAAATACCCTTCCACTTCAGTCTGTGTCAAAGGGGAAAGGTGTAACAGAGAGGCTATGATGGTCTGTAACTGTGGTGTGTCAGTCACAGGGCAGTGCTCAGACTCAGGAAGCAGTTTCAGCACTGTCTTTCTTCCTCCCCACACGCCCTGCACCAAAGCAAGAATTCAGCAAGAGAAGAATTAGCCTGCTAAAACACAGCAGTCTGCCTTGATAAAACCAGGAATTTAGTAACACATTTAAATAACCAATGGCTTAATAATGACAATTACCAGTTCTGCTGCTGTACTCATTCACAGTGCTATAGACATGAAATGATTAATAGGATTAAAACAAAGATGGAGATTTTTGCCATTCCAATAAACTCACTCCAGAGTGAGTTCAATAATTCTATTTGCCATATTTTATTATTACATTTGATCTCTTTATATGTATTATGTATCCATATAGCCTATTAATTAAAGATGACTCGGCTAACAGGCATTTTACGCTGTGTCAGCAAAGTTACATGCACATGGTTTTTAGCATATACCCCGTTATAAACACCAAACAAACAAATGCATGCCCTTCTCCTGATCTGCAGATAATGTTATTAACTATCAGCAAAATAAATAAATAATAAAAACAAAAAAAAAAACACTATCTCTGGAAGAAACAGAGAGTATTCCACAGTTCAAAATATAAACAAATTCAAATGTTTTCCTCCCACTCCATTATAAAAACTGTTTGTATTTGGCAAAACACTACAAGATAGTCAAATATGCCTTATCTTTGTTTTTTCTCAAGTCAGGCTTCCAAATTATCAATATACAGTATCTCTTTTACAATAAAGCATTGTATTTGGAGGTTATACGGCCAACCTGAACAAATTACCTCCTAAATACAGTTTTAAAACCTTTAACAGGGGCCTGAAACTTTAAGCAAATGCAAGTCCCTTCGGCAACTTGCCAAGACCACCAAAGCCCTACAAGCATTTTGTACAGTAGAGTGCATCCATCTTCATGAAACGGCGACACTAAAGAGAGCACAAAAATCTTCAGAAGACGATCAACATCTACATGATGGAGACCTGCAGTTCCCAACAATACCTGCATGTTCATAAACATAAAGATGACTTGACCCTACCTCTTCCCGTGTTTTAATAAGCACAGTCTATCATGCATAAACAAAGCATGGTGCAGCACAAGTCCAGAGGTCTCGCTGCATAGAAATGCCATTGTGACTGTCATTTCAAGTAGCCAGTCATTTACTTCATAGTGTATTTGTTCAATGGCTCATTCACGTTAACGGGAAAAGTTTGCTTTGAATTCAGTGAAGCAGGATTGAGCTCTCAGTGCACACACATCACTCAGTGACCCCAAAGAAAGTTTGCAATTTCACTCAAATATGAAGAGACATCTGTTTTTATAACCCAAATAAATATCTGTCTGTGGTTTGCTGCCTCAGATTTTCTCAAATATTTTAAGTAGCAAATAAAAATTAAAAAAAAAAATAAATCAACCAATCTGAAAGCAGATTTCCAGTGTCAATTCATCTGGTTGAGATAGATAAAGAGGTACAGTTTTTCCTTCCATCCATGTTTTGGATATTTTTTAACATTGCCATTTTGAAAGGGAGAAAGCAAGAATCCCATCAGTGTTTAAAAGAAACTTAAAAGTGGAAAGCAACTCATAGAAACAGAAAACTGCCCAGCAGTGCAAGTTTCAAGTATTTGGCTTAAAGGAAATACTGCTGAAATTAAGCCTGAATCTTCCACAGCCCAGGTGACTGCTGACTTTCTAGGGTACCAGTTTTCATTTCATCAGGATCAAGGCATGAGAAAGTTTTACCAGAACAAAATCAAACCAAGGAACTCCCATACAATCTTCACATTTATTTGAATCTGCAATTTTGCACTCAAAATTAGATTGTGAACAAAACTGCATACCAGCTAGTGTCTGGGCAGCATGAAAGACAGTTAAATATACTAAAAGCAACCCCTGAGGATCCTACCCTTAATTTTCTCCTCTTTATCATCATATAGCATGTGGAGTGTGTTGATGCTATTGTTCAGAGAAGGGTAGTGTAAAATTAACTTTGCCACATCTCTCAATGATCTCAAGCAAGACATCAAGCTGAGCCTACACCAGCAGCTGTTACACAGCATGAAAAAAAGACAAAATTTTCATTAATGTTTTTTATTAAAATTTTCAACATACCTGGCGCTTTTTCAAATATTCAAGTGCAATTTGGACATTCTGGAGTCTGTGAAACCGCATCCGACCTTTTTCTCGGGGCTAAAATTAGAAAACAATAGTTGTGAGATTTTCTCGTCAGACAAAAGAACAAACAGTCTGATTTAAAAGATACCATGTAAAACATTTGAAGCACTACAGTTTTAATAAAGCTGATACCTTTGGTGGGAAAGTGTGCTTTAACCATTTCTTTAAACTGTAGTTGAAATTTTTTTAGGACATTGGACAGCAAGAGAAATCAGTGATCGCAAACCGCAACTTTGATCCATGCAGGCTGATTGCTGTTTCCCTGTAAAGTACTATTAAGCCCCGGAGGGCTAAAAAAGGCCCCACATGAATCTTCCTACAGAAACTAAACTGCAATATGTTATTATAAAGGATTTCCAGTACATTAAGCAAAGCAAAATCTAAGTAATGTCATGGACCTTTATATTGCTCTGGTAAACTCTGTGATGAAAAACCTTACCTCTGTATGCAACTTTATGATTTAATATTTTGCATTTATGGTATGACTGCATAATCATTATGATATTGATACATACATATTTAAAGCATCTAATAAAAATAGTACCTTCCTCCAAACAGAATAATACAACATATACAGCCTTAGAGTGTAAGTTTAAACATTTGATTTGGGCAAAACATTATAAAGCATGAAAAAACCTAACAAGTCATTCTTCCCAAAGTCAAAGTCAAAACTAGCAAGAAGAAACTGTAAAATAAGCATGAGTGGTGTGTTAATGGAAACATGGCAAAACCGCATGCAGTTAGTGTAAAATCACCAAGAAGAATCACACAGCAAAAGCATATTTTACTTAGCTGTCACAGCTCAGCAATGGGAATGCAGATAAATTTATATCATCATATTCAAATCCTTCTATTCTTCTTCCTTATTTCAGATTTTTCCCAAACTTTCACAGCAATAAACTGAAGAGGACTATAATTGCTAGGGATCAGCCATGAATATGAGTATTTTCTCAGACAGTCACTGCGAAACACAGATACAAGCCCGAGCCTTCCTCAACTGCCTTTTCTTTCCTTTCCCCTCTCTGTGGAGTACCAGATGCTTGCCAGAAGGAAACATGGGAAAATGGAGTTGAATAAGAAGCATAAACTAAAACACACAGAATTTCCATTATAGAACCTTTAAATTAGCCCTTTGTTCTTCACACCAATAGCCCAGGATGAAGCCCTGCAGTCCCTGCTCCTGAGTTGCTTCCCTGGATGGAACGCAGGACTGCAGACCTGGCTTTCCCCAACAATAAGGGTATAATAAATCCCAAACTATATATTTAGGTATAGCATCTCAGAGGCGAAATGTTTATTTCAATGTACAGCTAAAATGCAGTGTTTTGAGCTATGTTATGCCCCAGAAAAAAAAAAAAAAAGCACACAAATTCCACTGCAATCACAATGACAGCACCACACACGGGAAGCCAAGGCGGCGCCCAGGCCCCATGACAGCAAGTTACTTTAGCAAACGCTGATAATGCAAGGTCTACAAAGGCATGATATAGCTGACTTGGACTCACAAGCACTCAGCATTTTACACTTTACAAGTAGATATTTCCATTCTGGATGGTTAAAATACAGTGAAATAATAATTTAGCATTTGTTGCTAGAAAGATAAACCCTGCAACCAATCTGCACACTTAGCAGCCACTACACAGAGCTGTCACACAAGTTCTACTTTGACTATCTGCTTTGATAAAAATAACTAATTACATTTTACAAGTTTTAACACATCGATCTGCACATCTGAATTACCTCATTCCAAAATATTATCCAATATTATGTCAAATACACCATGGGTGAAGTCAACTGGTGCTTCTAATTAAGACAAATGCATTTTTTGCCATTGGCCTCACCAAGGAAAGCCTTCAAGCCTTTGTCTAAATTACCTGTATATGGGCAATACTGTCGGCAAGTAAAAAAATAATCTTGCTTTAATGGAATTATGGTACTTCCCTATTTATTTAAAAGATTATTTTATAACATCTTGATAATGTTGTCCAGTACACATTTGTGCATTTATGCCATGGTTCTGTACAATTTAACAAAAGACAACAAATAGAAATCTTGAACATTTGCATTTTAGTTGTTCACAAAACAGCAGAATAAAAATTTGTCTTCACCATACCTCCATCGTAAACATATGTATCCTGGTTTACCAATGTGAGTTCTTTTGTCCTTTCTACAGCAAATTATTGCAGCACATCAAACTAAGAATTCACATTAGCAGACACCACACTTCAAACACTACATTAGTACAGTTACGGGGGTCGGCACCTACCCCCTTATCCTCATCCTCCACATCCTCATGCTGTTCATTTGCGCATGCTTCTGTTGAACTCACCAACCGTAAGGTCTTCAAAAAATCTCGCTCTCTTGGCTAATGAATATAACAGACAGGAGACAGGACAGCAAAAACACAAGACAGACCACAAATGAAAATAAGAGCATGAAAAGAAGAACATAATGAAGAGAACAAATACCAAGCAAGGGAAGTAATGCTCACAAAGAAAGGAAATGACACCTGAGGAGTGTGTTAGACAGTTTCAGGGACATTTTATCCTCGCTGTTTGTAAGTTACTCCCTTTAATGCGAAGGGATATTAAGCATCCAATACTTGTTAAAAGAAAAATTGTAAAGAAAAGGAAAGAACAGAAAAATTAGCACGTTAGCCTATTAAGAAAGGATGTCTCACTGACTACAGGAAACAAAGAGAACAGATTGTATTCCCCCACAGAATTCACTGTGGAATATTTTACCAACAGAAATACAACTCCTGTCACTGGTATCAAGTCATAGATTTTTGAAAATATCAAAGAAACCTCCAGCAGCCGATATGAAAAGAGTTAACAAGTAGAGTATATATAACAAACTGGAACCACTGCATTGTGATCTAAAAACTTACCAAGGTGTCTCCAGAAAGGACTTCTAAAAGTGAGATCAAGTTATGTCCATCTCTTAGGTCTTCATATAGGTCATTCACATGCTTTCGAACCTGCACAAACAAACAGCAAAATTAAATACAAGATCCCCATTTACACCTGAGAATTCATACTCATATGAACATGTATCTTTTTATACACAAATAAACCTCAGATATACCTCAGCATAGCTTTTCAAATGTATTCACTTTCCTTACTAATTTACAAACCCAAATTAATTGTAACAGACAAAATTCACATCTATGTCTGCATTTGTACAGTTAATTCACCTTTTAAATCATTTTACTGAAAGGGAAAAGAGAAATAGTGTAAAGTTACGGGTAATGAATGCATGTATCAATGACAGAATCAGTATCTGACAACTTAAATGACACGAGATATCCACCTACTTTAACATAATGACCACTGACAGACAACACTAGCTAGATCCAATTAATTGTAAAAAAATACAGAGAGCTAAATCCTGTCTCTACATATATATTATCTTCAGCATGTCAGTTTACTGGAATCAGGCCAAAATTTAACACACTTAAACTTACTACTAAACAAAGCGTACTATCCACCAGTTAACATGTTTAATAACCTCAGATTTCTCGGTACTTAGTGAGTTTCCTGATGGCTCACACATCCACCTTATACAACATATCAAAGAACTATGGCATTAGGTTGACCTAGTGACACCAAGGATAGGCACAGCCCTTCCCATCAGCCATGCTGGTGGCAGAGCTTATTGCTTCCTACAGCTCAGCAATACTCTGCCACCAGCAGTCCCCAGCCCACCCAATCCATTCCTGTGGTGCCTCTAACAGATGGACAGCCTTTTCCAGCTGACATCATTCAACTAAATCAGGTTGAGAGGGGTTGATGTCCAGACCAACCATGAGCAAGGGAGCAGATGTAATGAGAAGAGAGACAGCTGAAAGCCCTAACTTTTCTGACAGGCACAACAAAGCTGGGAGATGCCTGTCCACAAGCCAACTTCTTGTTTCTTAGCATTAGCTTAAATATAAGTTTATCTGAAACTTCTTTACAATTTCCGCCAGCTGCTCTTTAAACATGAAACAAAGGACCTACTTTCCCAGAAGCAGAGGTTTTTGACAGCCAGGACAGAAGTTGAGGGCTTTCCAGCTACAATATAAGGTTGGCTCTCTGGTGTTCCCATTGAGGCACCAGATCAGAAACTTCCTAAGCTTACACAGGATAAAGTATGACACCAGAAATTTCTTCTGAAGTTATCACCTCTACTAGAGACAAACTGTACTTCCAATCTGAGATCTATGGGACACTCCCCTCACTGCCAGCATTTCTGTGTGTATGGCAAAGGCAGCAGGAATCAACCTAAGTCTTCAACTTTGTGCAACAGCACTGTTTACCTGACTTCTGAGGGGACTTCTAGATCCATACTGTTGAATAAATAACCATCACTATACTGGTGACTAGCTTCATAAATGGTTTTTAGTTCAAGTTTTCTCACTTCAACTTTTAAACATAAAATTACACTGCAATCTGTTTTCACAAAGACCATCATCTTAACTGAGAACAATATCAGAGCATATTTATGCTCATGCTGAAGGCTAGCTAGAACAAGTCATCTAGAAGACTGTTCCATAAGAAATTACAGCTGACAATATTTTCCAAAATGTTTATCCAGACTCTGCATACGCAGTCAAGTTGCATACCAGTACTCTTATAGGTTGCTTTACACACTCACACAAAATAATATGCTCAATTTTAGTTGAGATTTTAAAAGCAATCCTGTAAGCAATTCACTAAAAAAAATTTCAAAGGGAAAAATTCTCTGGCAATACTGAAGTACTGTTAAGCTGAACAAAGAAACAGAACAGATGTTCTCCTACTGTATCTGTGGCAAAAAGAAAGAAAAGGGAAGCCATGTAGGTTTTCAGGTCACTGAAATCCCTGATAAGAGATTTGATTATACTGAATGCTTAAAAGATGACAACCCAAAACAACTGAGTTTTTATTTTTCTGTTCCAAGAGCTATGCCAAACCGAGTGCTGAACTCTTTTGGACAAAAGCAGGCAAGTTGTCTTCACAATAAAACCCTGTGAGAGGGTTCCCTGCTCCTCCCTGCCCCTCCAGCCAGGACATGCCACTTTCCACTTCCCTTAGGAGAGCAGAATCCCAAGACAGAGCAGGTCCACAGTGCAGGCTGGTGGCCAGAGGCACAGGAGAACATCACGTTAAGGACAGAGGAAGGGAATGTACATCTAAAAAGCACTGCACTGGCACAGCTGCAGAACTACCTGTGCAGCACCAAGTCGGTGCCCACACTCTTTTCAACATAGAACTCCTGAGAGTTGCCCAACGTGCAGATATCTGAACTGTGGAATGAGAAAATACTACTAAACTGTCTGCTTCTATTTTCCATTAGATGCAGTATAATTTTGTTATCCTGGCTGGCCTGTCTCTCACAACACACATTTGTTGACCTTCTGCTTGTTTCTTATCCTCCGAGGTTTCCAGAGTATTACAGAGACAACCATCTTCCCCGACTTATCTCTCTAGAAATCACAGATGCTTCAAAGATGAACTCATACTGTGTATGAAGAATGTAGCAGAGAGCTGTCAAAACAGGAAAACCAGCAGAACACCTTAGACGTCTGACTTAGTTCTGCCATTGGCTGGCAATTCCTGTAAGGATTAATTGAGACATATTACATTGGTATGCTCATACAGGACAACATAATAAGGAATTTTTTCCAATACTCTGAGTAGCAGATGTGCACCTAAAACAATGTATCTGGACAACTGATGTGCAGCAAGCATGTTCACTCAAAGCAGCAGATCGCTTCTTTCAAAAGGAGCACCTTGTGCTTCTCGAGAGATCCTACACTACCCCTTGAGGAAAAGTTTGCAAAATCATTTTTCTCAACTGTCACTTGGGCAGGTCTCATCTCTCAACATACACAATTAATTCTTAGATCTTTAAATGAACAAGAAATGCGCATTACTATTTCATCGCTGGTTTGCTGCCACATTCAGACTCCCTCAGAACACATAGTACCACAAGCACTAAATGCAGGTGGGGGGTCCTGGCTGGATCTGTGGCATTTGCTGAGTCCCACAGTATTTCACAACAGTTCTTGTGGTTTTTCAATAAAATCACAGAATTGTAAGCCCTACATTTTATAGAATTCATGTGCAAAGTAGGTCACATGCTGCCTCGGGCAATTTTTTGCAATGTACCCGTGTGAGTGTAGGATATTTGATAATGTGGGCACAAGAAGAGATTCTTTAAGGAAGACGTGCAGGATGGTGAATGGCTGATGGGCATCTGACAAAACTTAAACAAGAACAGCAAAATGGCTTCATCAATCAAAATGAGCCAGGGAGAGTTTAAGGCACTATTTCAGGGGTGATTCATCTTCTGATCTTCATCTTCTGGCACGTACACTATGATGTTTGTAGGAAGCAAAGCTCCATCCCCCTTGATATAAGCATGAGGTATTTTCATCTCATACTTTCCCAGTAAGCTTAAGATTTGTAGTCTAGTGCCTTGGAGAGAGCCTTGCATGACCACTAGCAAAAGAGCTTTTACAACTGTAGCAGTCTCAGAGCTGCAATCTTGTGCCTGGACAGCAGCAGTATGTCAGACACTTGACAAATGAAGACCATAAAGATGGCTGCTGCCTCCTAAAGCTAGAAACTTAATACCCCACATATCTTGCATAGCTGTATCATACTGTTCAGCTGACACATCTGGTTGTCCTTACAATCAGGTTGCTATCGGTTCAAACCTCGTGTATCACTCTGCTTCTGCAGTTAAAGACCCTGGCTCACCAGGCTTTGACTTCCTCTTCTGTGGGCAGGCATCACAGCAAATCTGCCCCCACTGCCTTCAGTCTGCCTGCTTCTTGTTTCCATTGACAGAGAACGAAGCCATGATTCAGCTGCCTGGATGCACACCCATAGGGCTGGTTCATGTTGATGTTTAGTGGGTATGCCGCTTGGCCCCCACCTGCTTCTCCAGAAGGACTAAAGTCTTCCTAAGTCCTGCAGGCCAGTCCCCCATAGACATCTCCTGAATGCCCTAACACATCTCAAACAGCCTTAGGGAACTGAATCTGCACATAGCAATCTCTATTTTTGCTGTGGGTCACAGAAAAGAACAAGCCACCTTCCACAGCAAGCCCGTTTCTTACAATTTTTCTTGATACTGTGTTGTGCTGACATTGGAACAAAATCTGTAGTTTTACACAATAAAACCACAATCTGTTTATGCTTGTATGGGTAAAAGGGGGAGGACTGTCCCTTCTGCTTACGCAAGCAAAACCAGCTTGGTCTTGAAAAGGAGGGACAGAAGATGCACAGGCTGGAGTACAGTAGAAAAATCACTCTAACACTGCCACACCTCTATGAAAACACAGAATAATCACCTCCCTTTTTTATTCGGAAGTAAATATGGCAGATTCGGGTTGTGGCCATTTCTGTGCATACAGTGGGCGCACACCCAGCATAGGCACAAGGACACCTCACATTCGTGTTATACAATCATAGAATCATCAAAGTTGGAAGAGACCTTCAAGATCACCCAGTCCAACCACCTACCTACATCACCACTAACCCACATCACCCAGCGCCACATCCAGACGCCTCTTGAACACCTCCAGGGACGGTGACTCCACCACCTCCCTGGGCAACCTATTCCAATACCCAATCACCCTTACAGTGAAGAAATTTTTCCTAATGTACAATCCTATGGTACAACATATTCCAGACCAGCACTGAAAATGCAAGGGACCATGGTCTCAACTGAGGTAAGTCTAGGAAGGAGCAGAAATAAACATTAACGTGCTGCAGAACCTAGGCAGGAGAGAGTCTATAATCAGATCAGGAAGGAATAACTAGAAGTAACTCCCATCCATGTACCAGGGGCCACCGGAACTCCCTGAGGGAGATGAGACTGGCAGGCTGCAGGGCTTGGAAACAGGGCAGAGTTCTGTGCTCACACACTTGCAAACTTACCCATTTTTTACAGGATAAGGAAAGCAGACCATTCTAATTGAGTATCTTTCTTAAAACATTGGGATTCTCCCTACCAATGTTATAATTAAGCTGAACCGATTGTTAAGAGAACATGCCAAACCAGATCTTTTCTTAAGTTTCCAGAACAGCCAAAAGTTAGAATCGAATCCGAATCATATTTATTTTGAAACACTGAAGTTCAGCTGACAAGTCTTTATAAAATCGGTGTCATCCACAGACATTACCAAGAATTGTAATATCACAGATCCAACAGAGGCTTTTCAGACCACATAGCCTGGGAAAGTCTTTTCAAGAGCCGCTCTCTTCACTTCTGAAAGCAAAGTTAATTAAATGCCCGGCCCAGACATAAAGCATTACCACTCTTCTGAAGGAAAATGGGATAAGGCTCAAAAGTTAGAACTGTAAGGGGTGTGTTTGGGAAAAAAGGGTCAGGCCTTAATTACTGCTGAGGTCACTGATAAGTCCAAACGACAGCTGGCACAAGGCCACTGTGAGTTTCACAATAAACTTCAAATTTATTCTTTTAGAATCTGATTCAATGCCAGGGAAAAAAGATCCCTTAAGACTCCCATTCACTGCAGCTACAGTGAAACGCCTTTCTCCAAGATAATAGACACAGATAGTTAACAGCTCCTATTAATTACATTATTCCACAGAAAAGGCCATTGGCATTCAGACCACTGTGGCCACTGCATGAGACCCTGACATCCCGAGGAGTTTCCCTAATGTTTCAGCTTCCTAAAAATGTGTTTAAGTTTGGTTTTAAAAGACAAATTGTATTACAAGCTCTAACCACGAGGAAGTAGTCTTCTGTAAGTTTTTAAAATGTGTATGTTTTAGTCTTTTCACCTTTGTAAACTAAGGAATCACACTGGCAGGTCCAACTGCACGATAACAAACAAATCTATGCCAAGAATAAAAAAACCTCTCATACAATAAGTTGTACTTATGTATACAAATAAAGGTTTACTACACCAACACATACAGCATGACTTATGAGAAACACTCTGAACAGGTTGTAACAAGATCCACGCAACATGTAATTGTCAAAATACCAGATTTGACAAAATATTGCCATGTGACTGATCTTCCAAGCAAGGCTGCTCCTTTGAACATCTTCAAGACTATTTATCTTGCTCTACAGACTTCCTAGATTCCCCCACGTAAAGCACGCGAGTTTTGCTCCATATGCCACGGGGCCACTTCACCTCGCATGATTTCCATCCTGAAGGGCTGCTCAGTGCAGCAAGGCCCTCAGCTGTGGTCCATGGCCAACCTGATGTCATGCCAAGAGATCAGAGCGCCCAAGCGGTTACGTGCAGATTGACATCCTCCCCTGAGTCTCTCAAGTTCTTTTATCTCCTTACTTTAAACCCAGAATTTATTTCTGGGGAAAAAACCAAAACGTAAGTACACACCCCAGTCGCGATCTTTGTTTTGTACCAAATCCTATAATAAACTGCACCTATTCTGTTAAAAAATAAACAAGCACACAAGTTCTGGCAGAATTTAATCACTGGCTAACCCTGACACAGTGCCCTATGGGCACAGCTTTCCCTGGGGAACGAGCACAGGAGCTGCAGACAGTGCTGTTCCCCCTCCTCCATGCAGGCAGACACGCTCCAGAGCTGGGCACCCACTGGACACCCAACCCAGGACACACCAACCAGCTCCCCCCACCCAACAGCACAGGCCTACAGCCAGGGCCAGCACAAGGCAGCAAGACAGCACAAAGAGAAAAACCCGTGCCCAGTCTCTTCTGTGCACCGATTCACTCACAAGTAAAGTCTGGCAAACCCAGGTTTAGGTCCAGTGGTCTCACTTCTAAGACCTGCTTTCATTATTTTGTTCTGCTTGCCAGTCTTATAATCACTCCGCAGGAAATATTTCTTGTGGTTCACTGAAAATAAATCGTTCTTTGTTTCATACTTAGGAGTAATTTTCTAGCTGTTTGACTTTGTTCCTGCATATTACTTTTCCCAAACAGCAGACACAGCTAATTCCTTTCATAAAGCCCCTTTACCACTTCAAATACTTTTAACTAAGTTACCTTTAAGCAAGTCTCCCATGCAAAGCAAGCTCAACACCCCTGATCTTTCTTTATAGCATACGTTTCCTAACTGAAGATTCATCCTTGGCTGAATCCTTGCATTTACCCTTCACTTTCTAATCTGGCCAATGCTATATTAGCATGAGAACTTTGTGATTTGAACACACTTCATGTGTTTCACCCCTCTAAAGCCCTGTCCTTGTATCTAAGCTTGGATCAGTCACAATTTTTTGTTTGGTTTTGTTTTTACATTAACCTTCACATCTCTTCCAGACAGCTTGTCAGATTACTCCATTGCTTTTTCATACTCTTTTTTGCATTTTGCTCCCAGTCTTCAATTATTTCACATGCCTTGATAACTCTTAATAATCATAATAAAGATACTTGTATGGCTTTAAGATAAATATACTGTTGCTCAAATAAAAAAAATAATCAGGCTATTGTTAAATCTTATCCTTACATTTTTCTTCTTATCTTCCTATATTTGTTTCATGAAATATTCTCCTAATCCCAAAATCAGCAAGTATGCAAGGAACAGGGGCGTAAGGTCATGTAAATCTCAAACAGTAGGACAAACATGCACATCCATGAGTCCTTTTCTGGATTTCAGTCATTGTGTGATATGTGAAACACCATCACTGTACAGAACAAGTTTAATCAAGTGTTCCAAATGTCCAAAAACCCTTCCTTCTGCCTCCTACAGAAAACCAGATCTTGTCTCCCTTGCAGCTTGCACGTCTTAAATCTTTTTGAAGAGTGGGCTCAAAGATTCTCTCCAACCAACACTGGTCCAGCCACTCAGAACACCTCCATGGATCCCATTCTGCTTATTCATCACCATCATCACAGCACTACCCTCACTATTTTTAACATTTGCACGGTCTTGGTTGACTGCTTGTAACTTGACATATTAAGATCAGCAAATCCATCCGAGTGGAGCCCATGCTGCACAGATTCACTAGCTCAGTAGAAATCATAGAACCTTCATTATTGCTACAATTTAAAGTCCTAAATATTAATTTAAGTTACAGAAATATCCAATCAACTTTTATCTATTTCACCAAAGCAGCCTTCACTCTACAGACAGCCCTCAGTGAGCAAAGGGGCCAGGTGCCACATGTGGCATCCATCATGCAAGGTCCCATGCGACTCCACACATGCTCCCAGTCCGTTAACGCTTCTTGCATCAGTTGTGATCTTAATGCACAGCATGCCCATCTCTCTCCCATGTTTTGCACACCTCAGTAGCCTCTTATGATTTTTCCTCAATGAAGTATTCTTTGTTCAAAGGCTTTTGTGTATAAGACTATATGAAGATATTTATAAATACCTTAAAAAGACTAAAAAGAATGCATTATAAAACTCTCTCTACATCTCCATCATGCTTTCTAGCTGTTAGGAGACAGTGCCTCTGCACATATTACTGTTGATAAATGAAGCATAAAGCCTTACTTGTAACATTTATCCTGTACTCTTTTTTAAAAATATTTTGCTTGCAAAGGCATAAATACAGATTAATGAAACACAAACATCATCAGGTTTCACTTTACAGGGTAGCTCACTGCAAGAGGGCATTTTCACTGAAACTGTAGGACTGAGGCAGATTGAAGTGACCAATTTAATGAAAACAAGCTTTAATAAAGAACCTGGCACCGAGCAGCTCTAAGACTCAAACACAAATATTATTTTGCCAGAGAAGGGCTGGGCCTTACTAGGCTGTCATAGAATAACACAAGTGTAAGGCTAAAAAGGAGTGAACAGATCGCCTCAGCCAACCCAGTGCAGTGAAGTAGACTGAGTTTGGCTAGAACACGCTTGAGATGCTTCTCCGATTTATTCTTGAAAATTCAAATGAAAGAAATTCTACAGTGCAATACATATACTTCAGTGTTTACTATGCTTACTTGCTTTTCAGGGAGGGGGATTTTTCCTTGCTAATCTTCAACTAAATCATCTAAATAATTTTCTGTAAACTAAGCTGAATTTTTTGTTGTCCCCCTACTTAGAGTGTGACCTTGGGAAACACTTGTTCACCAGCCTCTGCATAACCACATTTTTAAATACTGAGGACACATTACCATGTCTCCCTTCAGTTTCTCGTTTCAGACTAAACAAACTCAATTATCGCAACCTGTCCTTGATTATTCCAAGAAAATTTCTTTTCTTACTGCTTTATTACAGACATGTGCAAACCTCTTGTTGTTGCAAAGATCAGGAGTTGCGCAGCCAGAGTTTCACAGCCATGTGCCCACAAGCACACTCAAGTGTCTACAAAAAGTCATAATTACGAGCTGTCTCCTTAAGCACCAGGCTGGCCCACAGGCAGGGTGCAGAGCTCCTCCATAGTTCCTGGAGCTCCCTGGGCATAAGTCAGCACAGCCCAGTGCAGGTGATGGATCTCACTAAGAACTGTGGCAGGGTGAGGGCCACGCTTCTTGCTGAAAACATGACAGAAAGCCTAAGCCAGAGAAAAGTAGAGCTGCAGCGTTAGAGAAACAGGGGTATCAGCAGAGGGATGAAGTGACAGAGCTTCAGTTTTGAGGATGCTGCATGGCAAGGGCAGAGGGTGCTCATATGTCATCTCTAAGTGGTAGATGAGTCCTTGCTCGTGTGTGTGGCCTCCCAAGAGCCAGACGATGATGCTGCAGCACCTGATGGCAGCCACAGCCAATGGCACTGGCTCTTCCTAGTGTCAGTTCTAGTTGCAGCTGTTACTGACAGCAATATCCAAGCAAACAATATCTGGGATCCTTTCACTCAAATTTTGTGACAGTAATCTGCTAACGAGACCACATGTGGTAGCACTTAAAAAATGTAGATACACCACATACATTGCTTCCCCTTTGTCCCCTTGCTTTCAAAGTCCAGTTGTCCAAAGTTGGGATAAATTATAGTTCAGTAATTTGCTCCATGGTCTTCTCAGGAGGAGAAATTACTCTGCAAGGTCTGTAACTCCCTGTTCTTTTCTTCTGCTTGGGAGGGAGGTATTACACTTACTATAACTGCAGACTCCGAGAAGTCCCCCGTTCTCTCTGAATTCTTCAAAAGAATGATAAAATGTTATAAACCACTTCAATTAGTTCCCAACTGTTGGTTGAATGAAGCTGTGCAATCAGAAAGCACATAACTTACCCAAACATTCTTTGATCTGCTCTTGTTTTATCTGAATTTTACCCTCATTTTATTAAAATGTGTTTCATCAAGTCATAGAATCATAGAATCATTATGGTTGGAAGGGACCTCCGGGGTCATCAAGTCCAACCTTTATTCCATCCTATTCCTAACCATTAGACCATGGCCTCAAGTGCCTCATCAACCCATTTTTTGAACACCACCAGGGATGGTGACTCCACCACCTCCCTGGGCAGCCTATTCCAGGGCCTAACCCCCCTCCCAGTAAAGAACTTCTTCCTAATATCCACCCTAAACTTCCCCTGATGGAACTTGAGGCCATTTCCTCTCGTCCTGTCATTAGCAATTTGGGAGAAGAAGTCAGTGTTTTGTAGACTGAAGAGGCTAAAGTAATTCAGACTTTTCTGCACCATTCAATACTATTTCTCTTTTTTTTTTTTCCTTGGTAATGCATCCATACTTCTCCTTTCTTCATATTCTGACATAATTACAGAACCTTTCTCCTGTGGACTTTTATGTCACACTGTTAACTCTTTCGGGGCCTTTTCCTTGTCTGATTTTATCCCACCATGATGTACTGACTCCCACGTACAAGTCTTTAGTCCTTATTTCCATCTCTTGTATGGCTCCTTTGTATTTCACACATCTCTTAGAAGCAGCAATATATTCTATACGATGCCTCCTATCTGTCCTGCCAGTCTACAGGCTGCCTTTGTGCCTCCAACACAAACGCCTTCAATGACTGCCAGAACTCCTGCATTCCTCTCTCTCCTGGATTACTTCCCCAGGAGACTATCAATTGCTTTCCTCAGTCCTGCTGCTTAGAATTTCGTTGTCCTTTTTCTACTTTTCACTTCTCCCTTTTCTTTGAAAGGTGAGCAACCACTTGCTGTTAAGCTACGTTCCCTTTTGAAGTTTTGAAGTGGTGCCTCCCAATCACTCTAGGCCTAACTAGCAGTTTTGCTAGCAACTTTCTGAACCTGACAGGCTCAAGGTCTCTCTAGCTGGCACTTCTCTCAAGACACATGTCCACACCAGAGGCAGCCACCCCAACTCCTGAATCAGGCAGGGAAAACAACAGCAAGGGTGTCCTGATCTGGTTTGCACACCTGCTTGGGAATAAGCTGAGCCACAGAAATGCCTCCTTCTTGCACAGGTGACAGAAGGCATCTTTGTAGGTGTTCAAATGCAGACCTCCACATCTGCTCCTCCTGTCAGGTATGAGGATAAATCATTTTCCCCATTGCCACACAGTCCTGTCCTTCCAGTGCTAGCTAGTGACCAAAAATCTACTGTCAACCTCCTCCTTCCAGTTCAATGCCTCAAACTGACAACAACCACAGTCACCTGTTGTTCCATTTTATCTTGGCCAAAGACATACTGCGGTGTTTCAGTGACACAATGCCACCACTTTTATTCAACCTTCATGCTTCCAACTTGCCCTCTCCAGCCCTATACTACGTGTCACCTCACCAGGGATGAACCGTTTGAAGTATGAAAATGTGATGCTAACAACATTAAACCCATCCAACAAATCTGGTTTTCACAGCTTAAAACTACAGGGATACACCAACCCAGACCAAGGGCAATACACTCCACACCTGCCTAAAGCAGGCAAAATATAAGGTTGATAAACATAATGTTACTCAGATTAAAACCAAGGTACTGTATTTCAGTAGGTAGATGAGGATTTTAAAACATTATGTTGCTATCTTTAAATTTCCTTGTTCAAAGCACCACAAACACCTTTAGCAGACACTACATTCTTTCAGGAAAAAAAATTTATTCCCATACCTTCCTAAGTCCCCACATAGTCACACATCTACATTATCTCAGGGTAAAAGCTTTCCAAAGTATACAGAATAGCGTTGTAGAATGAAGTATTCTGGTAACTTTTATGACTGAATGTTAGATTGCTTACTGTCTGGAGTCCACATACTGCGACAAATACTACACCCCGCTGGAGTCAATGGCACAGTTACACTAGCCCCATGGGAGCAAGATCAAGCCAGAGTGTTCCTAAACTGATATAGAAATGATTATTAAATGTGGACAGATCAAAAGGATATAGACAAAATATAGTTCCATGCATAATTTAACAATTAATTAAAAAGCAACCACTTAATTGCAAATGGTAGGATTTTGTCTCATGTGGTCTCTAAGGAATAAAAAAAACCACTAAACAAAGTCTATGCTGAGTAAATTGCAAACAATGACCCCACAAAAAGAGAATTAATTAATATATTAACATATTAGTCCATCATAGGAAACATACTGATTCTACTGGTTCTATTTCACCATACAGTAATCTCATGGTATACTTTGTTCTCCTTACACTCATTCTTTCACATACATAAAACAATTTTAAAACACTCAAACACCACAATGAAAAGGATCATAAAACATACACTCAACCGGTTCAACAGTGCTGATAATAGTGCAAAATATTGATGCACTCAAGCTGTCATGTATTTCATGCATATTTAATGGCCTGTTTTCAATTATTCTCTTTCCTGCTCCCAATTAGTCACCAAGTCTGCATGCATTAAGAGAATCAAATAAACTTTAAATCTGTGGCACAGTTTTTATTGACTTGAATTTATTTATTTATTTGCTTCCAGAGATATTTTTGTGATGCGGTTTATCATTAGACTCTAAAACTTTGTACAAATTTCCTCCTCTTTTTCAGCTTTAACTTCGGGCATTCTGTCACTATTTTTCCTCACTGTCTCCCAGTTACCTTCCTCCCTCAACTAAACCTTCATTAAACACCAAAAAAGTCCTGAGTTTCCTGATTTGCATTGCAAACACTTGTAGATTATATTAAGCAGATGAAGGATGTTGTGTGTGGTTTACCTCCAAGTGAAGATTTTTGAAAAATTTGTACGCAATGTAGCGTGAGTAAACTATAACTGCATATTTCTAGTGATAACAACAAAATCAAATACTTCTTTACACCATTAACTGAAGATCATCTTCAAGAGTTATTTTACTATATTTTTCAGAAGAAGCACATCTCTAAGAACAAACACTTTGTGACCTTTTAGAACAGTTGTGAACACACTACAGCAAAACGTTTAGGAGAAAAACTGAAAGAGTCTTCTGTACCAAGATGACAATAGGCCTTGCTGAACAATTGTAAAACAAAACAGAGGAGGAAATACTGGCAATTCAGCTGCACCCAATGCCTAAAGCAAGCTGTGTGCCATGTTGGAAGTGGCACTTTACAAGATTTGCTCCCAGCACAGTTTGCAGCAGCTGTCAGAATTAACTAGGAGGAATACACAGAAGACCAATTTAGATGCACTAGCACAGCAAGCAATCTTATTTTCCTTAACACAGGAAAAGAAATCCAAAACATGTTTTCTTCAAGTATGTTTCAAAAGTGAAAGGTGTTAAATTGAGACTTTTTTAAAAAAACACAGTTACTACCATTAGACTACCACCAGGTGCCTCATCCCTTAGAATAAATATAAATGTAGAGCTAAAAAGTGTTCATTTCTAAAAAAGAAGGAGGTGAGGAATTTTAAATAACAGATTAACTGCATGGCTAAAAAGAAGATACTGCAGAGTAGTGCTATCTAAAACGATAACCATTAGTGTCAGCAAAGTGCCAACTTTCAGCAAGGGAACGACTGTGCTATATCAGGAATGGTTCCTCTGCCATTAAGCACATACCTGAACATTTCACAAAGCAATCTACCTAAGTGACCATTTACAAACCGTGTGCTGCCTCAAGGATGCACAGGAATCAGTAACTTCAGGTTTCTCTTCTGAATTATTCATTCATTCTCTGCACAACAAAAAGTTGCTTTCTCTCTAATGCAGTACCACTGCAACACAGTACAGGATCTTGACCTTTAAAACAGTAGTTTTAAAAGCATTTCGTCCAGCTACTTATAAAAACCTTCTTGCTTGTAGGACTTTAAAAGTAACTCTTGGAGCAACTAATGACTGTGCAGCAGTGCTGCCTGTTGCTCTCATCACCAGCAGGTTTCTCCCAGTCCTTCCAGTCGAGAGTCCCAAGATAAGCAGCGCTGCAGGGGGCAATGGGTGATGGGGCTCTCTGCTGTGCCATAGGCAGGACAGCCTCCCTCTCCAGGGAGCTGCTCAGGTACTCCAGAGCCCAGAATTGCTGCTAAAGGTTCAGTTACGACTCTCTACAACTTTTTCTTCCACAAAAAAGGAAGGAAAATTACCCTTGGAAGGAAATTACCTGGGTGTTCCTTGTATTTTCCCATCAAAGCACTGACATAGCCAGTCTCTGGCTACCTTGCCTTTAGTCCCATTTTCTGTACATCATAATTTCTGATAAAGAAATCTTCAAGTACTTCAGAATATGCTCTTTAATCTCTCAAGACTAAGATCTGGCATTGCAAAGATATTTGTCAATTGGTTTGAGAAAGGAAATGAATGACAAGAATTTGTCTGCTTTTACTCCTTTTTCCATCAACAGCTTTATTATTTTCCCACTTTTATCTCATTCTCCCTCTGTGTTTCACACTTGTCTCATTCTTTCCTTAGGTTTCAGAGTCTGGAATTCAAAAGGAGTGTCAGGAAGAATTTCTGGGCTCTAGCGTAAGATGGATTTCTCTCCAGGTGCTTTAGGATCATGCAAATGGTACACCAGAATGAAACTCCTTTCTTCCACAAACGTACCTGGTTTTGTTACATCAGGGGTTACTTAACTGCTGTAACAAGTACTAGAATTCAACATCTTATTTCGACAACAGCAAAGTGAAATACTTCATGGAAGCAGAGGCAAGTTTAGATAAGTTAAGTGAGGAGATCTCTACCCCACCACCACATTACGCCAGCATGTGAGTTTCTCCCTGGAAGCTCATACTACAGCAGCAGGCGAGTCTAAAGTCCAGTATCACACCTCTCCAGCCCATATGTCAACAAGAAGTAAAAGATAACGTTTAAACTGGAGCCCCACCATCAGACATTAAACAGTAGCCTCAGCAAGTGCAATGCTCTCATCAGCCCTTGGAAAATCTATTGTCAATTCAAAAGAAAAACTTCAGTATTTAAAAAATGTAGTGACAGCCCACGTGATCTTAAACTGTGGAATTCAAAGATAACTTAAACAGTTGAATTTTGCAAATAACACATTACACAGCTGTCTCAAACTATGTATCTCAAGATCATTTGCAGGAAATATTTCTGCAATGACTATGTTTCTAGTTTAGCAAAGTACACAAATATATGCTTAACCAGTCAACTGAACTGACAAAGGACTAATCTTATACACTGTATTTTATATACTACACATTTACATGCTTTGTAAAACTGGGTAACGGAAGGCAGAATAGTAAATATTTCTCAGCCATCTTGTTGCTTGTGGTTACTCAGTGAATCCCATAAATACAGAATTTAATTAGGAGAATGACAGTAGGCTTCCATGCCATCCCCCAATGAATGACGGTAACCTGTAAAAGCACCATGCTGCTGACCTAGAAAACACTCTTTTGAATATACTGCTATAAAGGGATAGAAGTCTGGTACTTTACCAAGGACTGCAGGAGAATAGGAGATTAATTGAAATGAGCAAGAAAAGAACTAAACAAGCAGGGAAAAACCAGAAAGAGACAACAGGAGAAGAGAAAAACGGAGAATAGCAAGCCAAAAAAAAGAAAAAAAAAAGAAACAGGGGAAAGCAAAAGTAAAGGACAAAAGTGGGATGGAAAAAAGACGAAAGAAAAACACAATCCATCCCTGTGCGTGTAGGGTCCTGTCCACATGCACGGTCTGGTGCTTTCCACAATCCTTCATAATTTCCATGAGCACCTTCATCCTTTCCACTTCTCGTTGAACCCCACACAGTGACAGATGAAGCACACTCACCTCCTTTTTCAGCCAGTGGTGCAAAAGCACTACTAGGACACAATTCATCTTCCCGTAAGGTAGCAGATGTTTGAGACATCCAGAAGAGCCTGTTCTCTCTGATACCTACATAAGGAGTCTGGATAACTAGCTCAAAATAAAGCTACTGAGATGCCCGAAATAAGCTGATTCTCTTTTTTTTTTTTTTAATCTGCAACAAGCCATTGGCCATGAGTGGGCACATATGAGTTGCATGTATTTTGTATTAGTCCTGTTATTATTATAATGTTAATAAAGCTGAAAACTAGGACTCCAATTCAAGGTAATGCGTCGACCAGGACAGTTCCAGAGACTCTGCTAGAAATGCACTCATTCGTAGTGATATTTTTCCTGCATTCCCCTCCATTATACAGTATTTTCTAAATATGCCCTTGTGTCTCAAGAGAGAGCATCTGAAGGACTGATTTTAGAATCACAGAATCACAGAACATGCCAAGTCGGAAGGGACCCTCCAGGGTCATCAAGTCCAACTCCTGTCCCTGTGCAGGACACCCCAGCAGTCACACCACGTGCCTGAGAGCATCATCCAAATGCTTCTTGAACTCAGGCAGGCTTGGTGCTGTGACCACTGCCCTGGGGAGCCTGTTCCAGTGTTCAGTCACCCTCTGGGTAAAAAACCTTTTCTTGATATCTAACCTAAACCTCCCTTGATTCAGCTTCCTGCTGTTACCCCGAATCCTGTCACTGGTCACAGGAGTGAAGAGATCAGTACCTGTCCCTTCTCTTCCCCTCATAAGGAAGCCATAGACTGCAATGAGGTCACCCCTCCACACAAGTGACTGTCCTAGAAACAATGCTCTAGGAACAGAAATTCAACAACTATCACCAACTGCCTTCAATATTTTCAACACCCCACTCTTCTGTAAAAACAGGCCCCATTTTAAGCTTGCATTAAAGGACTGGTCTCCAAAAAGCTTCAGATAGGCTTTTCTGCTTCCCACAGAAAATTGAAACTGCATCTTTAAAATGCATCTTTAATACAGAACAGTATCAGTAGCCTCTATAAACACGGTAACAATTACCTTCAATTAGAAGGAGAAATGCCTGATGGTGAATCTGGAGACAGCATTTTGCTGTCAGAGTACTGCCAATCCTCCTGTACATTTTTTTCTTTAAATCCAATTTGCCTGAACTACTGGAGAATGGATACTTTTCTTCTTGTAAATACGAGGTAAAATCCAGAAAGGGAAGGCTGCAGGTCTGCTGCCTCTTGTCTTTTCTCATTAGTGAGTAGAAGACTTCTTCAAGGACATGGGGCCACTCGCATATTTCAGCATTACAGTGAGGAGGTATCTATATAGAAGGGGTCCTTGGAGCAGCTGTTTCTACACAGCATGATTCCTTTGGGTCTAACAAATCCACAAAGGAAAACCTATTGATACTAGCAGCACTAAAAGCCATTCGGTGACCCCAGATTCACCCTGCCCACAGAAAGGTTGTGCATAGCTGCTGCTGCGCAGGGCTGATATCAGGACCACTCCTGATGGCTCAGTTGTGGTGGGAAAGATCGAAGGATGACTCTGGAAGAGAGCTCTCTTGCCAACAAGAAAACTGGGACTAGCTTCACATCTGGGCCTTGCTAGATCCCCAAGTCACACCATTTCCAAGAGCTACCCTGGTTTCAAATTTTTAGATGCAAAACCAGAATTCTACATCTTCTAAGGGTTTGAGGAGCCAAAAAAACCCCCATATATTTATTTTAAACATCCATGAAGAAATTCTGCTTTGATTCAGCATCCAATATTTCTCAAATACGTACAAACACAGCCACAAGAGTAAGCTTCCTGCTAAAAAAACAAAAGAAAACAAAACATGAGCCAATCTTTCCAATGGTGTCCCAACTCCGACAGTTTGCAGATACGTTTTTATTTAACGTGACGTGTACATTAATTCAACCCCTGAATAAAATAAATTAAAAAAAAGAAGCAAGTTAAGTAATTATACAATCTGTTTCTCCAGAGAAATGCCTGAGCTAGACAGTTGGCGTTGAAACAGCAGATTAAATTTAGAAGTGAAGGGCCGTGCAGTGAAGGTGAACTTTGGGCTTTCAGTTCTCTGTTGACTAAAAGCTGTACATGTTGTTAAAATGATGTGCTCTGTCCCTGAGGGAAAGCTCACTGCTATTCAAAAGCAAGATATTGAAAAGTGACTTTTGTCCCTAGAAAGCTTCTATTTCTAATCCATAAGCAGCATACGGATGCCATGGGATGATCTAGAGCTATTCTTCTCAGGGTTATTTCCCTGTCCTCAACATGGCACTTAAAAAAAAAAATTTTTTTTTTCCATTTTCCTTAGATGTGGTGCTACAGCCATGAAAGTCTAATGTCAGAAATGAATCAAGCTTTGTAAAAGGAAACTACATCCCTTAAACTTTGGCTCATTTTAATTTCAAATGCAAGTATTCAAATAGATCACATTGGGATATCAGACAGCAGCATTTCAACTCCCCTACGACTCCTCAAAGACAAAGTACATGCATAAATCTCACTATTTAAGATCTTCCTTATTATGTGTAACACAGCTACATCCTGAAATCAAACATTTAGTAAAACACACAATCATTGCTGTAGTAATTAGTCATCCAGACATCACAGAAATATCAACTGACCTTCATGAGATGCTGATTTATCCATTTTGTGAAGGTCTTCTTTTGTACTTTGTCCCGCTCATCTGGAGGTAAAAAAAAAAAAAAAAGGAGTTTTCAACAGCTTTACAAATGATGCAGAAGATTTTTTTCTGAACAGCTATTATTGTGCAGTTTGAATTCCAATAATGTTTAAGAACAAAATAGTCTGTAAAAGCTCTAAAATGTCTAACCAAAATAACAACATGCAAATGTTTTTGCAGTACATCACAGCACGTCACGCAGAAGTTTTTCGAGCAGAAGCTCCATGTGAGCTCCTCCACGGCAACAGCCCAGCTGCTACGATAGCAGCACTACTAACAAAAATGTAAATTACTAGGACAAGTTGACCATTTCTGAAAACTTACTAAAAAGATCAAGGCAAACTTAAGAGCTATTTTAAAGGCTTCTAGCCTTTAAAATATAATTAATTCTTAAGGTATTTACCAATAGAAAATTTCTTAATATAAGAAAGCCAGCTTTTTTTAATCACTATACTTTCTGAGTGAAGTAACACCCTTGTTTCAACAGGCAAGGATGAACTACAGCTTCAATCAGAGAAAGGACTCCTCCTTTTAACTCTCTGTAATACAGACAGGGATGCTCACGAACCCAGACATGGGACCCAACCACTGCCAACAGTTCTGCTTGGCACAATAGTTACCATCAATGACCGCCCACGAAATACTGAGGAGAAACAGTAAAAGCAATAGACCCAGAGTAAGAAAGCATCCCACTTATGGACAAGAAATATACACATGTACTCTACACAGCCATGTTAGAGAAACACCAACCGCCACTCCAGCGCAGTTATCTCCACGATCCTGTGCATGGTCACTAGCCAGTACAGCTGCCACAAAGCCCATTCACAGCCCCAAAGCTCCCTGGAGCAGAAGCTGTAGTACATTAGGACCATCTGTGCAAGCCTAAAATAGCAAGATCCCTTAAGACCCTGTACAACAAAGCTGCAGCTGTTTCATTGACTTGAGCTATTTGTAGTGTAGCCAAGAGTGAGCAATGAGCTCAGGTAGCAAAACAAGGCCCTTTTTGCAGCTACTGCCATCACTAGAAGACTGAATCAGATCTGGTATTTTACATAAAAATACTGTTTTCAGCTTGGTCAAAGCTAACATAAGTAATTAAAAAAAAATAAAATTCACAGAAGGTCCATAGTCATGGACTTTCAAGTCTCTGAAGTGATACTAAGGTCTTTTAAAACAGCATGAGATCATACAAGAGTCCATCCTGGGCCAAACTGGGCACCGTGTGCTATTCCTAACAGTAGTGAGAAATGAGTATCCAGGAACAACTGCAAAAACAAGACAAGCAAAAGCCTGTGAACCCTTTGTATACTCCTCCCTTATGTGACTCACAGACTTTCTACATGCTTATACCTATCTTGACATTTAAGAATCAAAGACGCATTTTTTTCCTTTTTTTTTCCCAATCCTTATTTTTTTTCCAATCCTTTTTTAGCACACCTGTAACTTTTGCAGCCACAGTTCACTGTGGCAATGATTACTTCAGGTAGTATGTGTCATGTACATGCACATTCAGCTCTGTACAGAATAGCTGTTGTTCCCTAAATGCCTTTTCCATGCCACTCAAGATCTCCAAGCTTCTGGCATATGCTTTTCCCCTCTTTCATAGCCCCACAGGCTCTGGTTGAGGAGTAAAAAAAGCGGATTAGGAGACAAACTAAAGAGCAAAGCGGCAGTATTAGAGAGAAAATGTTTTGGTACATATACATTTCGCTGTAGCCTTCATCTAGGTAAGACAGCATTTCCAACATCAACATTTACCCTAATAAGGTAGAAGGTCTGGTTTAACAGACATAGAAAACAGAAAATCTCAGAAATAAAAGAAATCCAAAAATACTTTCACTTATAACTGTTCCATTATGGGTAGCTGTTTAAAAGGAACACGAGTTTTCCCAGCTGCAGAATTTAATACTCCAGCTCAAAAGTGCACAATGTGCCTTTTTCCCTATGGTACTTCAGCTAGTTTTGACTAGCTACCACAAAAGTTTACACTTTGGGAAATGTTACTGTGACAACAGTAAAAAAAAAAGTTTCAGAAATCTGCTTCCTTGTATCTTGTTAGAACATGCAGTGACTATTAATTTCAACTCAATTTTCAATTAAAATACCAACGTAAGTGAAAAAGTGATGCTTACTACCCATATTCCTTTTACATATGCATATATTATGCACAGATTTATAGAAAAACTCTGTATGTGACACACACAAATGTGTAACGAGGAGGAAAGCTGTCACCTGGCATGTGAAAAACACCAGGATTAAAGAAAAAAAAACCCAACACAAAAAACACCACACTTGTGATTTCTAATCAAAAATCAAATGCACACTAGAAGGAAAACACAGTGCAAAGGTATTCTGTGTGCTCGAGCTCAGCGCAGAACACACCCGATCAACCCCCCAAATGAAGCAGAAAGCACCCTGCCAGCCCAGCAGCACCCATTACTGACCCATGCAGCACATTACTCCCACCAGTTCAGCACCCCGATCCTTTTCATCTTCAGCAAACTTTCTCATTCTTCCCCAAACTTCAGTTTCTTTTCTCTTCAGGGAAAGGAGAGCCAAGGAATGACCAGGGATTTTCCTAGCTGACAGAAGGTAGCAACTCCCCTTTTTTCAAAAAACAGGAGCAAACAGCCCATCTGCTGTCACAGCTAGCAAAACTGCAAACCCTCTTGATTTAACTCCCAACAAGAAATAAATTAAGCACCTATGTATGTTTGTTTTCAACTCTTAGGTGCATTAATACCCATTCGAGTACAAGTGTGGGGTTTTTCAAACCAGGAAGCCTGTATTTTCCCTCTGCTAGCAGTGAGGAGCAAGGAAAGAGCGTCACCACGGAAGCAGCAGCAGCTGTTTGAGCCAGGGTAATTTAAGAATACAGGTGAGGCAGGAGCTGCAGAAAGCAAGCACACCTTCCTAGATCATCTGATCTGTAGATCGTCACAATAAACCCTCAACAGTTCATTAATCAACTTGAGCTTCTCTGCTTTTACCCGTTATTGCAGACATAATTCTGATGTATCAGACGTACAAACTCGAAGCCTCTTATGCTTTATATGCCCGTAAAGTGCCTCAATAAAACATCTCCAGCTTTAACAGACTGACATCTACCTTACAAACCTATGCTACAGCACAGCAGCACCTAGAGAGGCTCCAGTTTAGAAAATCTGCACTTTAAAAGCAGTTGCCACAACTAAGGTATCTCATTCCACATTCTTGTAATTCCTCAATCCCAAGGACAAATTCAGGGGGCAGATCCTTCTAACACCGACGTCCCCTACCTTGAATTCCTATTGGTTTGCATGGATCGTGGTGTCTGCAAACTAGACCGGTTTCTCTAGAGGATGGGTTTCCTACCAGAATTACATCAAAGGCAACACGTGATGTGGTACTGACAGCCCTTGAACGCCCTCCTGGGGAGAAGCTGCTGAGTGGTCCTCTCTGCCTGAAAGCGACCTGAAATTATCTCTGAGCAAGGACACCAGGTGCCACCAGCCTGAATGAGCAGAACCATGCACTTGTCTCCACCCTCTTGTCAGTAATGCAGGAGTACAAAGCCCTCATTTTCTAGATGAGCTGTAAATTTCTGCACTTCTTTCTTCATTCTAGTGGTGAAAATATCAAAGTTTGGAGTTCTTCCACCTAGTGACAGACTTGCAACAAATAATAATAATAAAAAAAATCTCCTTTTCTTTGGCAGGTTTTTGCATTGCTGAGTTATGTTTGGTTCTCTGCTGATCTGTTTGCCTACATGAATAGCCAGATAGGCAACAGGTTTTTCTACATTCGTCCAAGTATTTACAAAAGCCCTGATAGGCCTTATTCCTTAGTCATGTGTAAATGCACTATTTTTTCTCCATATATTGTTGCTATTTACAATACCTATTAATATTGAAGTCAAAAAGCTGTGTTAAAAGTACTCAGATTCAACTCAAAAGTGGACCTAAAACAGGAATTAAAACTGGCTGTGAAACCTTAAGACAACCCTCTTGGGAATACGCCCTATAATTTTTAATTAAAAGATCATTTATTATTTTTTATTAAACTATTGTCTATTGCACAGAAGAGATGCTACTCAATTAAGGAATAATAATAATAACAACAACAACAAATCCAATTCTCCAGTCAGTGCTGAAATGTCTCATCTAGGAAGCTTTCCTCTGCTCCTGCAAACCTGACCTTAACTTCTCACATGCCTTCCATGTCTATACCAATTATTCATTCTTGGTGATTAATTAAGAATCAGGGGACATCCAACAAACCTATCAAGCATCTGAAATGTTCTCTAGAAAGGTAAAATCTCAGACCAAACAAGTACAGCTTGGAAAGTTAAAACTAGAGGATTTTCCATTGGGGAAGGGTTGAATAACCTTACTAACAAGTAATCTACCAGCTTTCACATCATTAGCAGGTATTCTTAATTATGGCTGGTTTTAAATCACCCCTGTAGGCCTTGTGTATCAATTTAGACTATGTGAAACAATGATTCTGTGAGTGTTACCTCTATTATGAAGAACTGGGATTATCCCTGATCCTGTATAGTTTTCCCAGACTAGAGCAAATTAAAAATGAATAAACTAAAACTCCAACATCTAATACAGTAAAGTGTATGAGTACAGACCTATGCTATTACCTGTGTGCTCATGTCAAATTTTCATTACGACATACAGTATATAAAATCCTATGTATAAAATCCTACTTTGGCAATGACTTACAATAATTAAAAAAAATAATCCTTCCTGCTATAAAAATATCAAGGCTGAATTAGCTTTCATGTATCTAGCAACATGACAATTATGATAAGGTCTTGTAAAAATGGTAAAAAAATTTGAAAAAATAAACCTAGGGGCCTTGTACGTGGATTTCTGCATCTCCGACTCTACGACCACAGTTGAGAGAACCATGGAGTCTGCAAGCATTACAATTCCAGGAGCCACTTTTGTGGGGTCAACATCTACTGTATCAGAAGAACTATAGGAAAACAGGGAACTCCCAAGTTATTTTCAACAGTTTCAAACTTTACCAAGAAAAACCCAAAACCAAACCAAAGAAAAAAACCACACCACAAAAAACCCCAAACAACCACATCTATGAAATACTTGATTTAGTCACCCAGAACTAGAACAGAAATATACATTTAGTGTTTATAATTAAAGATTAGCTTCTTGGCATATTTACCCAAGAGTCCTGGGTAAATATGACAGTTTTGTCAGAGTAAAAAGCTCACCTGACAACACATTTTTTTCTTAGGTATTTGCTTCCTCTAACAGAGCAATTTTGCTATAGAACGTGCTTTATGGTTTATATTTCAAAAGAATGCTTCATGTATTTTTATATATAATGGTGCTATTCTTACATCAGCTCTTCTTGAAGGGCAGGAGACATCTGACAAGCTTAAATAAACATTTTATAAGCTGTAACCTCTGTCATGTTTTTTTTGTTTTGATCAGCTTCCCCTTGGATTTATGAAATCCAAAGTCGTAACATTTTTTTGTTTATGTCCTTGTTTGTGTTCACTTATCAGGACAGCTTGGGGAACAGCCCTAGCAGTTTGCAGGAGCTTGCCTTGGTGACAGTAACATGTTACTTCTTTTTTCAGAAGGACTGAATGGACATTCTCAGCCAAATACAAAATAAGAGGATAACTGGAGACGGACTGTTAGTCAGGTACACGATTTAGACAATACGGAGGAAGAAAGATAGTAAGGATACGGAGCAAGGGATAAGGTCCACACATAAGAAGGAAGAATTATATATATATATATAAGTAGTTTACGAGTCTAGATAGCGAAATTCGGATAAGAGAATTCAGGGTAGACATAATGATGGGGTTTCACCCTGTTGGAAGAACTGTCAAAAAGTCAAGAGGCAGCGGGCAGTCAAGAGGCAGACAGGGATTCTTATGCGAAGGACATATCCCACTATTCAAGAAATGCAAGCAAAAGTGAAAGCTGTTAGACATTCACAAAGGCACAGACTCTCAAAATGCACTGTCTAATTGAGGCTCACTTCTTAAAAATTAGGAAAACTTAAACCCCTCTTTTAAATTCTTATTTAATTCAGGTAAAATTCCTTCATTTCTCATTCCTACTTACTACTTATTGCCATCACTGCCCCCTCTGGGACAAGCTCCAATTCAAACTCACCTGGCTCACAGATGCGAAGTTTCAACTACCACTGATGTGTTCCATGCACACACAGAGGGGCATGAATGATGCTACCACTGCATATACACAAATGCAGCTTTTCAGAGAAAAAAGATAAGGCACAAAGTGCTTCTTTGTCACTTTGTTACTCCCAAATGTCTGAAATCTGGAACTGACACAGTGCCAAAGAGGAAGAAGTTAGGTTACGCAAGAAAAATATCCATCAGCAACCATAAAAATTTAAGGGAAAGTGCTCACACCCAAAATATTTATTATTTATGGTTGAACCCTGTGAGAAAAGCTTGTATTATGCACTGGTGTTCCCACCACTGCTTTCAGGATTTTTAGCCACAAACCACCCAAGGATGGGAAAAGTACCACTAGATCCTTCTCCTATTTCCACCAAGGCATCCACTACTAGCTGCTGTCAGAGAAGGACACTGGTGAGGTGGAACTCTGGGCTTCCCCAACCTCTTATTCAGCTGCTACCCTCACAAATAGAAATATCTGGCAATCGGCAGCATCTGACCTGTATTTTTTCAGAAAATGTATGCCACTCAAATACTGTCTCTTCTGACAAGGTCTGCATTGATATGGCAAGGTTCTTTCAAAATTGGGGCTCCTCTTCTGTACAATCCTCTCAGACAAGCCATAAAATGAAGCTTTGTAAGAGCTAATATGTCGTGTCAGATCATATGTACATATAGTTATGGAAGCAATTCAAAGTTATTCTTATCCTGAGCTTTGCATTGTTAATTTAAATAGCAATGAAATATGAACCTCAGTTCAGATCTTCGCTTAATTTTTCTGGTGGTTGCAATTATTCTGTGAAGAATTTAAGTCTCTCTCCACTCAGTTTACTCTTCTCTGGAAAACAACCAGATTTCTTACACACTAGGGTTAAAGATCACGTATACAGTTGGTCTAATTATGAGGATGAACCAGAATTAGAGTTGTGCCCATTTATTCTAAAATCTGATGTCCCTTCATGCTTTGCTTTTATTATACTGTAGACTACATGCATCTAGAGCTCAGGATGAACTAGAAACTCAGATCTCACTGAAGTTAGCAGCTAACCTTTACTAAGCCCCCACTGGCTTCTATGTCATTTGGGTTCAGCCTTTGTGACATAAAAAGAATCAATGCTTAAGATCTCTGACATTTTTCAAACAGAATATTCTTATTTCTCTGGCTCTCACAAAATAGTATTGCAAATTTTACTTGCCAAATCATTGCTATGGATATGCATTTAGCTGTAAAAAATGAAAGTGTTTTCTGAAAAAATGTTCTTTAAATAAATGAGCAATGTAATTAATTTGCAGAATGTGAACTAAATTTGATGACAGACTGGGAATTGCTCAATTTTATAAAAGTTGCAGAAAACACATACTAAAAATTACAAAGACTGAAAATAAACTGGGTAACTTCAGCATTTTATTTTGCATTACATTCAGTCATCCCTTAAACAGGCTTCCCAATGAAGTTGTCTTGACTGCTACAGTTGCAAACAGAATCCAAAGTTATCACCCCTTCATCTGCATTTCACTTAATGCAAGTTTGTTCACCCAGCTCCTGTGACTCACTTTAGCAGCTTCCCAGCTTTGCAAGTGAAGCAGGACTGCATACTAGTTTGTGGAGAGAAGGCTTAAAATACTACAGAAGTTTCAATATTGTGATCTGGAACAATACTTATTAAGAACTGCAGAGTTTCAAAGATAACTAAATACCAGGATAATCTGTTTAATATGTCTTTTTATTAAAATGGATAGAGCAGACCACAAAATCTGAAATTAATTCCTCTGATATGTTCGCGGTATACTTGCAATGAAATTAAAAGGCTTGCAAAATAAAAAAGTCTTTAGTCACATGTAAACTCTTATTTTCTCTGTCATTGGCTCTTGTAAAAGGCTTCACAAAATACAGCTCTCTGTCTCGAAGATACGTTGTTCCCTGCTGTAAAATGAAATGCAACATTTAGACTCACATCCCCAAAACAATCTGTTAATTGATTAGATGGGCTTACAGGACAAAATATAGAGTCAACAATAAAATTGTAACATGAGCTGCACCATCCCCTTCAGTTGTACACACACCAGTTGTTCAAGCATTGTTTCTTAAACAAAAGACCCAATTCTATATGCAAACAAGTGCAGTTTCCCCTGAGTCTATGTGAAACAGAGATCTAGCAGAACTCCATGAATCAGCCAGGAGAAGGAGAAGACTTCTCTTGAGTGCAGATAGCTCAAGCTGTCCACATGGCTTGGCTACGCTGGCCTCCTGGCCCCACAGAAGACCTCAGGCTCCTGCTGACGAACACCAGACACTCTTTAACAAGCTCCTTTGGGTAACTGTAGTAAAACAGCTGTACCTGGGAGCAGGAATTCGCACTCTGGTTTTATGAAGACCTAGGCTGCTGTGGCTAAACTCTTTCCAGTTTCTTAACTGGCTGCTTCCCACGTACGCCAGACCATGCATGCTAGTATGAATGTCAGATGTACTTGGCTGTAATATTAACATTCATAAGCCAGACTAATATAGACTGAGCTCAAGAGATAATTGCTGAAATAGAAAGCCAGAAGGCATAACAGAGATTATTGCTCTCCGTCACCAGAATAGTTTGTTAGAAACAAAATAAGACTTTGATACTTTTGGAGGTCAGAGTTTAACCCTAATTGCAGAATCATAAGACTCTCACTGATTTTGACAGAGCTATGACCCCCTCAAAAATCAGAAAGACCACATGCAGACAAAGCCACACAAAAAAAATCTAAATAGTTAAAGTGACTGGCTCACCATTTGTGATATTCTGCAATGCACTGCACCTCAACCCTTCAAATGAAGGTGAACATGAAACCAAAACTGGCAGTAAACAAATGCTTAGTAAATAAAATGGCCTGAAAATATTCAAAAATTTGCTAACTGCACACCCATCTGGCTCAAAAAGAAACTGCACTCTGCAAATTTTCCCTTGGACCTTTTTTCTGCAATTACATCCCATCTATGCTCGAAGCAGGATGAAGAATTCAGCTGGCCTATGCCTGAAACATGGGGATGCTCAGCTGCGTAAGACCTCTGCAGGTTTGCCCGGGTTTACCATCCTACACAGAAGGTGCTATGTGTATCTTCAATGACTGGAACAAAAACTATACTGCTGATCTGATTTGCAGGTATGTAAGTGAATGATACCCACACCTGTATGGAAGAAATACGCTATTTGTGTGTGCACGTACACCAAAATCAAGAGGAACCCAAAGGAATCACTTTTTATTCATAGGACCTCAGTCAGGCAGCACTTCGTAATGTTGCTGTAGTAAGTAGCTAACTCACACCTAATCAGAAATGACACATGAAATAAGCTCAAAAAGCATTTTTCTTCCAGATCTCTACATCTGGTTCTTTTGTGACAAAAAAAAAAAAATAATCACTCCTGGGTATGTACTGTACTAGCACAGTATCCTGTGATCACAACTCCTAAAGCTCAGTGACCTCCTCACACTCTGCCTTTTGTGCAGCCCTCCCCCTCACTCATGCCCTGTATCAGGACAGATGCTTAATGCTATTACAAAGAGCCCCACAAAGCAGAACTCCACAGACAGCAGCGAGCAGTGCTGAAAAATACTTGTTTTCCAATTTGATTCAGTTTTCAGTAGTATTTGATTTCTGCCTTTTCTACAAGAGAGGAGACCCATGTAAAAATGTCACATCCAGCTATCAAGACACGTAAAACCTGCACACAGTCCAAAAAACTATCTCTGTAGACATCGCACTGCTGTGAGACGTATCATAGCACCTCTTGACTTGTGGCTGTATCACCTTTTTACATCACCATCTCAACCAGAATTTAAACTGTTATTATTATTAGTGAGAGATCAGCAAGTTTTGATACAAAAAAATGAGTTCCTACAATGCCAGATGACAACTTATACATTTTAAAGTGCTGAACCAAATCCTAACAGAAATTCCATCCTGTAAAGATGTGCCTCACCAAACAGTAAGAGACTTATGAGACTAAAGCCTACTTCATCAACGCGATGCAAACTCAGGCCACAGCCATAAGCAGCACCACACTAAAAAAACTGCAGTCATTTTCCCCAAGCCCCCAGAAGACCGTGGAGATTTACACTGACTCTGTGTATTTCTGTCCTTTGATCGAGTTCTGCTTCATCTTCTACATTATCCCTTGAAGAAAAAGTAGAAGGATACATTCCAAGAAATCCATGGAAAGGTCCTGAGCAAAGAAGAGACCCAGAACAGCGTTCCCTTTGCAAACTGTTTGTCCAGCCTTTGAAGTCCTGTGCTTGCAGTGTCTGTACTAACCCCAGCCTGCCGCAGAGCATGAAGCACTGGAGGGAAAGCAGCAATGTTTCCATGTGACACACACAGCCTCTAAACGGTTTACATTGCCATTTCTTCAATACAAGCTGAGACTATGAAACTTCCATGCAGCGTACAAACTGCCTGAATATACTTACAAGCAGAGTAAAGACAGCTTGAAAATAGGGGTTAGGGGCAAAGATCCGTGATGCTGAGTTTGGCTAAATCAATAGGTCTTGCTACGTCTCATCTTCACGTACTCTAACACACTTAACATTCAACGAGATTAATTCAGTTTACATGCAGCGTCAAGATAACTGAAACAAGAATCAGAATCCCTGGGTATCAGAAAAAAATAAATCTCACCAGCTGATGTTTACACCACAGACATATATGACCCTGTTCCTCATTCATTTCCATAAGCACACTCACCCCTTGTTCTCCCTTCAGTTTCACAAACAATAAAAGATTCTCCTCCACAACAAAGAAGCGTAAAAATAACTGCCAGGATGGATGTTTTCTGTGTCACAGGAAACAATAAAACACACACTCTGAAACCACTATCAGACTTTCAGAGATGTAATGCCAGCTCACGTGACAAAATATAGTTATTAAAATATTAAAATAAAAAGTATTCCAGCCTATTTAATAGTACAGTATTTAAAGTATTCCATCCAATTTAATTTGAAGACTCGGTCTAAGTAACATATTTTCTTTTAAAAGCCTACAATAATTTGGAAATTTCATTGATCGCTTTCCCAAAGTCGTATTTGAAGTGTTCCAAATACATTTTGTGTTTCACCAGGAACACCTACAGTCTTAATCCACTTCTCAGAGACTAAACAAAGCAATTTTTTCTTCATGTAAAGAGGAACCAGTTGATTAAACTGTCATGCTGAGCTGTGCAAAATGATGCTGAGTAGGAAAATCAGAAAATTCAGAATGAAATGTGACTGCTTTTCATATATAGCATTGCTATACAGAATATACAGCTGTACAAACATCTGGAAAAGTGGAAAGCAAGTGGAAACTGCATGCGTGCTTAACAGCATGCTATGGAGAAGAAAAAAAATAAATATATAAATCTACCTGGGCAGGCAGGTGTCCCTCATCATCAAGTTATATTTCCCATCTTAAATTCTTATTCTAGATTTCACAGTTTAAAGCATGCGGTCTTGTCAAGCATTCATGCAGCTTCCGCATCTCCCCAGTTTACGCAGACTTACGGTGCGTATTCACAATCCATACCAAAATGTATCTCTGCCTTTAACTTTCACAGAGAGCTGTGAAAGCTTCATACAAGATTCGGTAAGATCTCAAAATCCCTGCTCTTTATGAACCGCTCTACCTATGCTAATAAAGGAGGTAAACCACATAATTCCTCTATGTGGCTACACTGGTGCTATTAAGCTAAACACAGAAGCTGTGAACTCAGGGTACAGAGAAAGGAATACCAGTGCTAGTTTAGTCACATAAAAATTATCCTGACATAATTACCACTCTTTCTTAAAGTGAATTTCCACATGTAAACAACCAATTAAAATTACATTTTATTCAATGATCTGTTTCCTTCCCTATTCATGGCAGTAATACAGTATGATTGGAATTGCCCATGATGATGATGCAAAACCAACATATCAAGTCCTGTAATAATACTAAAGCTTATTGAGTAAGGGGTCAGTGGGGTTTGGGGATGATGCCAGTAAGGACAGGTACCCATTTCTTCACCAAATTTACTGGGCACCTAAACGCCCCTTTTCATCTGATCTAACTGCACCACCAGAGGCAGCCAGTCAGGGATTTTACTGTCTCCTGCGGGCACCAAGGCAGTGCTGGGATGACTTTGCTCTCCTGATCCCCCAGAGTTTGGGACTTCTAAACTCACTGCAAAACATATTTTAGCTGTACTCGAAGGTCCGTGGACCTCTGATGACTTTATGTTCATAGCAGCTCCATGCTGCACCATAGGTAAGAGAAGTGCCATCACAAATAGAGGTTTTAAGGATTCAAGGAGAAGAAAAGGTCACTTCTGAGAAGTCACTGGCATGCATGAAGAGCAGTTGATGAAGAGCAATACAAGAATAACAGGCGCTATCAAAAGAACAGGAAAATTTAAGGAATGAAGAACGATAGAGTGACAGAGCACTGGAACAGGCTGCCCAGAGAGGTTGTGGAGTCTCCTTCACTGGAGACATTCAAAACCCGCCTGGATGTGTTCCTGTGTGATGTACTCTAGGTGACCCTGCTCTGGCAGGGGGGTTGGACTAGATGATCCTTCGAGGTCCCTTCCAACCCCTAGGATTCTGTGATTCTGTGATAGGGCAGAGAGGGCTGGGAGTTGTACTGAAGATAAAGACAAGAAGCTTGTATGTTTTATATTAGAAGAGGAGAATTCCAGGCCAGTAACATGGGAAGATGATGACTTTAGCGAAAACATATGTTGTTAAAATGACTGATTATCTGGAGTAGCCCAAAGATGGATCCTCTGGAAGTCAGTACAAGACTCAGACCTCTCTGGAGGACAGCTTACATTGCACATACAGAAAGAAAGGTGAGATTTCAGAAGCACTCTGTAGTCTGAAACTACAGATCAGGAGCCCAAGAGAGGAGTCGCGTGTTCCAGCCTTAGTGACTGGTAAGTGCTCTCAACAGTGACAAAAGATAGGATAAGTTATGATTGAACTTGAGGAATTTTGTGTATCAATATGACAGGGAATTTAATTTTGGCCATATTCCATCCAAGAGGTAGCAAGGCAAACGAGGAGATACAAATGAGATGAGGCAAAACATAGCTGAGTCAGCCTTGCTATAGCGACAGATGAAATCATGGGGAGGGATTGGACTGCCCAGAAATACCACATGGGAGACAAGGCCAACAAGAAGCCATCGCAACCTCGAAGGAGTAAGGAAAAGAACAAGGAGAACTTTCTTCAACTAAAAGCCATTGGAGCAACCAAAAAGAGAGAAAAAGCAGGGGAGGAAGGGGGTGCAGTTAATTGCTTCAGAGTAGTCACAGAGGTCAAACAAGGTGAGAAAGGATCTAAAAAAGGAATGTGAATACAAAGCTCTGAACTGTGCCAAAACATTCTACCAGGGCATTAAACAAAACAGTCACATGTAAAATTACAGCTAAACACTGGATTTTTCATGTGTATTATTTAAATATAATATTTAAATACTACAATTAATTCTTTAAACACGTAAGAGCACATTGTGCACTTGTTCTTATTTTCTTGCATTTAAAGATTAAGACACTGCGAGCTGTAAAAATGATAACCAAACTAGGTACATCGTGAGCAGAAAGCTCAACAATGTTCCAGAGCAGAACAGTTACAGGAAAAACATCTGCTAATATAGCAATGCTCTGCTTCACCAAAGCTCCTCAATTGGAACAACTTCTACTGCCAGCAATGTAGCTGAGGTGGCCCTTCCCTAGAACAAGCAATGCTTGGGTTACAGCTGAGACTGCAGCAGGATACCAGGGAATGTGCCTGGTGTCACTCCCACTAACACTTTTGTACTGGCACTTCTCAACTTCCCTCCACAAAGAACGCTTGCTTAGTAACACTACTTACATTCAACCTTGCTGTGAGGGTCAAAGCACCACCTGTAAAACATAGGAGTTCTTCAAGCAAGAGGCAAGGGATTCTAAGCGAGAGCCAAAGCACGGCAGCTTCCCACCCTGGCAGTCTAACACAAGTTTTAAAAACTGGACAAAGCTACTAAATATGTACTTCCATGATGAGTGAAACCAAGGACAGCCGATTTCCTGCAAGTTGACTGACTTTGGACAGAGAAAGTGCCAGATTCACTTGATGCTTCTCCCACGCAGTGGGCAGTGAGAAGGGAGCAAGACTCTTCCTTTCCTTTTTCTCCACTAATCACAAAAAGACCTACACAGCTAGCTCACATTAAAATATCTCCCTTTGTTCCCATGAACCCAACAACAAACCCAGAGGATACTCCAACTATTGAACTGGAAGTTAGCCTGGAAGAAAACATTTAAATCACTTGAATTTACAAACTTTTGCCTTTGCAATTTGTACAATTAACATTTTTAATCCATTTAATATATTTTTTTACTGTTAGTCTTAAATTACTAAGCCATTGGAACATTTTCAGTAAAAGACAAAGTCAAAAGTTAATCAGTTTTTGTTTCCAGACCGAATATGTACAGATATTACATTTTTTTCAATTGCAGAGAAGCTTAATTATCTGAAATGCTTGTGCCCACAAGCTGGGCATTCACAAAGCCAGAATCTGAAGTGGCTTCCAGCATCCTTCAGATCTGGAGAACTGGAAGCATATAAAGGGTTTGTGTATCTTCTTATAACTTCACATCACACTTTTACACCACAAATTCCAGTATTAACTATACTGATAACACTAGTTAACACAAGCTTACTTGCCAAAATCATTGTACCAAGGAACTCCCAAAGGCCCTTCTTTTGGATTTAGCTACCTAGCCAGAAGTGTAAAGGCACTCACATTTCGTACCAATTCTAGCACCAAACGAGCGCACTTGTACGTCACCTCTCTTCTGGAAATGGCTGTGTAATTCTTCTGGAAACAGCTGTATAATTTATGAGCTCCACCTCTCCCCGCTCTGAAATAATTAAGCCTTTTGAGCCTTTCATACCCAAAGGCTTCAAAGATCTCTGTAGTCAAATTTTCAGTTACTGTCTTATTCCCAGGGTTTAAAAGCCATACTCTGTATTCTCAACTCAGCAAAACATAAATTATTCACTAAAGCCTTGATGGCCAATTTCTGTTCTCACAGGACTAAAAATACGCATAGGCTGACCTCGGTGGCAGCTGATTTTCTTCAGCTCTGTAAATCAAATTTCTGTTATATTCCATTTAATATCATGGGATGAGGATGAAAAACAATAAGGTAGAACACTGAGAATCACAGTTTTCTCTTCGAACTCTGAAGCATATAATGCACTTTAACCTTACAGACAAAAACTACTTTGTAGGTAGAGAGAAATAATGAAAAATTTAACTGGAACACAAAATATTTCAGAAAACTGAGTCCTAGGAAGAATGCTAGAACAGAATGCAGACTGATCTGTAACTTGATTACAAAAATCACTGTTAACTTAGCTGCTGTGATGAATTTATTCCATGTTTACCTGTCTCCCTCTAAATCTTTGAAGATCTATGCTCAATAGGAGATTTGTGCTATAAGAGGAGATGAAATACAACCTTAAGAAGCCTAATATGCTCTGAGACAGAGCACAAGCACAGCGGAGCCAGGAGAACAGTAAGGGGGCAGGCTGAGTGACACGCCACCTGCCTGTCCCAGGCAGAGGGATTGATTACCACCACTGGGGTTGCCAGACCAAAACTTGCCTCTCCATCCAAGTTCAGATGTATTTTTAGTCTTTGCAAATATTACTGGACTATAAGCAGATTTTGTTCTAATAGTTTTTTCTGTTATTATTGCAATATAGAATCAACAGCTTTTTTTATACACAGAAATTTAACATCCTAAAAGCAGAAGCATTATGCTAACCAAGAAGGATCACAAAACCTCCTGAACCTCGGTTAGCCCATGACCTGAAGAACACGCACACTGACACACGCCAGTCAAGCGCCAGGTCAAGGAGGGTCCTCGGTGCACAAGGCCGTGTGACAGAACTGATGAAAGGAAACCAGGTGACAGGAACAACCACGGAGGAGGAAAGGGCTCCCAGAAGAACCCACGGCAGGAATCGCGCTAAAAGAAACCGACCTAAGTGTTCACTTCTGGAGCTGATGCGCTTTCTCACCAATACTGTTGTGATTCAAATGGGAAGGAAACACAACCTTAAGACAGCCAGATGGACAATGGCACCCACCACAGTAGGGCCAGACCCACCCCCTAGAAACCAAGAGCAAACTTCAGTGAAGGTTAACAGCATGAGGACTGGGTTGAGCAGGTCTGGTTTCGCTTTGCTCTCTCAAATGTCACCATGATATTTAGGGACAAATCCAAGTTTTGTCTTGCATATGCAGCAACACATACACAAACACCAGAGAGTTTGTTAGGCCAAAGCGGCTGGTTTGCAGCTTGCAGACATGGCCATGGCCAATTCAGCCACAGGGAATATGGAAGGGTGCAAAGGAGGTCGGGTAATGGCACCTGGTCACATAGGTCAACCACTGAGCACCAAGCTCCCTAGCTGAACTGCTGCATTACCCAAACTACCTTACTAAAACCAAACTCAGCTGCCACCAAAGAAAGTCCCCAAAAGTCTCCTGGTCCTTTAAAGGGATGAGTTCTTTTTTTTTTTTTTTAAGCCAAGAGCCCAAAGCTTGGCTTGTAAGCCTCAAATAGTTACTGTCTGAGATAAAAGGATCAAATTAATCACTGTCTGAAATTACTGTAACGAAATAAGATACAGTCTGCCCAGTCACAAGATGCTGACAAGATGGGAACTACTTGATTTTACAGTACTGCAGCAGCAGTGTGACTGTGACTTAGGGTGAAGAGAAATTTTTTTTCAATTGAGTGGGATTCTGTTAACAACGGGCTTGTTCTACGCATCAGATTTGTTCTACACTTGCTGCAGCAAATTCAACCTCATGAAATTTGTATTCTTTCGTGTAAGGTATAGCTACAGAGAAATAACAGACCTGATTAAATGATCCCCTGGAAAACCAGGAACATTTTCTGCTAATAAAAATAAAGGAGGTATGAATGAAACTCACCTTCAGCAAAGATGCTCCATGAATCACATACAGACACGATCTGGCAAAGACCCAACACAGAAATCTTCTGGAACTATCCCCATGCCAGAAGGGGACTGTATTTCTTACACCCAGATTACCACAAGGAATATCAGTTTCTGTGAGTCTCATGAAAGAATACTAGATCCGCAGTCATCCAGACCACAAACCTGAAAGGAGTAACTGGGGCAGGTGCTGCAGCAGTGGTCCATGACTTACAAACCAGCGAGCAGGACCTTTCAATTGGAAGTCCAGAACACTTATGCTAAGAGAGATTTTTCAAACACTACACTTTTATGATCAGAGAAGTAAAAATTACTGAATATTAACAATCAAAAGGTAAAGAGTAAAAGAGCTTTATAACAGGCAGGCCTGGCACCACTATCTTTGCAGAGGTAAACATTATATAGGCTAATGGCTCACTAAGGTTGTACACCATCACAAAAAAGCAAAACCACAATATTTAGTAACATTATGAAGCTCAAAGGCGGGATCAAAGACCAGTCTCCCAGGCAAATCAGCACTTTCCTGAGCCAATTACATAGCGCTAAGGACTGCCTCCAAAATCCCCGAGGGATACATGACAGTGCCACTGAGGGAGAGGAAGCTTATTCAGAAAAATTATAGAAAAAAAATGGATTTTGCAAAGCATTACTTAGAACAGTAGTTGCAGCAGAAGCTCTGGCTTCTGAGAAAATATGAATATTTATGAAGGAACAATTTTCTTAAGATTGGGTCTGACAATGGTCCTGGGGAGGTTAAAAAAAGTGAACCCAAGTTCCTCTTTAATTCCTTTGTTCTGTCAGTCCAGTGAAAACCAGAACCAAATCAGCAGCACAAGTATGTGTTTACAACTGCAAGTCTGTCCGTGAGTTTCAAGAAAATGCCTTTTTTCCCAAATACACAGCCTACAGCAGAGACAGTCCTCATTTTCAGGGATACATAGGCACTTGTAGGTGTGATGGATCTTGTCTTCCCAAATCCCACCAGGAACAGCTGCACAAAGCCTACTGACTAATAAAGGGCAAGAATCTCACCCAACATTAACAGCTCCAGTTACAACACAACAATAGCAACTGTTAAAATACTCAATTCCAGACAGCTTGCTGGGTTACAGATATATAACCTAAGTTTCCAGATTTATGGTAAATAAAGTAAAAAACTCAACCACAGGAAAAAAAAATCATTCGGAAAAAATACATTCATGTTTGCAGTGTTAAAAATAACACAGATGAGTCATGGTTACCAACAGCAAACAGAAGCTCATGCCCAGTTTCAAGTGGCTAGCTTAGACATCTTTGCAAAGAAAAATTATAAATATACAAACACACCCACATTCAAAATAAATCCCCTTGAAATAAAATTAAATTAAAAATAAACACAAACCCAAAAGACACAAAACTTAAATCAGAAATAAAGTGATGATGAATGAAAAGCAGTAACACCCCCATTGGTCTGTAGCTGTACATACTTAGGAAACTACCAGTACAACAAAGTACTAGGTAGTGGCCACATTAAATGTTCTTACAGTATTTTGTGAATACACTGGAAAATCTCTAACTTGCTCTGAACATAGCTAACGCAGTTAAGACTAAGTATTTTTATATGAAATGGAATAACAACAAAGACACCAAAGCTATTCACACATCTCCCTACAGACGGGCATCCTCTGTTCATCCCTGCAGGCGTCGGACAAGCAGTTTGTTACTGTACTCTGATGGTGAACTCGGCTGCGCCTGCCCCATCACTTCACCGGGCCCTGCGTCTGCACTGCAGCATGGACTGCACTTCACTTTTCTGTCTTCTCACAGCTCAGTGGGGCAAGGGAAAGTTAGGACACAAAACACAGAAAAAGGATAACAACATTTCAATGTATTTTTTTGTTAGTGACTACTGTGGTAGTCACCCATTGTCTTCCATCGTGCTAAGAACTCAAAAACCAGAGGAACAGACAGCTATTGCAAACGTCATTTTTTCTTCTTTTATTTTTAATCTTTATGCAACACTTACACTAGAAATGATTTAAACAAAAGCCTCCATAGCAAAAAGGTTAAAAGTAGTAAATGAAAATAATCTTTTATATATATATATATATAATGTAGACTTAATGTTTGGGATGCAAGATGCATAAACAGAAAAAAAATTCAACTGGTCTGGAAAGGACCTGAGACAGAAAGCTGAGGCTCAGCCACACAACCATTCTCGTTCATTCAGAAGGCACCTACAAGGTCCATGCTGCCCAGGAGTCGGGCACAATCCCACTGAATGAGCTCCTAGCACATGGGTTGATTTCCATGATATCACTGGAAGCTTTGCTGTAACTTTTTAAATTTGCAGCTTCAGAAATGCTACTTTGTTTTCTTTTTTTAGTGATACACCTAATTCTCACAGCTACAGAATAAACTGAAAATAGGGAACGCCTGTTCTGAAGCAGTCAAGAAACAAGACAAATTTAAAAATCTATTTTAAAACTTATCTCACCTACACTGATGAACACCATCGCCTTATGCTGTCCCAGTTTAGATTGAACAGACAAACTACCTAGATTACAGTGGATTAAGAACAACAAAAATAAACTATTCTTCTGGAGGTAGCCCCTCCATCCAAGAAATCCTGTAACTGCATGTATGGACAATCCCTTTAAATCCCACAGTTCAATTTTAATGAGTGCTGTTAACACCTAGTTACTCTGTTTTTAAAGATCAGAGGAAATCCTTATCTTGGGTTTGCAACTTCAATACTACCAATTCCTATTCCAAGTCAGAGTGCTTCATTTGCAATCACAGCCTTTTAGCAAGTACTTTTAACTTAAAACTGGGGGGAAAAAATATTGAACTATTCTGGTAAAAGACCAGGGCCTGCTCTTCTACCACTTGTCTAATGAAGCAAATGATGACAATAAAAAGGCCTCTATCTTCTACACAGAACATCCACAAAAGGATGACACACAGTCTTCAGTCCGAGTGTTCTTGGGCTTGACTTCCAGGTTGTATTCCACAAAGCCCTTTCTCTACCTATTACTGCAGCTCTTCTCATTCCAGCTTCCTTCCCCCCCCATCTCCTCCTTCTAAAAGTCCTGTTCTTGGTCTCATGCTCTACTCCACTCCACTCACTCTTCCCCCTTTCATTCCTGTACTAACCTCTCTATCCACTCCTCATCCAAAAAGGCTGTGCCCTTTTTGCTCGCTACATGAAAGTCAGCAGAAGGAATGGATACTTGCTAATGTGATGTAATTGAGATGCTCAGCATCTGAACATCACAGCTCCACCTATAAAATACATTTAACCACGTCCCAGGTGTGAGAATAGCTTTGCTATGCTAAAGCCAGCAGAGAAGCTCTTCAAGACAGATGTCACATCTTTACCCTAAGTTTTATAGCCATGAAGTTGTAACCAGCTTAGAGTAATCCTTTAGTTGATTCTTAATTAGTTACAGCACAAAGTTCTTTTTCTCCTCATTTTGAAAGCAAATTTTCTCCCATTTTTTGTAAATGTTTACATTGTTTACAAATGTTTACACGTGTTTACAGTAGGTTAAACTTCATCTCTTGATTTTAGTTCACTGCAATAGAACATAATCTGGCTGCACACATGCTGTTATTCATGATTATGGCAGCAGTGTTTACTACTAGTAAACAAATCAATTTGTTTATATTCCCTCTTTGCCACAAAAGCTTAACTAGTGTAAGTTCTGATCAGTCAAGTCACTTGACCTCTCTAAACCCAGCTCTCCTCCTTGCAGAACCAGGTAACACAATTTTCTTTGCCTTTTTCAACAGCTTTTCTTCCCAAAGTGCATTTGTAAACACAAGTTACTGTTCTCATGCACTTTTCTAGCCATGAAAATAGCCTTCATTACGGGAAGGCTTCTGCCATAGCTCCCTCTAGTTCCCCCCATCAGAGAATTAATTAGTACCATACTGATACACAGTGTCTGTGGCACAGTTCATCCAGCAGCGTGCCAATCTCATCTCCAACGCAAAGCAGAGCAAAGGTAACGGCTGTCCCTGGGGTCCAGGAGTGATGGGGTGAACAAACCACCCAAGACAGAGAGAAAGGTCCCAGTGACCTTGGCTCCCTGCGGTTGGAAGGCAGATCATGTCTGGCAGAAGAAACTAAAACAAATGGAAACCTATTCTGGTTGAAGCTATCCAAGAAGAAGAAATTACTTTATCTTGGTGCCAGGAAGGGGCATGAGAAAGGACAGGGATCATTTGAACGACCACATCCATCCCGAGCAAAACAAAGAAGGAATCTAAGCGACTACTGCAGCATCTCTGCGTTTGTCTTTGGCTGTCCAACAACGCTGCAGCTGAACTGTTTGCCAAAGAAAAGAAATTTAGGGGATAAGGTCCTTTTTTAGTTTTTCTTCTTCAACTTCTTTCATGTCAGGACACAGCTGGGGCCAGCAGCAACCTGGGTGGTGGTAGGGCATCAGGTGACCCCCATGGAGGGGGCAGCAAGGCAGGGCCTGGCAGCCAGATAGTGTCCCACATCCTCCAGACAGGAGCAGGGCAGCCCCAGCCATCAGATGCCTCCCCAGGAATAGCAGTAGTACAGGGCTGGGCTGGAACATGGGCTCATGCATGGTCCCGGCTCCACAGGGCCCATGGCCAGGCAGGGGAGGGCTGCAGGGAGCTGGAGACCCACCTTGCTGCAGTGTTTCTGGGGCAGAGGCTGGTGGTCCCTGCCATCATGGGTAGGTGGGGGGACCCCCGGGGGGCTGCACAGGAACAGTCAGGGCTGACAGCGCCCTCAGGGTCCAGGCATTTACCAGGTCCCAGCTGGATGCACCCCAGTAAGCTGCAGGTGAAAGCCTGAGCCATGTAACCCTACCATTTCACCTGAACAGCTTTAGTATGTCTGCGTACACTATTCCACACAAGACAATACAGGGAACAGTATAATTAATAGATGTAGAATAAGATAAAACCATAAGCAGCTGTTTAGCAAAAATTAATAACTACAACAGGCAGCTGATGTGAAATCAGCTTCTGTTACGCTAACTGGGAGGGTTACATCTGGGAGCCACAGAGCCAGAGCTCAGCACGGGCTCTCCATGGACGGGAAAACCAGACCAAGCCTTGCTGCAAAGCAGCCAATAGGCCCAGCTAAGGTACACAGACCCTTCCTGCAGGATTTGTATGGGCAGGGAATCTGCTACATTCTGTACATTCTCCAATAGCCTCCTTCAACCTCAGTCTCCTAAGAAAGATTTAATTTTATCTCTGCATAAAATCTACTGAGGCTGGTGACTCTGTAAGCGTAGTAAGGGTAATTGTAAGATACCACTGGAACATCAGCTGGGAGCAAAGGTCCAGACAGAATCACTTGCAAAACTTGAAGAGTTAAGCACCACCACATATACTAATTTTCCCATTCATTATAATCCAGTGAGCAAGGATGAAGGATTCACCTACATTCTCACAGAGACATTTAGGAAGTTGTTTTGCTACGAATTAGGAAATTGAGGCACTCAGAAAAACAGCATATACTCCTGAATCTGGAAATCATTAAGAATTACAGCAGAGGTCACTTTTCCTTAAAACTATGTACTGTTGACATGTTAGTAATTATTTTCTCTTCTTCTTAAGCAAACCATATGTTCAACCAGGAAGGAGGGGGGCAAAAAAAAGTATGATAACTACAATAATTTAAAATATCAAACATTCAAAATAACTTGGATGAAACACACTTATTTAAGTAGGACATCATGTGAAATAATTCACAACTTAGTAACTAATAACCTATAACAAATTTGTATTCTAGCAAATACTGCTCACAGCTTACATCATTTCTACATAACAGATACAGCCTTTCTTTTTCTTTTTTTTTTTTAATTGCCTGTTCATGCTTATGGCCTATCTAAAAGTCAACTTTGTTGTTGACTTTGTTTGCCAAAGTGCAACAATACAGCCCTGAGGCAAATACAGTTACTTATAAAATTAACTTTCAGGTTCTGCATGCACATTGACAAGCAGCAGAATAAAGAAAAAAAGAAAGTGAGGACCAAGGAAAGACAAACTCTGCACGTTCTGTAAAACAAAGGGCTGCCTTTATGGACAACGTTACGTGTGGCATTGTGAACCCTTGGGTTTGATTCCTTCCCCCCAAACAGCACCATGACCTTTCCATGTTGCCTAGCAGGAAGGCTGAAACTTCCTCAGCTGACTTTCAACCAGGCATGGAAGAATGTGAATGTATGGCTCCCCCCTGGAGCCCCGCCAAGGCAAGGAGAAATACCCCCATTGTACCAAGACTGCCTTCGGACACTCAAAGCTGTGGTAAAGAAAAAGTTTCCAGAAGAGCTGCAGTGAGGAAAACGAATGTTCTACCCATCCAGATAATTTTATTACATTTTCTAAGGCTTTCTGCTAGAGTTAGACATGAGCAGCACAAAAAACTGATATAAAGAAGCAATAAAAAGATAAGAATGCTACCTGAAAAACTGTGCCCACTTTTCCTGTAGTTGACTCTGAAAGACTTTTGTTCACACATCAGAAAAAAAAAAACAAATATAAAAAATATCACAAAGCACGAATGGAAAAAAAAAAGGCAAAGAATTAACATTTTGAAAGAAATAAAAATTAAGAGAACAGTTTTACATGCCCTTAGTGTAACAACATAAGCAGAATTACAACTATTAGTGCATGCCAGAGTGATGTGGGTAAAGATTTAGTGGGTTTTTTTGTTTTGCTTTTTTAAGAAGTCTTATCTTGCAATTGTTACTCAATTTTGACTCTTCATTAAATACATTGAATGAGGATGAAAAATAGCCAAAAAATATCTTTTGAGTTATAATGAAAAGCTCATTTAACAGTATTTGGAAAACAAAAACTGCCAACAGATTTTTTGCATAGTAACATTAAACAGCTTTGAAAGCATAAAGCCACTCCTGGAATTTTACATTAATTTCCACATTACAAAACTGTTGTCTTTGGCTTCTGAGCTTCACGGTTACTAAATACAAAACACAGAATTACCCAGGTCTCAGAAACAGTGTAGCTGGTGTACAAATGCATTAAAAGGGGGGTGGGAATCAACTGCAACTTATACACACACAACTGGAAGATTCTGCATGGTGAGCTAAGTTGTCTTCACCAGCAATAAAAACTCCCATAAGGGACATTTTAAAGTTACAAATGAAACATGCAATTACATTCCACATGGTGTGTATATGAATTTGTGTACTAATGAAACCCATTTATCTTCTGCAATGATTAGTCCCTGCAATAAACAATACCTACCAGCAGAGCCGACAGAAAACAGACCATTTTGACGTCATAATGTACAGAAATGGTAAAGTTAGAGTTAATGTTATAATGTATCTACTTTTGTTCCCATTCAAGAAAGATGCCTTAGCTCAAAAAACTGGATTTGCGTAACTGTGATTTTACATGGGCAGCCTGCCAAATCCTCCCAGTTATCTTTTCAAACTGTCTATCCCACCACTCCACACATTCCCATGCACTTTGTTTCCCTCACAGAGTGCACAGATGCATCCTCACCTCCCACCTATCCAAGTGGAACTTGGATAGAAACATTTAAATAGCAGCGATGGGTGTGCCTCTCATCCACAGGGCTCCCTTGTCAAAGCTACATCACCCCGGGAATCGAGGGGCTTGCATCACTGTTCAATAGAAGTAAAACAAACCAGGCCAAAAATGATGAAAAGAAATCAGCTATCATGTTCCAGGCACAACTAAGTTTTTCCCCATGCTTGTACATAAAAAGATTATGAAGATCCACACAATTTTTTTTAGCCCTTTTCTCCTTTGATAAGGTCAGCTCCTGCATCAGCACAGGCTCTTGCTCTCCATGAGATTCACCGTGTAAGGAACAGACTACACACAGTCAGCTGTGTTCTCCCTCTTCTGTGGCAAGTCCCAGCAATAATTACACATTATGAATAATTTCACAACACATTCAACAGGTAGAGTAAGATGAAGCCATGCTATTACTTTTGAACTGCTCTCTTCCCTAACTTGTTTAGCACTAAATGATTTGCCCAGCAAACCGGGAAGATCTTCATGCATCACTCGGGGGATGTTCTGAGATACACAGACTGAGCACACATATCCTTGTAAAACACCAGAGACTTAAAAGCACAACAGAAATTTCTTCTCTGTGGCACCCAACAATTCAGCCAACTGAGGTTTAGCAATGGCCATTACATCAGGTAATGATTTTAGCCACAGTCTCCTGAGCGGGTCACAAAGAAATCAGGAGTCTGACAGCATCCTCTGCTATTCCAGCAAGTAAACCAGAAGACATCTCCTTTTTAAGTGGAAAAATAAACCCATGATTTTTCATTTCCTTTCATTTTTCAGCAACATCTTTACAACACTGCACTACAGTTTAAATGTTCAGAACTCAAGTCTAAAGAATGATGCACAGATTGGCGAGTTTAATCTCTTAATCTCTTTTCAATCATCTCAATCATCATTTCATTTCAATCATTTGGAGATACTTTTCATATAATTTTTTTTTCCACGAAATACTTAATAATAAATGCACTGAGGTTATCCTACAGTGCAGGCTATAAAACCTCACTTGTCCCCTCCTATTCAAATTGTCTGCACAGTAAAGTCCTCAGATTAGGTAAGATTAATAACTAAAAATATTCACTGTTTCTTTACTCTCTTCCAACACTGCCAGTTTTAGTTATTTGTTACCAATAGGAAATACAATCATTTTGGTCCCAAAGTTAATGATACCTGACACTGCAAGTATCTTTGGTCTTACCATCAATAAACATGCACTCTGCCAAGCCCTCCCTGTTCACCTACCCTCAACTTTAAATTGTCCTGTTATAAAAACAGTCCACAGATAAACCTGGGCAATCCTCCTTTTTGTCATACAAGGTAAGTCTACCAGTAGGAGCTGCATTTGGGCAATTTTTTTTTTCCAGTAACTCCCTTTTAACCCATTCCATTTTAACCCATTCTAGATGGTAAAGGGGCTCA
>VZRW01013689.1:791319-913243 GCA_013398125.1 Aegotheles bennettii | reverse complement strand
AAACACCACCATTAAGGCCCAAGGCTGTTTGCATATATCCTCTGCTACTCCTTGGGCACTCCTGAATGCTGGAATAAGCAGCCAAACAGAGTCAGCGTAGCAGTGCCTGTCTCATCAATCAGAGCAGTTACACAAAGGCTGGCTGTGGACAGACACACTTGTTTTTCTTGTTATGAGCACTTCTCATACTCACCATGCACAGTCCTCACTTGGGCTACAGTAAGATGATTTATTTTATTTTATTTATTTTTGCCCTCCTCTCCTCTCCCCTTTATTTTTTTTTCTTTTCTCTTTTGTTTAAATGTGTTACAACCCAGGATCTTGTGCAGGGATTTTCCACGCCTTGATACAAGAAGTATAACTGGAACCATAAGCACCAATATTTTAATATCAAGATTCCTGAAGAAACTGTTCTTAGAAACTGGTAAGTCATTTCCCAGCAAAGCAATATTTCATCAGCAAACCCAGATTTGCTGACACAAAGCTATTTGCAGATACATAATGGCCATGGTAAATTTTTGCCAGGTCTGAGGCAGAACTTAAAGGGAATCTGGCCAAATTTTCTCCCCACTCACCTGGCTGTCTGCTAGGGAACCCAGCCTCACAGGCTCTGCCTCACCCGCACAGGTCTGCCATATGGTGCAGGGACATCAGCACTTCTGCAGCTTCCCTGCTCCCTCCCACACGTCCCTGAGTTGTAGCTGTTCAGCAGAAAGTGTGGAAACTACAAGAGTCCTGGCTCAAACTGCACTGTCAAAAGTTACTTGCCTTGAAAACTTAAATACTTGAATACTGAAAAACTTAAATACTGAAAGCCTCAGTAGACCTTCATCTCCCTCAGGGGAGCAAAAAAGTCCTGGAGAATCTGGCTGAGCCCAAGATCCAGAGCAGCCCAGGGCTCCTGGCATTTCTAATTTTCCTGGGAAACAGTCATAGGTCTGACAGCAACTGCCACTCCACAGCCTTGGCAGAAATTAGGGACCAACTCAGGGACTAGCTGAATCCTTCTAAATGAAACCTCTCCACTCTCATTTTATTTGGGGAATGGGGAAGAGGGAGAATTTTCAGGATTTTTCTTTGGCAGAAAACTTAACCCCAAAGTGTAGTTTCTGCACTGTCTTGGAATGCAGCCTTCTCTGAAACACTGACATTCCCACTGCCCACAAGTCCTCTCTGTATAACAGGCACCTGAAGAAAACAGCATCCTCTATTCAGGTACCTGCATATACAGCTCTGCAATCCACATCAGTTTTGCTGATTGCCTTTGAGAAGGCAATTGGTAAGAGCAGCTTTTGTAATCAGATATATTGTTCCATACTGGCTTTCCTGTTCTCTGCTAAAAAAAGGCAATTGTCTTTATCATAACATTTGTTCCAGGGACCTGCATATAATTTTTATATCCCAAAGGTGCAGATTATACTACACTCTTATCCAAACCCAACTACACACAATGACTAGAGCGGTGTTCAATGTAATCACTAGCAATAGTATTAGAAATTCCTGTTCTTATAATAAAATATAAAGGTTTCCTTTAATGCAGATGGCATTTCATATTCTAAATTGGTCCTGATGTTTGTAAATGGTGTATGATAAACACCTTTTGAAATTAAAATCCTTTATTCACAGGTCAGGTATAGCTTAGCCAAGAACAAGACAGCATTCCCTCATTCTTCTGACTGTAAAGCTTTTCATCAAGTCTATTCTTCCATTTCCCCCAAATCCCATTAACACTTTTCCTTCACTGTTTCAGTGGTTATCCTAAAATGAAAGCATTCCAAAAAAACCCAATCAATACATATACTTATAAGTCATATTTCTGTAGATTGTTTCTCTTATATTGCCTATTGTGTTCTTCTCTGTCATGTGTCTGTTTATGAACATCCCTTGTCAGGTTATCCTGAATTTAGACTGCTCTGCCTTGCGGGGACTCTACTGAAAAGCTTTTCATATCTCAATAGTTTTTAATCCATATTTAGACAAATGAAAACTATCCTGGTTTTAGCTGCCTCACACTTACTAGAACAGATTTTTTTAAGAAACTCTGTGCAGTTCAGAGGCATTTAGGCCTTTAAACTCTAGAGACTAATGACAGAGCTATAGCAGACTGCAGAAACTAAACTAAAACAGAAGTAACAACAAGTCACACTAGTGATAATCAACCTTGCTTCTTAGTATAAGATAGAAAGAAATCCTTCTCCTATCCTCCCCACGCACATCTGGTAGAGAGAAGAGCCTGCCCCCTGCTCCCTGGTAGAGAGTGGCACCCCTGCCGCAGTGTGGCCATCTCCTCCTCTCCAGAAGACCCCAAAGCTTTTGGTCTATGAGTTGGGCAGATCTAGTGTTCCAAAGCATTGCTAATTCTGCAAGTAACCTAGCAAAAGCAGGGTGAAGATAGTGAAACTCAAGTTTTGTGGGGCGACCAGACGTGTTCTCTCAAAATCTAGCTATGACTGTTGCCTGCTGCCAATACTGAATGCTTAACCTTTGCCATGTCCCAGAACAGAGAGGGCAGAAAAACAAGGCGAGACGTCACTCCCTGGCAGCTATGTTTCACAGTTTGTTGCACGAGCTGGTTCTGTGACCCTGATGCAGCAGCCAGGGGTCTGCATGAGCTGACACATGGGCATGTTATTGCTCTGGCACCATCAAAGCTGATTGACAGCAGAAGGATTAGGCAAGCTGCTGGTGACCCTTAAAAGGAGTCAGTGACCCTCAAACTGAAAGTGGTAACTTCAGCACACGTAATTCAAAGCCCTTTGTCCCAGCTGGGTAGTGGGAATGTTTTATCCAAGGACAGTTAAGACAGTTAAAGTAAATCAAGTGTGTGTGTGTGAGGCCAGGGACCATTACGGCTTGTTTACTCCATGTTTGAAGTTCCTTATTTGCCAATAAAGCCTCCTCCGTTTTGCTGTAATATAATCAAACTGAGACATGGCCAAAGTTGAGATTTGATCACTATGCTTTCACAGCTCTTGGCATGGTAAATCCAGGTACCATTATTTAACAGACTTAGCACTTGTGGATAGCAGGCTTCCTTCTAAGGAGTCGCCCTGGTGTTAGAAAGGAATAAATAGCATAGTGAATGATGGTTTAATACCAGGCAAACTAAAAAGGCAAAACTGTTGAAGTGGACAGGAGAACTCTGCTGTGATTGCCATTTTATTCATCCACACTCTGCTCTGGTTCTTATCTTTAAAGTCCATGTTTTTTTCAACATGTGCTTTTCATCAATCAAAATTAACAATTGTTATTTCATTATCTACCTATACACAGACTTCCTACAAGCAGAGCCACTAGGTAGGTCTAACTCTCTGACACCAGACTCACTGTGCTCCTCTGTACTAGATTTTTTTTCTAGCATAAAGAATGCTGGAAAAAGAGAAGCCAAGCTTCCTAGGCAGGGGCTAATTAGAAACACTTTCAGAGATGCAGTGTCTCAATTGCACATACAAGCACTGGAGGGTGAAAGCAGTTTTTTTGAGAAAGCTAATTAAATGCCTGGTCATTCTGCTAAAGCTCCCTTCAAGAGCACAATTTAATCTAATTTACAATGTTGCCTACTAAAAGCTATGATGAAAGCAACCAGTTCATTTCACATAAAGCACCAAACTGCCCTTAGATGGCAACTGTCACTATTAACCTCCTTCTAACTTTAAAACAGATCCTGGAGGCAATGTGCTCCGTACATCAACCAGCCGTGCCCTGACCCACTGAGCATCCCTGGGATGTACAGCTGCTGCTCTGGTCCCTCTGAAGAGAGCCAGAACCTCTGCCACACAGCACCAAGGCTGTCACACACCCCAAGACAAAGGATAAAGAACAGAGACCTACCTAACCTGCCTGGAACTCTCTGTGCACAGGAAAGAGGGCCAAGCCAGCACCTGAGCATGGGAAATTTGTACAGTAGTGCCACAAAATCCAGTGACTGTGAAGAGATGATCTTATTTATACAGTCCAAGCCTGTCAGTAAGAACTAAATCTTAACCTTAGGACACACCTTCACTGGTAGACTGGGGCAGTTGGGTGAGCTGAAACCCCCTTTTGAGCCATTTGCACAGCCATGAAGGATCGGAGAAGGAACTGTGACTTCCCATAGTTACAAGAGCTGAATTTCTTCATCATCAGCTGAGTTCACCTGCCATCAAGACTTGGCTCATGCCTGATCTGAACACCCTGTACCTTCACAGCATTGGGTACCCTGTACCTTCACAGCACGTTTGCCGCAGTATCCAAGGTCTAAACTATACATAAATGCATACCCATGCTAAAATCAGGTGTGCAGATTCCCATGACTCAGTGAGCATACAGCTCTGAGAAACAGTGAGTCAAGTCAGCACTGCAGGAAAAAGAAAAGAAGTGCCAAGATATTTTTGAAACTTGGCACAGAGGAATTGAAGTTTGTGAACTGAGGATGTTTCTCTTGCTTGAAATGCAAGGGGTATAAAGAGTGACAAAATCTGCATTCTTATCTTCGTCCCTTTCACTTTCTCCAAACAGTTCTAGCCACATAAACACAGAATACAACTGTCAATGAGAGCCAGGAGACTGAATATTTTATACAAAAGGCAGCAAATTAATTAGCCTTTCCTACAGTTAATCAGAAGTGAAATGCACTGTCTTATCCCAAGGCTTACCTTGGTTGAAATCTCAAGACTGCTTCTTGGCATCTTAAAGCCACATTCTGTGCATAGTCATTAGCTGAAGATCCAGCCTTTCCTTGCCACTCTGAGAGGCCTGGCAATCCACTTGCCTGCTCCTGCACAAAGAAAAATATCAGTATTGAATGCCCTGTCAGTATAAATTAGGCTTACCTGAATAATTTGCTTTAAGAAAAAAAGAGTTCCATGAGACTGGATGCTGACTGTTTTTCTGTTATTTTTTGGTAATAAGCTGGAAACAACTGGAAAACACAGACTAGAAAAGGCTCCAAACAAAGTAGTATCTTCTTTCATTCTAAAATATTATTTTAAATCAAAGCAGACTGTAGCCAATTTTCTGTTTATTAGTTGGATAAGAGATGTCATCATCTGAGCTAAGAGGTGCTATACAAGGAGTTCAATATTTTTTTGCTTATGTATATATTCACATTTCACTTGAAATTATTTACTCTCATATCAGTAATATTTTATTGCTTATCATTTATTGCTTATTTTATCATCAGAAAAATTTTGGCTGACAAAAGAAAATGCAGTTCACTTAAATAAAATTTGTAAGGTTTAACAAATTTCCTTTTGCCTTTTGCTCTTTCCTTTCCCTAGCATCTGTATAGCTTTATGATTAGAGTATTACTGCAGGAGTGAAAGGCGAGGTAAAAAAGGTACATCACCCAATCTGCCTTACAGAAAATACAAAAGTCAATTTAGCCCAGCAAATTGAGGAAGTAGGGATTAGGAAGTTGTGCATTTTACTCCAAGCTTTTCAAAACTAGTTGTGGGGCTGTGACAAGATGTGTTCAGCATATCTCAACTTCCTTACCTCTAAAATAGGCTATAATATTTCCCTTGCATGGCAAACGGGTAAGTTAATGAAGTTCTCTGAAAATGTGATAATAATCAAAGTGCAGCTTTTTCCTACTTCTTTATTAGCTTTTATCATCCAATATTTTATTCTAATAGTTGAAAAAATTAAAATATTATGTGCTTCGCAAAACAATAGTGTTCACTTGCCCTAGTATAGCAATGTATCTGATTTTGCTCTAGTTTCAAGGCTTAGCTGGAAGCATGGAAGTCAGAAGTTTGGATAGGACTGTTTGGATGGGAACTTGGAGGGCTGAGATTATTCTACATTTACAAAAGCAGTGGCTGCTTTTACTTCCTTTTTAGTCTGTGCCATCTTTGCACATCATGAGTGAAGCTTGTTTAGGGTTATGTTGTATTTAAACAAAACTAAATTACATTTTCATAAAATTGTCATCTTTATAAAAATGTTTAAATGTAAGAAGTTGCCCAGATGGTCTCCTCTCAGGAGAAATATTCAGTATCCACCTCTCAAAATTAGTAATGAAGGACTAAGGGCTCTTGTAACAAAAAAAACCAAGCCTGGTAAAAATAAATAAAAAGTCCAATCACTGGCATTTTACTTCCTCTCCATAATGACATCTTAACTGTAGGATATTTGTTGGATAAGTGAACGTTAATTCCTCCTACTTAGCTTATGAGATGATTATTAAAAGAGTGTTGAAATCTATCTCTAGAAAGAGGTGACTGTCACCATCGTGGTGAAAATTACTCAGGAGGAAGCAGCCATGTGCTAGCTCATAACACACACGTCCATCCATGGGGTATGTCTGCACTGCAATTATGAAACACAGACCTGCCCTGGGGCTGAAACTAGCTTCCCTGACAGTTGAAGAGACCTGTGCTAACATTAAATTAGTCTGCTCTGGTATCAGACACTGCAGTAGATCTGATACAGCAGAGCTTAATCAACCTTTCCAACCATACTTACTACCCACAAGGGGAAAATTTCCAAAACAGACCTCCAGACCAGAGGCTGTCTTTTTTTCAGACTAGATGTTATGAGGCTCTGGGTAATATCAGGGCAAAAGAAGTGAAAGCTTTGCTCAACCTATTCACATTACTCTGAGTTCTGTTACCCTTTGTCTCCTTCAGGGCCTTCTAGGACACATCTCCCCCTCTCCCCATGTATATCTAATATAGTTTAGCATTGAATGAATGATATTTTTATCCAAAAATGGTAATAACAATTTGGGTTACAAATGGGCAGCAGTTTTTTGCAGCTGTTCTTGTTTTTCCATTACTATCTTAACATTATTTTCCCCTAGTTATATGAAAATGATCATATGCTCTTGGGGGACTAAACAAGTCAACACAACAGATTTTATTAAAGTTCAAGGTAGAATTGGATTGAACCAGCTCAGCTTCTTTTATTTGCACAGAAATCTTCAGTGGTTTGATTGTCTCCAGGTAGAACAGGCATTTTCCTCATTCGTGCTTAGAATCTCTTGTAAGGACGGGGTTACATTTTGCTAGGAATTGAACATGACAGAAAATAGAATTACACAATATTCTCTAAAAAGTGGAATTTCTATATTGGCAACAGCAAAGCTGGAAAAACAGAATTCTGCATTATCACTGTGACACGTACTGAAAATATTCTCAGAGAGATTTGATAAGACACATTGGAAGACTACAAATCAGACCTCAGAAAAACTATTGGAAATGAAACTGGGAATTATTTATAAATCTGAGGGATGTAGACTGGGGGGATAGAGGGAAGAGGTCATGACACTGGAGTTCAGGAGCTTTCTTACAACTGTAGTAGAGATTAATTAGGGGAGATTTCTAGTCAGGACTTGAATCCTGACTTCTTATGCCATCGCATGTCAATGTGGAATTTCAGGATACAATAAAACACCAAGAGGCCACAGCCATTGACCTATAGCAGTTGAATACCTTGCCTAGAGTTTTTGCAACAGCTTTAACATTTACATTTATATGTACTTAGTTTCAGAATTTGACCAGGAAAGCTATTAATACAGGTAAAAAGAAACCTTCAGATGCTATGTAAATGAGCGAAGCAAGTGCATTTCAAGTTAAGCAAGTGTATCTTACGGCTGAAGCCTTCTTGGTGTTGTACTGTTTAAGTTAATCAGTCAAAGAAAGTCAGTCCAGTTAGGGTATGAAACCAAACCTGCATTCAAGTGGTAAACTTGCCTCAGCAGAAGCCTTTGCTTCAAGAAACACCCCTCCCCAATATCAGCAGAGAAAACATGGCAATTCAAGATGCTTTCTGATAGATGAAAGGGAAAGCTGAGAACAAGAACATGCTGGTAATAAGTGCTCACTTTCAGGCTGGATAGTTGAGGACTTCGGTGGTTTTGGGTTATTTTTTCTTTTTTTTTTTTCTCTTTTCTTTTTTCTTTGCTGTTGCTCATAAGCTATGTCATTAGGATGTTAAAGACCAACCCTAAGGAAACACCCTTGATGGAAACTCTATTTCCCATTTCTGATGTGTAAAACACATCCAACAGTATAGTGTTTTCTTCTGTTATGTTTTTGTTTCTTCTTCACTATGGAGAGTGAAGTTTCTATAATGGTGTTGCACGTACTAAGCAGTCTGTAAGAGGGAAAGTTCTAGGTATTGCTGATAAGACTCAGTGCTGCATGATCACTACTATGATATTTGCTTTGTACACAAATTAATACATGGATTTGGAAGCAGCCAAAAGTTATCATCATGGATACACACGTTGAGATAAATAGCTTCTTTTTCACATTAAATTTTTTCTTACATCTATTTTCCTATTTACAAAAAAAAAATCATCACAGCATGTCATAACCCATCTCTGTCACAGCATCTGAATTACAGTACAGGCATACAAACTTTTGCTGTGTTTACACAGCAGTTTAATCTGTTCTCGAACTCCAGAAAGTGCCTTGTATTCTTCATTGATTTTATCCAACACACAAACACTTCCACCTCTCTTCAAATGCAAGCACCATGCAAATACTGTACCAACATTTGGGACCTCAGCCCTGGCATAACTCATGGTGCTGTGTCAACATAGTAAATAGCCAGGTCTGAAGTCCCAAGCAGAAATGCCTCCTATCCCTCCTGAAAATGCCAGTTCATACAAGAAAATAAGCAGATACGTTTAACGGGCAGTGAAATGGACAGATTTACTCCATGATGGGAGGTACGATTTAAACAAGAACAGAGTATGCCTAAAATCAGAAGCGGAACTTGCAGACTGCCTGACACATTCATGTGTCTGTGTAGCTAATGTGTTAGCATTGGCTGTTTTTTGATTCCTGTGCATTTAAAAACACAATTTTAATGTCAAATTACTGGAAGTTCTTTGAAATCCATGCAATTTTTCCACTTAATTGATACTCAAAATACAAAATTTCACACAGCAATTCAGCATTCCCATGTCTAAGCATTGATTATCAAGCCATCATTTCATTTTTATAGTCATTTACCTTGATAATGACTTTAAAACTGACCTTTTACTGTCTCTACCTATTAGCTAGCGTGTTTAATATAATTTTATAAGTATATCTCAGTATCAATAAGGAATCTGAGGATGACTCATTTCATGAACTATACTCGTGACTGTGCATCAAAGGGGAGTAACAGGAGGAAGCACTAGGCAAGGACAGCAGACTTTCTGTTCCTCGCCACCTGGTTCTTACACTGACTCCCTGAACTGTGTCTGAGCATATGCTTCCTCATCTCTTGAAGTCAAATAAATCCCAATTAATTTGATTTTCTATAGATTAATGCTGCAGGATAGCTAAAGAAGCTCATGAAACCACAGGAAAGATGAAACCAAGTAGCTGGAGTACAGTGGTGTAATCACATTCCAGCAGCCTGCCTCTCCCTATATTTTGGAAAGGTTAGAGCTGCCCCCATAGCCAGCTCCTGCCCCCAGAGTAATAACTGTGTGCCATATCCAGGCTACAGCTTTACTCTAGTGACATTTTATCAGCTGATAAGTGGTCAAGTGTAGTCACTTGGTACGACACGTTTTTTAGACTTGGTCCTGTTAATCATCACTGTAAACTCAATAACCTTTTCTTCATCAAGACCTTGGGTATATCACCACAGTACTACACTTGTGTAAAAAAAAAATAAAATCAGAGGCACAAGAATCACACTTCAGCCAGCTGAGAGACTGTGAAGCTTAAAATCCCCAAGTTAGCTATCTTTCCTCTACTTGAACACAGCAGTCTGTTCCCTTTCAGTGACCTTTCCGTAGTGGAAATCCCCTGGATTCTCACTAGTAGAAAGGCACACAAATTTGGTTCCCATCCAAACAGACTTTAATCTTTCCAACAGATGCAACAAATTTATTTATCTCCCAATAGCCTATTCGGATTTTAAATTTTCTGACAATTTTCTGAAAAAAATCAACTCATGGGCTTATAACTCATAGGAGCAAGTCGCAAACATTTCCCTGGTTTATCAGAGCAACACCTTTAAAAGAGATACTGTCACTTCAATATCATTACTGTCTCTGATGCCTCAGAGAAGTCAGGTTGGGGAAGTCAGGAGACTGTTGAAAAAGCACTCTATCAATAAACTCAGGAAAACGAGGATGAACTGATCACCATGTGCAGTGCATCATGCTTTTCCTTCATAAATTCATGTACTCAGATATTGCTGTTTGTCAGCTCAACATCAACTGCTTTTGAGTACATCATTTATCGCATTGACTGGCTCGGTGGCAAGGTGTTTCACAAAAGGAAGGTATATGCTGCTGCACAGTGTTTCAAACCATCAGTTTGGCCCACTTTTCCTGATAAGAACTTGCTATATATACATATAAACAGCAGCTACTAGAAACAACACAGCAGCACTTTGCTTTCAGCTTCAAAATGGAGAGAAGCCATTGCTACCAGTTCATGACCAGGGCTGCTAACACAGCTGCAATAGGGTTTGGGAGGTCATAACACACCAAGTGTCCCAATGAGAACCCACAGATAGAAACAAATCCTTCGCAGAGCTCTTCTGCAGGCAGAATCTTGCTTTTCATAGGCACTGGCACCAAAGCCGGGAGCCAGATGCTTGCTTCTGTAAGAACAAAAGCCCCAGAGGTAGCTGAGATGCAGCAAGGAAAGCACTCAGTGTCAAGTAGCATGCTCTTCCTTACTAATGAGAATGAAGGCAGTATGAAACGGAGGGCTTGACAGATGCTTTCTCCAAAACAGCTTCATTCTGCAAACCCATCCAAGAGGCAAACTCCTTCCTCTACAGGAAGCACCGCTGAACAGTATTTTATGGCAGTCTAATTATATACTTGAAAAGTTTCCCATGGAAGAATATCAACATTTTCAGTTAACTGCTTCAGGCCACATAAAATACCACAGAGCAGCAAATCTGTGCAGTGTTAGCTTTCATTGGGCGAAAGATACAGGCACGACATACACAGGGAGCAGGCAGACAGGAGACTGGATGTAACTGAAAGAGCAACAGATGGTCTACGAGACAGATCTTGCCCTGTTTATGGCTTCTTTATGACTCCTCATTCTGATACACCTCCACTTACTCTTCACAGGGCAAAATTTTCTATCATTTTTCTTATCTCCGCATAAACACACACACCTGATGTCCCTGAAGCCTAAATAACATTTCCTAATAATGCAATACAGTTACAAAAAAATCAGCATTTATTACTTCATCTCAGGGTTGAACTCCAGCAAAAACATGCAAGAAGATTAGAGTTGGCACTGGTATTCTGAAGGAGACTATGATAGCACCATTGGGATGTCATTTGCTTTTACTTTTTCTACTGGGATTCAAAAGGATATTCCTCAATTAGAAGGTAAGACATGCCATCCAAAATGACGAATTCCTATTCTATATTTGAAAAAATGAATGATGGGTTCAAAACACTCCAGAAAGTGCCCTGCAAATTTCTATCCACAAACAAGAAGAGAGGAGAGAAAATAACCATATACATTATACATCAAATAAGAGATGTAAATACAGACATCTCTCAGGCCTTGTGCCTACTACAGGCTGACAATTTACCGACATTAACATCAACTATCTTGGTTATGAGAATATTTCTAGCTGAGACTCAACCTCGGTAAGTTTAGTTCCTTACCTGACTATCCTCATGGCTTTTTCCATTCTCTATCTTCGCAATGGGCTTAGGTTTCCTTAGCTTTAAGTTGCCCATTTCAGGCTTTAGAGCGTTGTCAATTGCAGCTTGCTGCTTGTGCTGCTGAGTATCTTGCAAAGGCAGTTGTTGCCTTTCCTCTATGACAGCAGCGTTGTCCAGATAATTTTCCTTGTTATCATCATCTCTATAAGAAAATAAAATTGAAATGCATCAGGCAAGACTCCAGGCACCTGTCAAAACATTATGAAGGATGAACAGCAACAAGTTCTTAGCTATTCATAGCATTTTAATTTTACCAAGTTGAGTAGTCTACACATCAAATACTGCATATGTTAGCAATGTGAATCTGAGAGGCTACTGTTTATTGTCAAATCACAAGCTAAACTACTTACTGTTATTACACATTGAACTGTAGAGCCACTTAAATAAGACTAGTTTTAGAGTTCATAGTCCCCAAATAAAATCTGAAACTGCTTTTTTCATGCAGAAGACCAATGATTCACACTAGGTTATAATCTCACAAAAATGTTGTCACATACAATAATTTATCCCTGTAGTTACACTTCCTTTCTGACAGTTTCTGTTTTTCAGGGCTTTTGGACAAAGTGAGGGAGGCAGGCATACAAAGTAGGGTTTGAACAGCCAGACATATGTTCAGCACATTTGGGTGGAAGGGACAAGTATCATGTGCTCCCAGCTTGGAGAAAAAGTTCTCCAGTATAACAGTACATCTGGTGGTTTAAACAAGCACATGGATGCTCGGGTAACCACTGAATCTAGGACAGGTATTTTCAATTTCCACCTAGCTACAGAGTGCAACCTGTCCTAAGACCTTGCTAGTCTTATCTACACCTAATCAATCCAAACTTGACTGGTCTTATGCCTTCCACTGGGCGCATCTCCCTGGCACCATTAAGCGAGCTACCGCAATGCAGAATGTGAGGCTGCCTGCTTAGTTGGCAGAATGAGCAGATCAGTACTACTGCTCTGAAATCCCTGGATGCTGCCTAGTTTGCAGGTGGAATTTCAGATGGTAAAATCCTAATGGTTAGCTGAGAGTTGACCTTTCTCCTGGTATGAAACTCCCACAACTGAGGGAGTCAAGGACTATCAAATTAAACCTCCCTGAGATATTTTTAGAAATCATAACTTGCTAATTCAGTGTTTTCTCCTTAGGATTCTGAGCTGCCAAACTCACTTTCCATCTGTGGACCATCAGCATCCAGATGGATGCTCACAGGGTGCCTATGGAATTAAACACCATTGCTGCCCATGCCTTCTGCAAACATGCTCCAAGGCAGTTGTTATAGTTACAGGGTAGGGTGCTTTATATCCTACTGGCATTTCAACAATGTGCAACGTTGCTAATTTTAAGGTATTATCTGATTTAAAATCGTTCTGAAAGGTTAAGTTGCAACCTGTAGCAATCAACACATACTAAATAGCCATGAGAGAGACAAGCCTCAAGAATACTTCAGTTAAAGTACCATTTGAAGGATTTTTTTTCTCACAGAAACACTCCTCAATGAGCATATCTTTGCACAGTTGAAGAACTCTGCTTACTACTACTTTGTACCAGCTGCAATACAGTAAAATTCAATGTATTAGCATCAGAGCTGTATCTGAATGAAAGTAATATGATGTGAAGTTAAGAACACAGACCATAATACATTTACTCATCATAATAACGGTAATTAATGTTAATATTATTTACACAAAAGTATACAAGACAAATATGCATTTCTCAGAAATACTAACAACCTTAGCAGGCAATATCCCAGAAATTCTGCATTCCCTTGACAATAAAAATTTCTTTCTAATGGTTTAACAGAAGCACCCTGACAGCTTTATTTGTTGCCAATGGATTTAAGACAAAAATTGCAGTAAAGTACCTGGGGCTGGAACTGCCTTCTTGATCTTTATGTACAGAGTCTGAATCCCCGTCACACCTTGAAAATGGATACAAAACAATTGATGATTTTCTGGCAGCTGCAGAGATTTGCCTTTTAATAACATGACAGAGTAGCTTACAGTATAAAAACATTTCTCCTCCTTACATCTAAGTTGGGGTCGTTTAATGCCATATCTGCTCCATGACAGTCTAAATCTCAGAGGAAGAAGTGGATTGGAGATGTTAAATGTACACAGTTTGTTATATAATTTTCAGCCAGATGGAAATGATCAAAACAAATAATTCAGATGTTGCCCTAAAAATTACAGGAAAATTACAAGACAATTTTCTGATCAATTGCTTATAGTATACATTAAAACAATTAAAAAAACACATTAAAAAAATAATAATAATTAGAAACAATAAGCTATGGGTGTTTTTCTCCTAGACTCACAAAAATATGAACTATAGTAGAGCAGTCATTCTTTGTGCAGCAGGGAAAGAATCCCTAAATAATTTAAATTACAAAGTGATCATTAGTCTTAAAAAGTGAACTAGAAGAATTTTTTATGATGCCTAAAGAATCATTATTATCACTTACATTCCCTTAGGTCAAACCAAACAGAATTGCCTTAAGTCTGGACAAATACGCTAACTCCTCAGTGTTGAACACTATATTGTGCAATGTGGCTGAACTTGGCAGAATGATGTAACTACAAAGCTTATGAGCAGTCTTTCTTCAAATAAACATACATACATATGCATACACTCCTAACAAATACACATATATAAGGTAGATATATTAGATATAAGAAATAAGTTTTTCACCATGAGGGTGGTACAACACTGAACAGGTTGCCCAGAGACACGGTGGATTCCCCGTTCCTGGTGATGTTCAAGGCCAGGTTAGATGGGGCCCTGAGCAACCTGGTCTAGTGGGGGATGTCTCCTGCAGGGGGGGTTGGACTAGATGGCCTTTAAGGTCCCTTCCAATTCAAGTAATTCTGTGATATCCTTTCTAGGTATTATTTCTGGGGAAAAGTTGAGGACCTTTCCTCACGCTCCGCTCATACTCACAGGTCACAGACACTAAGCAAACCTGGATCACTTGAAGTTTGCTGGCAGAGAAATCTTCGTTATGGGGGAAGCAGCCTGTATTTCCTCTGACTTGTTAAAGAGCTGCTCCACTTAGGACAGAGCACATTAAGTGATAAATACATAGCTTTGTGTGGTAATTTGATGGCAAAGTTTTTAATGTATTCCTCTTTCCCACCAGTGTTCTGCTAGTATCTTTATCAAAAGCCAGACTGCAGCAGAAAATATTTAAAGGGACACTCAAATGTTTACACTTCCTGAATACATCAGCATATGAATGAAAGCATTTGCTGCTCACAACTGGAACATATAACTGGTTGCAGATCCCCTCTAGTCACAAAAAATTCCTGCTACAGGTGCAGTTCTTCCCCCAAGGCTAAGTGGGATGACAGATGGAAGACAGGGTTGATGTACAAAATAGATAAATTCACTGTAGAACTCCAGTTGCCTTTGCCTCCGGATGCCAGTCACACCTTCCCCTCTGGTTTGTCACTAATTACCTTATGGGTCTCTGACACCAGCAAGGTGTGGGGATAGGACATACTGGGGTATGAAGAAGGAAGCCCAGTATAAAAGGAACCAGGAACCTGGGTGGAAAACACAATGGAAAATTTCAGAGGGAGGAAAACATAGCAAGGAAATACACTGTGAGGAGACAGTACCAAGGTCAGATCTGGATGGACAGAGGTCCCAGCACAGACATTCGGGTAGGGTAAGATGTCACCAGATGTGCTGTGCGCCATGGGCAAGCCACGGTCAACAAAGGCCAGGGACTCCCTAAAGGGACAAACTCTCTAAAGGGCTTCACTTACCCTCTCCTCTCACCAGTTGCCACACTTAGCAACCTCCAGTCCTGAAAGACCATTTTGGCAACTGGGAACACTCTCTGGAGGGACAATGGGTGACTGAGCACAGGTACATCAGCCAAGTCAGCGTGTGCATACTTGTGTATGGGGAAGTGCCCTGGGGGTTGCTTTCCCTGACCTGGCTGTAATAACTGATCTTGAGAAGCAGAGACCCTGACTTAGCAACCAGCAACTCATAAAAGTCATAAAACAAGACAGAACTTATAAGCAACATAAGTGAGCATGAAAAAATGTATTTGAATAACTGGACAGCAGTAGATAGGAAAGATAAGCTATAATGAATCAGGGAAGATCATGTCCCTCATGTAATAAAAAGATAGTAAGGAAGTTCAGAAGCAACACTCTGAAATTGTTATTAGAAATTTTTCTCTTCATAAGAATAAATATTAACCAAGAAAGCTCACTCACACAGGACAGTGCTTAAGGCTGAGACCATAGCAGGACCTTTACAAAGATGAATTCATGATATAATGCAAACATCAATCATTCAAGCACAGGGTGTTTTTACCTTGGGTTCTTTAAGAAATGCATCTTAGTTTGTGCCACCTGTCTGTACATAACACAGGCATGCACACACTCCTCTCACCAGTAACTTGTAAATTTTTTTGTCCAACTTTAGCTGTGTTTAACAGATTCAGGGGTATTCAGGGGTTTGATAAGGTTTGTGATAGCTTGTGGCCACATAGTAGAGAGAGTTCCCCCCAACCCAAAAACTGAACCAGCATCTTACTCAGTCCTAAAACATCAGGGAATACTCCAGAACAGCTTCAAGTGATAAATCCATATGGGTTGAAGCTTACATTGGGCATTTTGTCTTTTGGCAAAACCAGTGATGTAAATCCTTTTCTTTTGGTGCCCAATCTAACTGACTGATAGATATGTCTCTTAAAAGTAAGTACATCCATAACTGATCTTATGGTGCTGGCCAGAGTCAGGTCAGAGATGGGATCCCAGTCTTGATGGACTGCTGCTCTGACTCCTCATAATTTTCTTCCATTTTCACCTTTCCTTAGGAGCCATTTCAGTACAACTTGAAAACTGCTCCCTCTTGCTGACATGACCTTTAAGATGTTCACATGAACAGCTTCTAAATCAGGCTACATGCATGGCTTGCTGGAAGATTAGTAGCTCCAGGCACTTGCCTTGTCTGGAGAAATGTTCCTGAAAGTACTGTATCACTGATTTTATATTATTCAGGAAGCCCAGATTTTGCCTTTGCCACAAGACAGAAATTGTTAAATGAGGATGTCTAAAGTTGTGTGGAAAGCTCTCTCTTTATTCTGCTAAATAAAAGTAACCTATTTTCAGATGTGGCCAGCACAAACAACAAGTGCTGAAATCAGTAAGAATTGTGTATCCTCAGCAGTTCTCAAAAACAGGCTTTGGGGGGAGGATCTAAACAGGATTTAGGGAAATCAACTCTGGAAACCAAATTTGTTCGCTTGGACAATGCTTTTCAGATGTCATTGTTCGCTTGCTTTGTTTTTAGAAGCTGTTTCTACTTCTATGTTTGGGAAGAGAAGATTAAAAATTAAAGCCCTTGAAAGAGAACCGTCAAGAGCTTAAACGTGGGAGATTCACCCTTCAGGCAATGCCTGGCCCAGCCCCTGCCCTGCCATGCTGCTGCCTCTCAGCTCAGCACAGCAGAGCACTCTGCACTCCTGTCCCTTTTCCTAGGGCAGCACTGGCACTACACAGTCACTTTTATGCCATCCTGACCCTTGTCTTAATGGTCACATGAAGGACCAGAAAGGTCATCACCTTCAAGTCCCAGAAACCTCAAGGGCGGGACAGACACAAGGGCCACTCCAGGGGCATGTCTATGGAAAACAATGCATGTACTTCTAGACAGAGAAAAGGAAGGAGAAAAAAATATGAAAAATGTACTATCTGTAATCTGGTTATTCTTCTGTGAAGGGGAAGCAATCCAGAATTCTACAGATCACAATTCATTGCCTAACTAATAGGGACAATGACAATAATAAAAAGTTACTTAGTGATTTATTAGCTTCTGTTAAATCTTTCCCTATCTGCCACAATCATGCAAAAAGAGTGACTAAGTTAAAATATTAAATAAATCAATGCAATTCAAGCAAACAAAGCAAAACAATGGATGAGAGGGAAATTAATTGGATCCCTATGAAACGTAACTTTTCCTGTAGTGATTTTGACAATACTTAAGGATGGCTCATATGATTACAACTTGGCCTGCTTTCAGAATGTATCCTGTGCCCACAGCACTTAGGCAAACAGCTCACTGTCCTGCTAAGGTTTTTAAAATTATCAGCATTCTAGCAGTGTAAAACTCGCCTAATATACAACCAAATCTATAAATCATTTCCTTCCTGAGATGCTGCTTGGCACATTGCTGTTGAAGAACCTTCTCTAAAGCTTTTGAAACAATCAAAAGCATGCAAAATAATGATGTAGAGAACACCAAACTTGAAGTGTTTTAGATTGAAATAAAAAGACAAGAATTTAATTTGTAATAGTTCCTAAAGCCTGTGTCTTTCTAACTTTCTAATGTTCTCCCTTGTTCTGCTGTCTGTGTAAAACTACAACAACAACAAAAAATCCTAATGATCATAACATATATGAAAGGCCTTCTAATGAGTTTATGGAATTGATTATAAAGAAATGATGCATTTGATACTTGGCCTGCCTAAATAATGTATAGTTTTCTTTTTCAAAATATTTGCAAAGATTTTTTTTCTAATACTGTTTGCAGAAGTGCAGACCATGTCTTCTTAGAAAACTGACATACTTGTGTTTGTCAAGATCATCAGCACCAGAAAAGAGCAGTATTTTCACAGGAGATTTATCCTACACTGAAAACCATGTATTTAAATATGTGTCATGCACATCAAATATATATTCTCCCAGAAAGGTATTTTACTGTTACTCAGTTCCTGAATATGTAAAGGAAGCTGTTTCATGCAATCCTTCCCACACAGTCAATAACATACTTAGATTACAGAAAATCAGATCAAAATATATGACAGATAGCTTGGGACTTCTCACATACTACTTACAATCATTCTCTACGGTAACTAAACTCATCATTCTTATTTAAAAATAAGGACATCTTTAAAGTGTTCACTTACTCTGCTAAAGCTGTCGTGTTGAAGGAATTATCCTGAATGCTGAAACAGAAACAAGAAAACATCAGATAAGTCAGCAAGGCAAGCAAGCTCCCTGTATCATCCTCAGTTGTAGGAACATATGCACAAACATGGCATTGCAAGGCAAGCCCCTGTGTGTTAGCTCTACATGCACGACTATACCTTCGGCTGCTCTGCACATGCTCATAATCAAGGAACCACAGGGATTAGTCCTACAACACTCACAAAGCCCATCCAACAGCACTTGGAATACATACAGGGATGCAGGTAGTCTGTGAGGCTCAGAAAGGCATCATATTCTTTTATACCTCTAACAGTGCTGCTAATAAAGGCTTAGGTTTACAAACGAGCATTAGGCATTCTGTCCTTTAAACGTTTGCTCTGTGTAATTGGCTCATAAAACACAGCTGTTTTTATTACTTAAATAGGGTTGCTCAGTTAAGATCTCTGGAAGATTTTTCTTGTTTAGTGGTCTCTTACACACTCAGCTCATGGTCAAACCCCAGGGGAAGCTATGAAAAATAATCTGGCAGAAAGGACAGTTGAAGCAGAAAAAGGTTATTAAGCTAACAGCAAGCAATAGATGAAACCATTCCTATGAAAGGAATAGGCTGCTGTGCTCCTGCAACAAAACGTTTCAGACCTGAGGTAATACATTCAGCAGGAGTCAGCTCAGGATACTGTAAACTGCTGGTTCTGAGGCAGTCATGGAATTCCCCCTTGGACAACACCTCTCAAATCCACTAAGTACACTGTTGGATCAGCCTGAAATCTTATAGCAGTAGAAAAAACAAACAAACAACAACAACAACAAACCCCCTCACTGCTGCATACCAGGGCTGGGATTCTGTTTGTTTGTTTGTTCGGATGGGGGAGGAGAAGGCAATGAAGACAACAGCACCTTATGAGCACTCCTATTTGTGACAATGGCACCTGGTGGATGACAGCACCAGAGGGAGCAGGGACACAGCAGCACAGCATCCTCCTCCCGCCGCAGCCGGTGCCACTGCCTGGTGCTGACACACATTTCCCAGGCGGCAGCCAGGAGCCACAGCCCTGACAATTCCCATTCTCTCACCAACAGCGCTAACAATGTATCTTATCTTCACTTCTCCCAGATTTCCTACCTGCTTCCACATTCTATTTTGCTCTTTTCTTTCCCATATTTGTATATAAATATCAATTTATATAATGGCACAAATTACCTGGGAGGTCAGACTATCACAGCCAGTCTATAGGGATTCCTGCCCTACAGAGTGGCAGGTTTTGTGAGAGAAGGGTGAACAGAAAAGCTAAGTTTAATGATTAGCATTTAAATCTTACCTTAAACCTAAAATTTCAATTTTTCCCTACTCCTATTTTCGGTTTCTCGGGTCTGACTGTACAAATATGGATGTATTTAATGTTTTCCTTATTTGCAGGAGAGCACCTGAACAAAATGCGTGCTTCTAGCTGCTGTGGCAATCAAAAACCCAATTTACATGCTCAAAAAGTAGAGGGCCATTAAAAAAATCTGACATTATTTTTAATAAATATATTTCACAATGCTTAAGTGCTTGGCTCTTCAGCTTTAATGGTTAGGCTAGGCTCATAGCTAGCATTGCACGTGTGCAATGGAGGAATCACAACTTTTTATCACAAAATCACATTGATAAGCATCACAGCTTGGTTAGAGTAAGCCTTAAAGAGAGACTGGGTACTTATCCCCACTCCCCTACATACTCCCACACAAGAAAGGGAGAGAACACAGAATGCTCTTGCAAATATAGCTGCTCCATTTCTACATGCAAAAGTTAAGGTCAAGCTCTCTGTTAATTCACGCTCTGTGCAAACATACTGCAGGGCTTTGTTTCTATTACTAGTAACACAATATGATTGAAGATTGGTTTGCAAAACAGAGATGCTTTGGTCTGAGACCAAGTTTAAAATGTCATTGCTTTTCCATCATTTGTCTGAACTTCAGTGCTATACAGCTGTTGCTAAACCTCTTCTAGGCAAGCACTTCACATTTATTTCAGGTCACTCAAAAACTTCCATTTGTTTTAAAGGTGGTGCTGAGCCGGTGTTATTGAACAGTCTCTTCTTACAAGGTTGTGAAATCATTCAACAAAAAACAAATTTCTTGTCAAACAGAACAGTATTAATAAATACATGAAAGCAAAGGCCAGCTAAAGCCAGGATCCTATTTCAGAGGTAATCTCCCAATCAGACAGGTGAGGCCACCCTGCTCCTGAGGGAACCCAAGGGAGGAACTACAGTAGACTCACAATAACTTCTCTTCCACCCAGAAGGGAGCAATTTCTCTTTAGGGGCAAAAGCCTATTTCACAAAAAATGTTGGCTTGGGCCCCTTGGCTGACCCTGCTTCCTTTGACCCGTTTCCTATCCACATGCTCTGCCTTACAAGGGAGAGCTAAAGACGCTTGAATCCCCATTTCTGTTTGTCTCTAAGTCACAGCGAAAACATAATAGTGCTATTCCTCCTCATTTTCAATAATGATGCTAAAGTCAATCAGGCCCATAATGCTATAAACCATCACTCTTCAAACTGAAACACTCAGTGCCAGATATATTGCATCACTGCATTCAGATGACGTGTCTGGTCTTTTGCCATCCTGAAGTCCTGATGAAAATAATGCTATACCTATACGTGAAGTAAGCTTTGGACCTCACTACTGAGTAGCAGGATCTGCTTTTAAGGACTTCATGTTTTGAAGTCATTAAAATACCTCTTTCTGAAATTCTGAAAACAAAGGCTTTTAAATTATTTTTTCCTTATCTATGCTGAACAGTTTAAGTGATTCATATTTTTGCAGTATCATATCTATGGGAAGACACTTTCTCGGCTAGAAAGCTTCCTATTTTATACCCAGTTTTGTTCTTATCCTCTTTTGCCAAGTGTTGATCAAGCCAAAATAAATATTGCATGCCAGCTCTCAGCTGACAACAAAAATGCTGGAGAACTCCAAAGCAAACATCTACATATATTTTGGAGATACCAGGATCAGAAATATGTTGCTGTTCACTTCTGAAAACTTGACTAATATATTGCCTATTTATAGCTGACAAATAGATCGACATAGAAATTCCATTCTTTATTTGGTTTGTATCATCAAGAGAATTGCCAGGTCAGGAAAAGTTCAAAATGGGAATCACTTAGCATCCAGCTCAGTTTTGCACGTAACAGAGACACATACACAATATAAATGATACGTTCATAAGTTCAGAACAACATTAGTTGGCACTATAAACATGTGTCAGGCAGCCAATGCTCTATCATCCAGTGGGGTCTAATTGCAGAAGACTGCAAAAGGGTGAGGCAAAGGTGGGCAGAAGTAGTTCTGGCTTCAGGAGAACAGAAGGGAGTGCAACAATCAAGATCAAAAGGCCAGGAAAAAAGGAGGAATAGTGAGGCTTGCCAAGCTACACTTGTCAAAATGGTCACGAACACACACAACACAACCCCCTGCAGACTTTGTGGCAGCTTGGTTTCACCTGCAGAACAGAACCCTTGCCTCAATTTCTAGAATGTGCTCATCTCGGTAAATAACTACGTTCTCTTCAGGACATTTCTAACTCAGATAAATGATGATCAGCCTTAACTACAGAATAATGAAGAAATTGTATTGGGAAATAAATTGTATGTTTAGAGGGAGAATTACATATTTATAAAGAACTCTAAACTCTCTAAGGTTTTCCAAAAGTCAGTATTTCTGTATTTAATATCTACTATCTAAGGCAAATTCAGTGCAGTCCTATAAGGTATGATTAGCATTTATTGCAAGACTATTTTCTGTATTATTATTTGTTATTCCACAGAGTCCACAGTACTTGTGGTGTAATTGCTGCTTTGAAGACAATTACATTTTGCACTGTGGTTAGGCCATACAAGGGAGCCGCACTCGACGCTGCGGAGGGACGTGAGAGACACGGTATGACACGCTGTGCATGATGAGGTGTCCAAGCTGACTCCTTCCAGCTCTGGGAAGAAGTTACTCATGTTCCACTACCCAAATAAAAGGAAAGTTGGAATGATCTCCCCCCTGCTGCCTCTCTGGATGAAATCAAATCATCCCTGCCAGAACCAGCTGAGCTCAGAGACTCATAAAAATATTGAGCAAATTTATTTGCCTTGGAGTATGTGTGTTCCTGCCAAGTACAATACCCTGAAGTGCTCCAACAGTCCTTCATCTCCCTGTCAAACTGTACCAACAAGGAGGTGCACTCGCTCCCACCTGATGCATGCACAGCACGTGCTTTCATGGACAAAATACATTGTTTCACCAAGAAGCAGATGAAATATGCTTGCTCATCAGGTCACACTGCTACTTCTGAGGTCACACTTGTGACAAAACACTTTTACCTAAGCAGGAAACAACCCAAGAGACTCTACAGCAACTCATCTCTGCCTTCAGCAAGTCCGTTCTCTTCCAACGCACAGGGCTTTCTAATGGGATAAGAGCAGGGACCATTCTGCAGCAAAATGTTAGCACTGTGTATCATTCCCATGCCTTGCTCTCTCTTCAGAAGTGATCCTGCAGGATACTTTTGCTCTTTTCCAACCAGTAAGGCATAAAACAGGGAGCTGCCATGTGAGAGAGAAGTCACATGCCTCTTCCCTGTAGTGACAAATACCGAATGCTGCGCTCTGCAGCTCAAAATATTCCTGTGTTCACTGACTTGCTTTCTTGATGTGCAGTTTGCCTTTTTATAGGTAACATCCTCAGAGACATCAGAACACATTTTGAGACAAATTAAACTAAAATACAGGGATAACATGTAGGAGCTGGTTGGTGAGCACCCAATCCAGTGAAATCTTTGATTTCCTCAGTGACCTAATTAGAACATCATCTGAGTGAATGGACCTGGGGGGGGGAAAAAAACATACAGCTGATCTTGCTGTATGTCTTAAAATGCACAGGCAAGCTCATGCAGGAAGAGATTTGAGCTGAGTATAGGTGCAGACACTGCTGTCATAATCCAAACCAGGGCAATTCCATAAGGCGTATGTAAGTTGGGTTGGATAAAGCTTTGTGCCATTCACTGTAACCCTGTGTTAACCACCAGGGTTACATTTTCTGAAGATATTTCTGTGAGCAATCAAACTGCACATACTTCCTTACTCAAGCCTTCTAAGCAGTGGGCCCATGAATCCCATACACACTCCCATAGTACACCCGGGTTTGCATTGGTGGAGGTACATCTGCCCTGTAGCTCAAAAAGCACAGCCATACATCAGTCATATCCCTGCTCTTTAAAGGAAAAATTATAATGGAATGCACTATTCTGTGCAGACTGGAAATTCTGATTTGTGAACCACTTCACTCACATCACTTGGGTTGCATTTCTAACCCTGCCAATGGGAAACCTCCCAAGAACACAGGAAATCACTGGGGGCAAGGAACCCACATAAAGGTCCCTGCTGGGAGGTTACACTGCTACTGGTGCCCTGATTAATTAGCACATCGGCTATATGTGCATAAAGAAGCACATAGCACTGCTTCACATAGCCCTGTCGACTTGAGGAAGTGCGCTAAATACAGAAAAGTGCCTCTAATTTGGTTATTAAAGAACAAGCTGCCCCACAAAGGCCCATCAGCTCTGCTGAAAATCTCTGTAGAGTTGTCCAAGAATCATTATCCAGTGTACACTAGGCTGCATTATAAACCCAACTGTACCAGTCAAACTGGTGCTAGTGGTTGAGCCACTATAGGCACGAAAACTTGCTTGATTGCAGTCATCCACTGCAGATAATTTAATACCGCCACAAAGGACAAAATTCTTTCCAGCAGGTTTACACCAAAGGTAGGCTAGATTCAACAGAGCACTAATTCAAAATTAGTTTTTCCTCTGAGCATTGCAAGATGGGGAAAAATATAAACACACACACACACATAAACCCCTAACTCTACTGAGGTGTCCAGAATGCTTCAGCAGATCACTACACCTAAAAGTAAACATTCCTGTTTAAGAAGCCTTGATCTTTACCACTATTTACTTAAGAAAACATCAGAGTTGCAAGAATGACCTCTCTGAATTAATTCATCCGTCCACTTTGTCTGTAAGCCCACCATGTTCCTTCTGCTTGTGATAGAAGGAAGAGAAGAGACACAAATAAAGGCAAAGATACTGTAAGAAAATAACACTTCTCCCCAGGAGCAGAGCCTGCATGGAGAATATGTTTAGATAATGGGAGAAATGGGGGGTTTTTTGTTTTGTTTTGGTGGGTTTGTTTTGGCGGTGGTAACTTTTTAATGCAGTGCTCCCTCTTTTTTATCCAAGCTATCTAATAGTGCACAAATGCTGCAGGTTCAGGTTCCTTCTTTATGCTCCCAGTCTGATTATTTTAGAGGCCTACTAAAACAATGGAAAACATTAACAGTATTAATTAGTATTGCATATAGTAAAGCTGTAAAGAGGAATTAGCATCTTTGTGAACATCAAAATTAAGGAAAGTTGGAATTAGCAAGTTCCATACCTTGGAACTAGACAGCTCAGCCAAGAATAGATTTTGCTCTCAAACATTCAAGAATTTCCTTTTCTTTCTAAGAGTGGAGACCTTGTCAAACAATTTGAATATGATCATATAGGTAGAAGTCAGAGTGTAAACTATGAGCAAGAATGTCAAATTAAGGCCTAAATGTATATCTTTCCTAGCATTTTCCAATACAAAATTATATGGAAAGGCTAAACCACATTCTCAAAAAGAATTGAACGTTTGAAAGTAAAGGGAAAACTAAGCAAAGAGAAATATATATATATAATATATATATTTTTTTTCTGAAAGCAAAAAATATATATAAGCTAACCCATGTTTTTTTCTCAGATTTCCCTTTGCAGGGGTCTCTCTCACCACCTGGGAAACCAATTGTGTAACCTGTGTGCACATACACACACACACATGCATACATGTAGAAACATGTTTGTTTCTTCCAAATATCTACTCACAGAGCCATAAACATGAAAGACCAGTATGTGCCTTTTTCCATGTCTGTCTGTAATAGTATGCTTACTTATGAGGTACTTTGCCAGTTTTGCTCACTAGCCTCCTTGTAACTAGCAGAGTAGTACATACTACCTGTAGCTTTTTCTTCCCAGCAGCACAGAAGCCAGAATGATATAAACCAAAATCTACACCAATGTAGAAATCACCTAACAAAACCATCTTACAGCAATTGCTGCTTAGTGTCAGAGTTTATTCTCAGAGACATATGAAACACACGTCCTTAATTAGCATTATCAAAGAGCTCCATTATCAGCAATTATGTGTTTTCAAAGGGCACCTGGCCTTCTGCCCAAGCATGTACATGACAACCACTAATCAATCCTATTGATGGCTGAGGGATAGTTCAGGTAACATTAAAAACAGATTCATGCTGAATCTAAGCCTCTTTCTAGCTTACAAAACATGTGTGCATATTTCTACACTTCAACTCAAGCAGAAAACACCAACAGGCTGCTCTCTGAGGGCTGGGCTGCTGCACCAGGGGTCCATGCAGAGCTATGCTAGTTTACACCACCTGAGGACGTTGCCTGCAATATAGCCCAGCAGGGCTGATCCCTTTGATCTGAAGTGCTTGAATACTTTTCGAGTATATAGCCACAAACTCTTCAAACCCTTGAATATTTCTTTTCCTTAGTTTGCTTCCTATTTTTTTATTTAGCTTTTTTTGCGCTGCAGGAAAATCTAACTGGTGCAGACAGATTATGAAATATTAATGTATAAACTAATCAGAGATATAAAATATAAAACTTCACCATTATATGCCACTTAACCTCAACACAGACTACATCCTATTTGTGAATTTAGATGCTATTCAGAGAATTCCGAATAATCACGACTGTTTGTGTGACACCAAGAGTGATTACTAAAATTCAGAGAGCTAACAGTAATAAATGCAGCTACAAAAGTATGAACTGTAACTTAAGACTCCTGTGGCATAATAAAAAACCAGAACTACTTCTCATTTGGAAACAAAAGAAAATACAGGCAGTAAAAAGTGAATGTTAAATAGTTAATTTAGCTTTACACCACATTACTCTGCACATTTGAAATCTCTGAAAAACTAAAGATAACATCACTCGTTACATCTGAAAAAACAAAGAATTTCCATTTGCACACACCAGACACAACTGTACAAGCCACGGAATCCCACAGAGAGTTTTTTAACCCCATTTACTGAAGTCAGTATCTTTATGCATATGAATCTTGTTACTCCTTTGCCAAGTGTTTACTAATTTCAGGCCCTAGAAGGGTCAAAAAAGAAGCTGATGTCATTAAGTCAAAGTTGATATAATGTGTTTATTTACATGTCCTTTTCTGAACTTGCTGCATGCATTAAATATAAAAACAAAACAGATCAGACCTCTCACAGGCCCCCCTGGAGCCCCCTCTGAACCATAGTAAAAGTCTCTCAAGAACCGCATTTAGTTATCTTATTACTGGCTGTCAATTTTTCCCCAGTCACCTCATTTCTTATAGGGAGGAAAAGCCATCCACATGGCAAGCAATTTTGGACAGGGAGAAGGGAAAAGACAGGAAAAAATAAAAAAGAAAATAATATGGTGGGCAAAAGGAATGAAATTGATATTAGAGGACATAATAGGAAGGTACAAACAAAATCCAGAATAAATATGACAAACAACATAAGCAAACAATCACAACATAAACCTCAGTTGTGATGGGCAGCTGGAGGGGATCCCTTCACTTCTGGGCTCATCTGTTTTCTGTGGAGGTTTATGAAGCTCCAGTTGCCCACTCTCTTTTCCACCACAAAAAATGTGTGCTAATGAATCCCACCACTTTTTTTCCCAAGTTGTGTTTCTGAATTTCTATTCACTATAATGTATCATCAATGACATTTGAAAAGCACTAATTCAGACCATTAACTTTTCCAATATCATGATCCATCGACATAAGAAAATTCTCATTAGTTATGGCATATTCCCCTGCACTTGTACCTCACTGAAATGATGTGAATAAGCCACTTAGTACCCACAGTCAGTGGTAAACTCTTACTCAGCTTCTACCTTGCTGTTTTAATTTCTTCTCATAGCAAGTAGCCCTCCCCTCTTTGGCTTCTTTTTACAGACTCATGATCTGTGCTAGTGCCCTAACACTCATTATTTTAACTTATCAGAAGGACAATGCATTGCTTCTCAGCCCAGCTAAAAGTTTGTTCTTCCGAAGTTTGAGAAAACCTTTAACTCCCAACATGCTTCATTTTTCCCATTAGGCAAAATACTTTTCTTCTTTCTTTTAGATTGGGGGAAAGACAGATGAAATTCTATTTCACCCGAACATGCATTCTCAGATGATTATGTCTTTCAACACAGTAAAACAGCCAGGACAGGACACAGCACTCTACAGAAATTAAATAGTATAATTCTGTTACATAATATTCAGCTTTGTGGCATAAACCCAGAACCTTACAGAAAACATAAGTAAACGGTGCAGAGGTGTCTTATACACATTTGAATTTACCTTCTCATTATTTATAAGCATTGTCTTTCCTATAATGGTTGTTTGGGGAAGGATAAACCTGGGAAGGATAAACCTGTGGCAGACACAGAAACACAGGACCCAATTTTCTTACAAAGCCAAGCAAATACCCACATAACCACACACCATCTGTACTCTCGACTTTTTATTCTCTTTTTATTCCTGCCGCACTGCGTATTGCTTAAGTCTGTGCACTTTTATCTTGGGAGCTGGCTTGGTTACCTTGCTATGGAAGAAATATCCTGAGAGGGCTGAGCTCAAGCATGCCTGCAGGCATCCCCTGTACCAGGGCCACCGGGACATCTCCATTTCTTAGGTAGCAGAGTTACTTGCCCAAAATACCAAGATCTGAGTTCTGACATAGCCAGACCACAGGCGATCTATCACCCATGGCACAATGGAAAGGTCCATAAAACAGTCTGTGATTTTCATGTGGCCAAGTCTGCAGTCCTTTCCAACTCCTAAAGGGAAGTCCTCATCCAAGGACCAAGACAAGTCTCGCTTAATGAGACTTTGCAAAAGAGTTGTCTTTTCATTCTGACTTAGCACATCTCACAGAGGTCTCCAGAATTAGTTCAGTAAACTGCTGTAGCACATACAGAGGACAGCAGCCAGTCCTGAAGTAGTAAAATGCATTCCATATTCTCTTTTTTCACTTGGTTATTTGTTTAAATATGCTCTCATCATCCCAGGTTAGCAACAGCTTTTAAGGCTCAAAAAGAATTTGAAAGCAAGAAATTTCTTTGGGATGACCTTGTGCAGTTTTACAACAACTGATGACACTGAACAAATGACCTCTTCTCACATAAATTTGGTCCCAATGAAAAAATCTTTCCAACTCAAGTATTTCCTGTATAGATCTGCTGAAAGGAAGCAGAAGCACATGGGAAAGACATTTCTGCAGCAAGTAGCTTTACCGCTTTCCTATCTATTGTAATAGTTTTGTTACAAAAGGGCAGTGAAAATTACTTTTCCCTTTTGAGGCGTTCAAACCCTTTATTGTAAAGCACATTGAGTGCTCTTCATGACATCACCACATTTTCTAAGTCAAATTGTCTGTCCCCTGACCTCTTCGAAAAACTGGAGGAAATTGTTTTTGGTTTTAGTTGCTCAGCCAAGAAGTAAAAATTAGAAAGACATTTTAATTCTAATTTTTATAATATTTTTAATCTAGCAGTCACACAGCACCAGTTAGCAAGATACCAGTCACGGAAGAAAGCTTTATTTCTAGGTGTGGTATCCATTTTTGGGTGAGAATCAGTCTTTAGAAAAACTCTCAGAAGCAGAGACAGTGAAAATAACACAATCCTTGAACCCATGACTGTATTATCTTTTTTTTTTTCTGTAAAGAGGATAAGGAAATGACATCTTGCCTTTATATTATCAAAAATGCTGACAGTACTTATTAAAAAAGACCAATGAATATTGCAGTCTCAATGTAGGCATATTCAGGAATAGTCAGAGCTACAGTAACTTCCCTCTCTTTGCTGATAGTTGAAGATCTACAGCCTACATTTTCTAACCAGGCTTCCAAATCCACATTTAAGCACCTACACAGTTTCAGACTAATTTTAGGTAGCCACCAAGCTGAAAACATTTGGCCAATACATGTTATGCTAACTGTGTGTGTACCATGATGGTTGTAAAGACTCTGGGATTATGCCTAACACTACAGCTGTGTTGATGCACGTTCACTGCAAATATAGAAGGAAAAAAACCCATACATCCAAACCCAGCTTCAACAGTTATTAAGCCACCAACCCAGCAAGTTGCCATCTCAGGACATATTTGTGCCCTGGCCACCTTGTTTTTTCTGTTCTTCACAGATCATCCCCGTTCCGTGTAACTACCCCAAAGCTCCTGCCTCAGTCACGGTAGGTGGCAAACGAGCTAATGCAAACCAGGATGATTATTAATACCTCTGACTAATCCCCCCAAAATGGTGCAAATCATGGATTGATAGTGAGGTCCCCTATTTGCTTGTCTCCTTGACTCAACACTTCGCACCTACCAGGTGTTTCAAAAAGATGGACCTGATTTCAATTGAAGGTCCATTTTAAATGGGTCCACCTTTTTGAAACACCCTGTATTTCACTGCAACCAGCCACCCAAGTGTTTTGAAAGCATGGGCCAGATAATGACATTGTAAAATGCCCAATGCAGAAATGTATTCAGACAGGTCACCACAGAAACTAGGGAAGAGCCATTCTCCAAACACTAATAGTTCTTAATAAGTATTACTCATAGCTGTGTGGAGAAAAAGGAAAAACAGATAATCTATAGCTACTGAAAAGTAAGCATGACTCAATTTGAGTGACTCATGGTTATGACTAACCTGTTTAATAGCTTTAAAAAAAGTCAGCCTTTAAGTCATTTCTGTGTGTTTTTTCCTCAATTGCTTTGCATTTCATAATTTTTAAATGGTTACCAAAGCACAATCACAGTGTAGATCTAAGCAAATCACAGTGACATATAAAAGTATCTTAAAGCTTTCAATAAAACATAGAGTGAGTGAGTGCTAGGAAAGTATGTTTGTCTATAATCTAGAAGATTATTTCTTAGTCAAACAAATACAACTGAATGCAGACTGGAGGGATGGAGAGTTGAGTCATCTTGCTATCAGGTGCCTGCACCCTGCCTGCAGGTGCTCTACAACTCATCACTCAATCTCATTATAGTTTTGTGCAGTGAATTTCAAGCAGAATAAAAAAGTGGCTGAGTCTTCTCTCAGAAGCAAATGCAGCTGAGGTCAGAACAGCAGTGCTTTTAAGGAGAGCTTGAGGAGCAGTCATCTTCTAGCAAAAAGCATTTTGCATTTTTTAAATCAATAAGGATATTAAGGTACTCATACACCATAAAATGAATCCTTACTATTTAAAAACATTTATAAAACCATAACTACTGCTTGTACCCATGATGTAGAGTAAGCAAATGAATTTATTACTAGTTCATTTTTACAAATAGTCGTAAGAGTCAAACAGCAAGTAAGCAGGAGGAAAGGAACTGAATAAAACATATTCTCCAAGTGCATCATCAAAGAAAGCTTTTTAATTTCAACTCTTACCACAAAGTGTCCTGTCACCCTTCACAGGAAATTATATTCATATCCACCCAATGCAGCCAGCACTAACAGAAAGGCTGTGAAATCAGATGAAGAGATGCACTGAAATGGCCCATTTTATAGTGCTTTAATTCATCTCCTAGTCTACTGTATCATTTGGTGAATCTATAGAGGTACCATGTTTCAAAATTACACTTACATCTAAAACTACGTGTACAATAAATCATTCATGTAATATTTCTTAAGAGTCCCTAAGCAGGTTTATCTGACGTTGCCAACTAATGGAAAAGAGGATTAATGGGCTTTATTATTATTTATTACCCTTGACTGTAGAAAATCCAGTTGCTTTCCTCAAGTTGTTCCTAAAGGCCTTGATCTGAATGCCTACTTACGGACTTAGGTGGGAGAAGCAGGAGAAAGGGAACAAAAGGTTTGTGCTGTCATTTGGGGAACCAGGCAGTAACCAAGGACATATTAAATTTAATCCATACTGTAGGGAACATTTTACTGGTTGATTAACAACTGCTGTAGACCAGTCAAACATCTCTCCCTGCTATCTAGGAAAAAAATTTCCAGGTAATTTGCCAGAAAATGTTTACTTATGTGTGCTGATGAACTCCCGAGTTTCCACTACCCTCAGCATCCTCGCTTCCTTGCTTGTGCACTGTACACTTTTCAACAAATCTGAAACTCTTTCATACACAAAAATATGATAAACTGATTACCATTAATGCAGCAGTCATTGTGATAAACCATATAATACACCTTCAGGAGTTTCATCTTATGCATCAAAGCTGCAGAGGCTCTGGAAATAATAAATATGCCAATGCACATGTATTCAAGCTCTCACCCAAATACCTTTTGGTTTGCAGGAAAATAAAACTATAAAGCATTTCCTCAGTTTATTATTAGGAAAAATAATTTTCCTAGGAAAACTTACATTATGCAAAAACTATATTATGCAACCTTACATTTCATTAATATTTTGTTTGTTGGCAGAAGCCTGTTACCATTTTCAAAATCCATTATGATTGTAGGAAATGATGCCCATGGAAAGGGTGAATTGCAACACTGCTGCCACTCAAAATGAATAATCATCAACTTTTTTCATAATGTCCTCTGATCTGTGTGAAAAATAACTTTCTGCTTTAACAGGAAAACTTTGAAAAACAGTAAAACTGGAAACACGTGTCTCAGATTCAGTCTCAAAAAACAGTGACGTTTTCCACTATTGTTCAAAAGTAGTCTTACCAAAATGAAATATTTATCATCAGTAACAATCTGTTTACATGACAATACAAAGTACACAACTAGAATAATGTCAGGACATGCTTCCTCCCATGGCAGTGAAATTATGTACAGAACATTACATATATACAAAAGAATTAGTACGAATTTCAGAGAGATATTGAGGAATACCTACAGATCTCAAGTCAGGTATCTGGACAGGCTTTTTTTATCTGGCTGTATTATAACAGTCTGCAAAACCTGCAAATGAAAAGTCACAGCAGCTACCCTTGATCTTAATACTCAATCTCTCTCATATAGTGAGTTACACAGGACTTCATCGATAACAGTGCAGTTCCCCTGCTCTAGAAGCAGATGCTCGAGATACGTACACAGTAGCCAAACCATGCAGCAACCCTCATTTCTAACCTCATATATGTATTTTCCCGGAAAGCTGTGAAGTTGTTAATATTTTAAATAGGAGATTCCTCACTGTGAAGCTCCCAGGAGATTAGCAGCTAGGTTAGCCTCATGCAACAGAAAGTTCTGTTTTGCTATACAGACACTCTAAAATTATCCTGCTTTCCTCTACATTTTTGTTGTATTCTCTTCAACTGCTTCATCTACCACTTGCAAAGCTGCTGTCCTGCTCAAGCTTTCAGGAGGAAAAATCTTAAAAATTGTTAATTAAGGTGTCTCTTCAGCAATTAAAGATTTTAAGGAAACAACCTCCAAACTTCTCACATATAAGCAAACCACGTGGTTTTTTTTCATAAGTCATAAGGACGCAAGCCACAGGTCTGCTTCCAACTTGGGACCATTGCCATAACTTTAAAGTGTTATCATAGCACTGATGTAGACAGCATAATCCATTTCTTGGTGCAGAGCAGACAGCTAAGCTATGAAACATACTAAGAATCTTAAGAATCACATAGTTCCCATAACTCAAACCATTGTCCAGCCATCTGTGTTTCTATATGTGTTTCCACAGTGTGAAGTTTTCAGAACACAATTTTTGCTATTGCTTAGATCAACAAGACAACTGGACTTCTTCCTGCTAAGGAATATGTAAGATTAAATACAGCCATATAATTTTGAGAATCTGAAAACCTATAATTAATCTCGTCAAATATTGTTCTAAACCCATTTCAGATACAGACATAGGCAACATCTACATAACAAAGTACCCTCCTACTATGACTCATGCAAACACAAATTAGAAATATATCACTATTTGAACGGAGCTTCATATTACTTACTTTGAACTGGTTTTAACATGACTTTGCTAAATCCCTAGACACTGAGTATGTGCTTGAATATTCCTTTCCAATTGGTATTCAAAGCAAGATCAAAACTGAAAAGGTACAGAGACATAAACAAAGAGATGAGAAAAGATGTGTTGCTTCCTTAAAAGTCAGTCTAAGAGAACTGAAGGGGACACAAAAAAAGTTAGTGCCTGGCAGGAATGTTCTGATGCTCTCAGGTTTACTGACACTAAGTAACCTGGTAAAGCCCCTTGTTCCACTCACTGTGTATGCAACAAAGCCTTTTGCCTTCTGGGATCAAAATCGGATTAACAAGGTAAAAATAGGAGAAATGCCACTGTTCCTACACCTGAAAAAAATTAATTGTTGGGGTTGAGGAGCAATAAAATCTATTAAAAGATTGAAAAGGGTAGAAGCCCCTTAGTTCATGGTTGCCAAGAAGGTTAAAAAAACCTAAACTGTTCAAATAGGGTGGCAGTATGCTCTGAAAGAAAATGGAGGAGGGGGGAATCAGTCTCATGTTGAACTTGAAAAAGAGAAGATGGAGAATTGAAAAGACTGAATCTTGATGTTTCCTGTAAGCACAGAAAGAATTAATTATGATAACAGAAATAATAGACAAGGAGAAAAGGATTGATAAAAACCAAGATATTTTATCTTTCCTGCATTTATAAAGATACACAAATCCCTTTTTTAAGACCCTGCAAACCAAACTGTTTAGATGAGCCATCTTGTGAGTGACAATTCTTACTGTGCATTGTAAAGACACTGTCATGCTTGAAATGTTTCCAGCTGTATCCAAAAATAGGCTGTAGGATCTCTGAAAATTTGCAAATCTAATTAATCCAGGGCAGAGGTTTAGGTTGCTAACTATGCTTGCTTTATTTTGCATTTCATTCAAAAAATTGTGGATGAATTAATGACCAGAAATATGCATGACCATAAAAAGCCATCTGGTAATTCTAGCCATGGAATCAACCCCAGTGACTGCTCTTTAACCTTAGCACTCCAGAGAGTTAGGATTCAATATTTATAAAATACATACACAGACAGCAACATATGCAAATAGTAAAACACAATCTGTATTTCTCCTTTGTTTATATATTCATTAAACTGGATTTCTGCATGTGCAAATGATCAGTTGGTTGCATAAGTGTGTGTCCAATAGTCATTTGCATTAAATCATGATAAAACAAGTGCAAATTATATGGTAAACAGACTTGTTTTATATGTGCCTATTTTCATCTTCTGACAGTTTGCTAATATTCTAGGTCTTAGAATATTCTTTGGAGTACAGTTTATAGCTTAACCTTTGTGAGTTTGGAACAATTAGAAATAATTACAGAACTGACTGATAAGAACTTGGATTAGAATTAAAATTAGAATTACCATAAAATTAAAAAGAAATATTTTTTCAGCATTTTCCTTTCTGGATGTGATAAAACTTAGTTTGACTTTAAAAAAAAAGTTTTCATCTATTCAAAGAACTGTATGAATCTTTTTTCATATACAACTACCTCAGATGAGTATAAGATTTATACTTTGATTTATATTTATATCAGCTAGAGCAGATTTGCATTTTAATTCATTCTCTCCTGTTGCCAGCTTTGATTTGCAGATGTTGTGCACATAGGCTTTCACTCTAAAACAGAAGCAGAAATTCTGGCACGTTCAGTGTTTGGAAGACAGGCATATCTGCAATGATAGAGGCTAAACAGATAGAACAGACAGGCAGATGAGACTGGGGAACAGAAATAAATTGGGCTTTGATGTTACCCGAGTACTAGTTTATATGGAAGCTGGTGTATTTTCAACAATGCAGCATAAAGAAGTCATTTTCCCTAGTTAGAATACTTCAAACATTTCAGTAATACTTCTTAATGGATTGAATTTTTTTCTTTAAAAATGCCTGATTTTTGTTAAATGCTAATGCATGAAATCAGAATGTGCCCAGCTAATTTAATACAGTGCCTAAGAGCAACCCTTGTATGGGTTTCTAGAACTAAACTAAAACCGCACTTGTTCAGGATGCCATCAGTCATCAGTGACAAACTGATGAAAAAAGAAGTGAAAAGTACCAACACTGTACCTATTTTCAGCCAAAATAAAACATTTCCTTTTGCAGAATTTTTTTGGAGAAAAAAGTATGAAATAGTTTCATACAGGGACTTATAAAGAAAAAGTAAGAAAAGAGATGCTTACCCTCTCCCTAGCCCCTTCTTTTCTCAGTCTCTCAGCTTCCTATCATTCACATGATTCGTGCACAAATTGTACCAGGATTCACAGCTCAGTCTGGCCTGGACTGTGAATATGAATTTTGGCTGTTCAGCTCCAAAAAGTTTGCCTTAAACTGTGGTCTACAGAGGATTAATCTCTCCAACCGCTCCTGTTAAACTGTTCCTGTTTGTACCATAACTCTACACAAGGGAGGACTAGGGCTCTGCATACATTTAGTCTAGAGATACCCATTTGCCAGTATGAATCCCATTCCCCAAACTTAAACATTTTAAAAATGTTTCAAGGAACTTAGAAAAGAAAAATTACTTGGGAATTTAGATTAAAATTCTCATCAAATGTGATCTGCATTGTTAGTCAATATTTTATTCTATTTACAAGGCACAGCAAAGCTCTGACTAAAATATACATTGCTGAACAGAAGCACAGTCAAGTCAGCCTCTGGCTGGAGAAGATCTGAAATCAATTCAAACATCCTAGCACTAATTATGCCTCACATTTGAGACATAATGTCAGCCAACAGGAAAGAGTAGCTCAGGAACTGCTCCTCCTTTCTGAATGCATCCTCACATATGGCCAAGTTCAATAAATCTGTTCACCACTTGAGGGGAGAGATGTCGCACCCTGAGCTCCTGTCCTAGTCTTACCACAGCAGTGAAACAAGTAGACACTCTTCTGGAGGATGAGGCAAAGACATATCTATCTTTTTCCACAGCAACTTCATCAGACAAAATGAAAAGCTCGGTGCCATTCAACAGAGATACCACAAAACAGCCAATGCCCTCCCTTGGCAGGCTACTAAACAGACATTCATGCAGTATTTAGCAAAGAAATCCTAGATTACAGTTTGTCAACTGAGCTAAGTCCTTTACTTAGAGTAGTGTGACAAAGAAAGAAGTAATAAGCCAGTTTATCAGTGCAACTGCATTGTTTCCAGTCAGTTCACTGCATGGATGAAGGACTGTCACAAAAATACTTATGCATATAGATGCATTAAGTTTTAGTTTCTAATATTCACCATTAAAGGCATCAGAGATTTAAAATTGGCACTTGAACTCAGACACTTCAGTGGCACTAAATTTTATACTTTTACCACTTGCAGTAACTTTCAGGACCAACATAATTTTCAAGTAATGGTATTCATTACAATACTGATGGTGCTCAGCTGCATCAAATAAAGCAGTGTACATAAAGCTGTTTTAAGGACAAATCCAGTATACATTCACAAATGAAACAGAGAGGCTGTAAAGTGAGAACCAACTCAAGATGGAAGTTTAGTTTTGACTGACACAAATCAGAAGTGTTGGTTAATGAATTATTCCCAGTGAATTAAATAAATGAGATGATCTTCCTGATAGGTGTGCTGTAGGCGTTTTCGCTTAATATTTCACATCAGATGGATGAATCACATGTGTCGGTCTTCCCTCATGGAAAACCTTGACTCATCTCCTCAGACACTATTAAAAACCTTGGCATAACACTCATAAAAAAGCACAGAGAAACATATAAAAATTATTTGCTTATTAACTTTTTAAAATATTTTTAACCAAATATTTATTTTAAAAGATGAAATCAGAAGCATCATGCTCTGAAGCCACTTAGTGTTACAGCAAGCTGTGCTCGACACACCACCCCAGTGGGATGTGACAAGGGTGATATGATCTATCACCAAGTCCTGCATGGCCTTGAATCACCTGCAAGCCAACTGGCATTGTTATCGAGTACCCTAAGCTGTACAGGTCTTTGCATACACCAGCTGCATCCCGTGTAACTAGAGCAAAACTGCTGTCATGCCCCTCGGCTCTAACGTGCCCAGCATACTCCAAGCTACCAGATGCTGCAATGCAGACTTGTTTTGCCTGTCTAGATATTCTCTGGGAAATTGATCCATCTAATTTATGGCCACTAGACTGTCAGAGCATCATAAACTACTTTCTCAAGTCCTAGTGATGGGCTCCATTAATTTTATTTAAACGCAACTTCCACATCAGAGTTTTGATCTGTTATTTTGACAAAGCCACTGATGTTCAGGCAGATAGCATTCATCAAGCGTACATTATTTTCTGCTAGGTTACAGTATATATTCTATTCCAAATTACATAAAACCTCTGTGCAGACTAATGATATATTATCCCCTGTGATACCTTAATGTACAATAAACAGTCCCAGAGTCCCTAAATTATTCAGCATGGTGTGCTTCAGAAGCAGAATTTGCTCATATTTCCTTAGGCGAAATGGAGTTGGCAGTCAAATGGTTCTATTTAACCCATTCCCTAATCAAGCAGCACTCATTTTGTTAACTTCAAGCAAAAGAAGAGTATCTGTTCTTTTGATCTTTACTTTCGTATTTTAAACTAATCTAGGAGGTCTGTATCACTCTACCTTCAGGTTCAAGCCTCAAAAATAAGCACATCACAAAAGCTAAAGAACTATGACAGATGACAAAAAGCACTGTGTAGTTGAAGATAAAGAAGAGAGAGAGGAATTAGTTAAGTGCTGCAGTAAATCGTCCAGGGATGTTGCTCAGTCTCCATCTCTGGTGAAGAGATCAGGTTAGACAAATGTCTGTAAGGAATGTTTTAAGTGGAGTTCACCTTGCCTCTTGCCTTTGGGCAAAAGTATGGATTAGATGGCCTCCTGAGGTTTCTTTCAGACCTGTGAGTCTACAAATATAGTAACATTAATCACTGCCTGTCTTTGGAGTAGCCTTCATGGCCCTTGTAGCTCTCAGTATGACACTCAAGAACTGCAGCTACTATAGCAACATCACAGAGCTACTTCACCTTCTTCTATAAGGCAAAACAACTACAATCAGTAATAACTCTGAGACTTACTACAAGATGTGCATTTTTTACTTCAGCTGACTATATATTACCTGATAAGACAAAGTGTTTAAAAGGATTTTAAGCAACAGGCTTTCTAGCTGGCTGGCAAAAACTTTATAAATCATCTGGTGAAAAGCAAAAAGCAATGTACTTCCAAGGTACAAGGAGCTGCAAGTTTGAGAGTTGCTTGACAGGAATGAGGACTAAAGGAAGGCCTGCTGCACCTGTAGGTTCCTGGCACTGTCCCAAGACCATCTGTGCAAATACCTGTGGGAGAAAGAGCTTCATCCATTCAGTGTATTAAACCTTTGTTCTGTTCTGTTCTGCTTTGATGCATATACTTCTGTTCTCCAGAGCTTGTCACCATTCAAAACAGCTATTGCAAACTAAAAGAATGTTTTCCATTTTAAAGTTTCCTTAGCAGGAGTTGAAGGATGGTAATAACAGCCTGAAATCCAGGCATCCATTTTTATCACCTCCTCACAACCCAACATCTCCAGGTCAGAAACAGGATTTCAATTTCTTTTTTGGCATCCACAGACCTGTTTCAGGAACACACAGTTCTGTGTGAGCAAGAAATCCAAAGATACAGGCAGTCTCTTTGTGGAGCAGACAAACTGATACTGTGGTCCTTGTGCATTTTGGAAAAAAAAATGGAAAAGTTTTGAACTAAAATAATTACTTCTTACCCTGAAGCTATTCATTCAATTATACCTAAAATATGGCTTGAAGCACAATAGGCAAACCATAGGAGAAAGCATTTCCAGAGTTCAGATTTTCTTCTTTTACCATGTACCTCAAAATAAATGATAGCTGATCTGATAGAAAAATAGCCTGACACATTAAGAGAAGTAAACAGGAAACAATTCAGAGAGAAGAAAACAACACTGTACTTGCATTTTATTCTTTTGGCTTTAAAGTGAGCACCTGACTGAAACATTATGAACTGACATAACAGAACAGCAGCGTGTATTTCCTTTGCATTATTAGATTTTTGTTAGGATCAAAGAGCACTACATCATCTTGGTATAAAACCTTAGTAGCTCATAAGTGAGCTAGGTGTTCAGATCTATTGATCTATCATTGAGATTTTGGCTCCGAAATACCTATGTCATTTTTCACAGTACTGCTTTGGAAAAAAGTTGAAAGAAATCACCTTCTAGAATCTGTCACTATGCACACCAGAGCCCTAACTCATCCTGAGAGCAGACAAACACTCGTATCACTAGCACCAGAACCCACGTTACAGACTAAATGGCAGTACCACCACTATTACTATGGGAAAGGTCAAGGGCTCAGTGTATCAGTGGTCTCACTGCCCAGGTCACCTCTGGAAGGGTTCAAAGCACTTTATTGCCCACTTTGAGGCATGGCAAAACTTTCCTTAATGCAGCATGTGCTGTTCCCTCCTTCCTTCAACATTTGGGACTAATCAGCTCTTACAAACAGAAACAAAACCCTAATAACACACAGGAAACATACTTCACAATTGACAACATCTGGCAGGCCATCACGTTCTCAGTAATACAGCATCATCGTAATGGACTCTGTGTACACTGAAGAAAAGAAGAACTCAAGAGATAACCAATGTCTTTTTGATATCTCAGAGCTTGGAAAGCTCTTCAGGCACAAAGCAACATTTTTTTGTCTAAGTGTATTTGATAACATCTGCAAAAACATTGTGGTTTATCTCTGCTGATCAGCAGCAGAGGGAGGAATAGCAAGGTCATCTCTGTGATATATCCACACTCATGATGACTGGCAAACAAATGTCAGATTTTCTAAATAATAAGGACACACACCAGGTGATGAAGGACATCTTCTTGTCACACAGCTCAAAGGCTAAGGTTTATGCCAACCTTCATAACTAAGGAAAACTAATACTGGAACTCCCAGAGTGTCACAAATGTCTAAATCTACATCCAGAATTATGCAGATGGTTGTTTTCCACATTTTCAATTATTATCACAATGCCATTCCTTATAAACAGACAAATAAAAGCATTTGGACTGCAGCAGTATTGTCTTTAATGTTTTTTTTCCTATTAGTGTTTTTTCCTATTCTCACTGTTTAAAAAAAGAACAAGTATTGACACCTTGAGACTTTTGCAGTTGTCCTGGCATCATTAATCTCTCTGCCTGACCTCATAGAAGCAGCCTTCATTTATTTTTCAGTCTTGCACATACCCCTGATACAGGAGCTTGTTAATGGCCATATTTGTACCAGAGACCATGACATGTAATACTATAAATAAATCACTTCCTTTGTAGAGAAGAAAAATCAGTACTGTATTTAAAGTGTGAAAACATTTCAAAAAGTGTATCGTTGTCCATTACCAGTACCTGGAAGGAAGTGAATTTTTCATGCTTTAAGTGGAAGCCAGAATGATCACTGTCATACATTTATAGACTCACTGAAATTCTACCAAGAGGCAAAACAATAGCACACTTTAAAACAAATATCTCTGCTAAGCAAACCTAAAGCTTGCTAAACTGTTTGAGAAATTTCTTCTTTGTTGCAGTTCCTGGAAACTGACGTTTTCTGTATTTGATCTTTACATATTCACATTTTGGGCCTCAATCAATTTCATTTTTATGTAAACACAAACATGTTGGTGAACACATACAGTATGTTTATACCAATCCTAGAAGCATTTTTTGGCAATTTGTTTCCCATGTGTTTTTTGTGCAGAAGTACCACCTACAGATGTAACCTCCTACAGCAGTTAGGTCTTACTCTCTCCAAGGAAAAGACTCTCCCATCCCATCACTGCCAGTCTTTCGATTTTTCCATTAGTCCCCTGCACAGACCACGGTATTTCTGTGACAAATGCACTCAGCAAGACACTGAAATGTTCAAAAAGCAATAGAAAAGGATCACAAAATGACAAAGGAAACTATCCCAACGTAAATTATTGTTCAGTTCCAGTACTTGTGTTTCTCAGTATCATCAACTCATACCTCGATGTTATTTTAGAAACAAGTTTTACCCAAACTAGAAATCATTCATTGTCTAAGGACAGACAAGTACAACATATGCACAGGTATACATTTTTCCTTATCTAATATCTATTACATATATATTTTCTAAGTCCTCAGATGAATCGGTTTTTTCTTGCATCCCAGATAATAAAGCTGCAATTTATAGTTTGTTAATTTTATGGCTCCTAAATTGTGATTCAGGCAACTTCTATCTGTCTCAGCTCAAGAAACAGTGAGATTTACAGTGAACTTGGCATATAAAAAACCCCCACCAATAACGCAAGGCAGTGCTGAGAAACAGGTTGAGGAAAGGAGACCAGGAAAGAGGTGTGTCATGAGCCTGCAATTGTTTGCCTCATTTTCAGATGAAGAAAATCATCAGAGAAGGGCAATCACTAAAGAAACTAATGCACACACACAACATTCCAGACCCTTAAGTTACTAGGCAATACTATCTCAAGGGGTTTTTTCCCATCTCAATGATTTGGCAAACACTTTTACCTAGACTTTCTAGGAAAAAGTCAAATCTGACCTTGCTCACCGTAAGAATCTCTGTGCAAAGGGCTTGCCAACAGCAAGTGTTGGCTTGCCTCCTGAAAGGCTGGCTGCTTCAAAAACAGAGGTTTTCCTCAGGAAATTTGAGAAAAAAAAATATTTTTGATGGTCTCGGCTGGTGTTCAGCATGTTACCCAAAGCTGGAAGATGAACTAATTGCCAAATTAATTATGGAATTATTTCTGGGATCCAGCGTTGAGGAAACAGCATTGTCAATGATAGCAGGAGTTAGGGTCCTTGCTTAGCACCCATTTTTCAGATGAAGTACACCTGAAGCTGGCTGAGGCAAAAAAAAATGGCAACAGAATTTTTGGTAATTCTAGGTAAGACAGAATTCAGGTCCACAAGTTTGGGGGCTTTTTATTTATTTTACCTGCAGCTGATAATTTACTTGCTTTGTTTGCTTAATGCTTATTACATTCCACACAAAATACTGAAATATACTACAATATTTTAATGCATTCTGATTTTTGCTTTTTGAAAAATAAATCAAATTTAGCTTCATATGCTTGTTTCTTTTGAGAATCTTTTTATCCATTACCATATTTAATATGATGGAAAACACAAATAAACAAATATCTTCCTATGGTAGTCTTTAACCTGGTAATATTTAAAGAAAGAAATCCCACAATTTTTTCATGTTTGGTTTTTTTTTTTGTGGAATAGCTAATGATGAGTATGCTGCATTTTATATTTCTATGAAAACCTTAAAATTTTCAATAGTTTAACAAACTATTTCTCATAGTTTGTTCAAAGGAGCTCAGGGCTGAAGTCTTTAAGAACATTACACCTGTCACATAGATCTCCAACAAAATTTAGTTTCCAATAGAAAGAACAAGTAATCTAGAATACTGCAGTGAAGAAAAAGACAGAAAAACTCTATTAAAAACAATAAGTACAAACTGCCATTTCACTTTGCCCAGAGATCGGAGTTCTGAGGCAGCAATCCTCTTTTCTAGTCCCCTTCTTTAATTCGTTATTCTTAGGAACATAATGGTGTTGAACTGAACAAATACATTTCTGCCAGCTGCTTAATACTACTTTTGGAAATTGGGCAAAGTTCTTCTGTCGTGTCTTACTTGCTGCTGGAGCACTGCAAGCTTTTAAACACAGGCAGATTGCAGGGCTAAAATCACTTTGTTTCGGGGGCCCTGACTCAGGGAAGGAGATGTATATGCAGGCACCTAATCCAGCTTGGCAGATGTTCAGAGTAATAAGGTACCACAGCAGCTCTTACCCCAAGCAGTGTAGCTGTGACATCTCCACACTTCTGTAAAGCAGCCCATAACTAACCGTGGGTTTATGGATCCCTTCATGCATGCTCAGCCAGAAGTGTTGACACCCTCAGTGGCAGCAGCCTCCCATTATTTTTATTTATTTATTTATTTGAAAGCTAGTATATCATTGGGTTTGGAACAGTTCAGAAAGAAAGACTCTTTGCTGGGGGAGAACCATGCCTTGGTGAGATTATTTTTAGTTCTTGAGAAAACTAGACAAAATATTACATCAATTTGGATAGGAAATTGCCTAAAAATAGTCATATTCAGAATTTTATCACTTTGTCCATTATGGTTCTCGTATTAGTGACTGTCTCCCAGCAGAAACATGCACCAAATAAAACTCAGCCTCTGGAAATCAGGAAACACAACCCCTCAAAGCCTTGTCTCTAAAATGTTTGTTTTCTGTATTCTCCAACTGGTTCAAAATACAACCAATAGTAGCAGTAAATCATCCTTCCTCCCCCACCACTACCTTGATCTTCCTTAATAGGCAATGGTCAAGGCAGAACAAGACATTGTTCCCAGTAGTAAAACATATGCACTGTTTGCCACTTAATACCTACGTACGTGATCCAATAGTATTAATGGCATTTATGCATGTGTTTCAAACGAAAATTACCCACCCAAGGGTCTCATTCTGCAGCATTTTCTGTACTCTCTGAAGATAATGGAAAAAAGGAGAAGGTTGCACAGCTTTTGGCTGTCAAGATCATGCTTACCATGTATACTGATACACTGATCTCTTGAGGGGTTAAAACAATGCCTGAGGTGTGAACTTGCAGTTTTTCTTAATGGAATTTGAACTTCAGCTAACCACAATCATGTTAACAGTATTAGAAAAGATGCTACAGTAAAATACAGCTTGAGCAATTAAACAAGTATTTAAGGCTTCACTGACAGCTGAAACATTATCTCCAACTTAACATGTAGAAGAAAAATCTGGAGACACAATGAGCTTATCAGTATATGTCTAAATACTGAAATTCATCGTAAGGAATGGTAGTACAACAAATGCCAGAATTTATCCATGTTCAGAAATGTCATCTCTCAAATTATGCAAAGAAACCCCACAATGGAATAACCTCACCTGTTAATGAAACCCTTCCTTCTTTGTCAGCAGGAACATGTGAAAGACTGTCTCTGTCAAAAAATTTTCATCCTGACTGGCAAGATTTAACAACATAAAGAACACACAAAACAAGAAGCCAAACATAGACATAGATGGATAAATCTGTCCTCGTGTTCTATGTCACAATATGAAAGGGAGACTATAGAAAAAACCCCAAAGCTCTCCCACAGTAAAAAAAGAAATCTTTAGTTGAATTTTGTATCATTTGGCTATGGAGTAAAAGGCATCTCCTCATGAGAAATTAAAATTTTCCTGAACATCCTTATTTGAAGCAGAGAGCACCAAATATGATCTCAAATGTCTATCCTATAATCAAGTAAAAATAATAGCCTTCTCATAAAGAATTATTTATATAGCTGTTGATACTGTATAGCTGGAAGCATTCACTCTAAGATAAGCATGAATATCCCAGTCTGATGAACAGGCAATAAGGGAGCCAATAATTTTGCCAATTTAAAATCGAACTGGGAGAGATATCTGCTAATAAAATAAACCACATAGAAGTAATTAGCTTTCTCCAAAAGAAACTTGGCCACCCTTTAAAGTGCTGTCAGGGTGTTGCTTTCAATTTTAATATTAGTCTGATGAAGCAGAGTAAACTATGTTACTGGTGCACATTTGTCTTTTCACTCAATATGAAAATATTTTTAGTCTGGCACAAAAAGTCAATTTATACAGAAAAAGCACAAAAAACTAAACATAAAGGTTTTTAATTTCATTCTTTTCAAGTATTTCTAGCATAGCTTTCCTGGGAACGCTCAACAACATCTGCTGTGGTCACTGCTGCAACTTTAACACAGCACGCACATAAAGCCAAGTTAATTTTTAACTAGTTAGCTCAACTAGAGACGCTTCTTTCTTCACCATAGGGGGGCCAGAGCTCAGCATGGGCTCCTTTTCTCAGTATTTAATTGGCTCCTAACTTCATATTTATAATCTACATGGGTCTTTACAGCCATGTTGATGTTAATTAGGTTCATTTGAGTTAACTAATTCAAAACTACCCTTTTACCTACATTATACAGTGGTTTCAGCTACAAGACTGCAGTAGACAAGTAGACATCTAGAATAGAAATCTTTAGAACAAAACTCTCATGTAAATCAAGCCACTGATGCACTCCATAAATACATAATAAAACAAATGTTTTGTTGCTTTAAAGTGTATTTGAAAATGAAGCTTTTTTTTGGCATCAACCTGAGCAAACACATTCAAAAAAGACTGAAATGGAAAGAAAAAAATATTTCAAAGAGAGAGAATGAAGTGGGATGTTGATGTAACATTTGTGAGAAACCCATATTTTCTTGGTGACCCCTTCACAATATTTTCATTAACCTCGCTCACACCTTTCAGCTCCACTAAAGAGAGACTAAACAAGCTGTTTGTCAGATATTATAATGCAGGACAAGGGTGCCTCCTCCCATCCTGGAGCTCATGTGCTCAGAGTTTGTACGCTCGCCACACCTCTGACTCATGTAGCCCTTCCTTGACTACATCACAGCCTTGGCAGGAGAAAGGGGTAAATTTACCCCCTACCTGTCAGCCTGAAGATATGTATCAGCATCACTGCAAAGCTACACTGTATTTTTTCTAGGGTTTTGTGACACCTGAGACTGTATGAGATGGATATTATCCAGAAGTCCACCCACACTGTACTTGCACCATCTGCTTTCCCAGCATAGCCATATTACACTCCTTTAAGTCGTGTAAAATCTTTTGTGGGCTTTCTAGCTGCTCAGGTGAGACCAGGCTGAGGGCTTAAAATATTCTCAAAAAACAACATTCCAGAAAATTTTCCTATTTACTGTTTTAATTATATACAGCTTATTTATAACCCTGTTACCACCTTTCAGGGCACTAACTTGCTCTTCTGAACAGATCCCTTAAAATAAAACACACAAGAAAAACAAGAAACCATGGCGCAAACCATTCCCACAGGATGCTATGGACTAAGAAGAGATACAGTTGTTTGAACAGATGAGAAAATGGAAGTACTTTTATGATTTTGATGAAAAAAAACCCTAAACTTTCTGCATCAAAGAATTCAGAAGAAATAAAATATACAGAACTCAAAACACAAATGGGGAATAGAAGGGTTTTCTGGCTACTCCCCTGAAAACCTCTATCAATTTGCTGCTCTTCAGGGCAGACTGTGAAGGATTTGGTTTTATTAAGGGGGGAGCATGGAAAAAAAAGCAGCGTTTTGACACATTGAGGATTTTACTGGAAAGATTCATGAGAAAACATCTGCAACATGCAGTTTTAATGAGATTCTGTATCTGTGTCACTACACTGTATTTTTAATCTACAAGTAGTGAAGGATGAAAGCCCACAATTATAAGATCTTAGCTAAAACTTTTTCTTAGATTTTTTTTATTTGTGAAGGAAGAATACATAGTCATAAGAAAGCAAAAATAAAACTATGGTCTGAATTTCAGTCAGTATATTGTCTTTTCTGTTACCAGTTTTGTATAGTCTCTAGAACAACCAAGGTGGAAATGTAAGCAGCAGCCTTCTCAGAGCTTTCTCTGAAGACAACTAGCTTTTTTCATGCCGAATCTAAAACCCAACAAGATTGTATCATGTATTTTTTTGCTTCATAGAACTGTCAAGATAAAAAAATATCTAACGCATTTCTTCATTTGTGCACACATTAAAGAGTAAATGATCCACATATCAGCCTTCTCAAAGTTATAAAAATATTTTTCGCAATCAAACAAGTCAAACAAATTAGATATCACAACTGATTTAAAAACAACCTTTCAGTAGTGTGATTGGAGACTTTCCTGCTTTCGGTGTAATTAGCCATCTCTTCCTTTTAATATTTGAAGTCTTCCACCTGCAGGCTATTAGCTTTAGTTCTTTGCAGAGAAAGAGTCAAAAGAACTGATAAATAGAAAATACCAGCCATTTCTGCCAGCCAACAGAAACATCAGAGGTGATGCACAAAGCTAGCCAATATGAAGTAGCTCAGCATGAGTTTTCCATTAACTCAGGAATATGCTATTTGTATGGAAAACTACTGAACTTCAAACCCAGTAAGAAAAATGCTGCTCATGACATATCCATTTCAACCTATTAAAATGAGACTAAAACAGAAGTTCAGAGTTTGCTTTTACGAAAGTTATAGTGTGAAGCAGTAGAAAGAATAATGGTTTGGGTCTTTTTCTTGTTTGTTCATTTTGTTTTGGGTTTTTTTTAAATAAAAGAGGCTATTCCTTTCAAAGTCAAGGTAATAGGACATGGAAAACAAATAAACAAATTTTTGAGAGATATTTTTAATTTCAGTATATCCCCATATTACTCGGGAAAATTTTATATTCAACACATATGATGCAAAAATGCCAAAGCTTTGGAAAGCCCTGAGTGAAAATGGAAAATAACCTTGGAAAACTGGATGGCAAATGAGTGTGTTTTGTACAAAAATCTTCAATATCAGAGAAAATAATAAGCAGTCAGTGAAAAAAAACCAACCGTAAGTATTGAACTGCAGATTGAGCAAGATATATTACCCACACATTCATGCACAAGCTTGCATAAGCCAGGTGCACCAACTGGGTGAGTTATACTGCCCACTGCATTGGGTTGCAATAGTCATTCAAAGTTAGCAATCCTCCAAGTCAGTATATCACCTGGAAAAAAGGATGAAAGTGGCATTCACTACTAACACATTGCACATGGTCTGAAAAGAAATGAGGGCTACCTTTAAAAGGATGAGAACAAACCAGCCAACCTATGCATTGTTGTAAAGTCAAAATTCCACTTCAGTTTGCAAACGGCCTGAATAAACCCTCCTGCAGTTCTCCTGCAGTTCCCTGCCTGTGCAGCACTACTGCCCGTGGGCACAGGGGCATGCTGGGCAGAAATCAGCAGGAAGCTCAGGAGACCAAACACAGGTCCCAAAACACTGCAAGGCACTAAACCAAACCCCAGCTCATGACATTAGGGTAAGTTTTTGAAATCCCAGGGTGGTGCCCTGAGCATTGCTGGCTTTTGGTGCTGACCCCCACAGTGCTACCCAGCACAGCACAGCCAGGGAGCAGCCAAGAACTCTGTGCATCTCCTGCTCTGACCACAAGGCCTGAACTTGATTCAGATCCAGGGGCCTAAATACACCATCTACATGTCCAGTATCTTCAAAACCCACAGCTAGACTGCATGAGATTTGTCTGAGCGTGATCAACAAGAGAATTACATGTGCTGCTTTTGAGGTCTGCGGTCCATGAAAACAGAAAACTGAAACATCCAGAGGTCCCATTTCTTTCACAAAAGAGTAACAAGCACTGCACCAAAAATTTGGGAAGATACATTTTATTTTCCTTCCTTTCCCCAGCAGTGGAGGTTTCTAACAGACTGCATACAAACCAGGATCAGGCTTTCCTTTTTCAGCAGCAGCATGGCTTAGGAAATAAACAATGAGTACAAACATTTTCAGAACCCAAGCAGTGCACAAAATTGCACTTCTAAACCAAAACCAAATCTTTCTTCCTGTTGCCAAATAGCTTCATACTGGAAAGGATATCTCAGAGTATATTAGTCCACCACAGCGGGTCTATGCTGGTGTAACTTTATATAATAACAAGCTCTAGTAGGAGTAACGTAGGCATGCCTCAGATACTAGATGGTATCTAATTATAGAGTTACTCATGAATTTCTGACATTGGCCATGCACAAGAAAAAATTCACAGACACCTGTGATCACCTACAGATCAGCTGTAGTACTTGCAAAACATTTGTCCTTTAGCAAAGAGCTAGCTAGAAGCTTTTCATTCTAAACTCTTACCATCAGAAAGGGAACATTTTGCAGAGAGATATCGGTTTTAAGAAATTTTTTTATCAACAAATTTTTAATTTAAGAACTCTGGTGTAATGTGGCAATAAAATGATCCAGAGTGAACTGAAGATAAAGAAATCGTCTGTGAGACAGGGTATAAACTGTTTCTCATGACTGTGAGAAGCAGGGAGTTGGAATCAATGAACTTTATGGGTCCCTTCCAACTTGAGATACTCTATGATCAGAGAACTGGGATAGGACATAAAGGATGTTTATCATCACTAGTGCTTTTTAAAAGAAAATTGGATTTCTTAAGAAAGCTTTGCAACCTTCTTCAGCTGTTTCCTGCAGACACCACACTTTGCTGAGCAACGAACACAGAGTTTCCCTAGGACACCCGGAAAAGTTGGACATGAAGCACTGATCTAGAGTGCAGAGAACCAACACCTGTGGGTACCAAGGAGAAGCACTGGAAGTCCAGATGAATTACAGACAACCTAAAAAGGATGAAACTGAAAGCACACACATGCTCAAGGACCTGGTGTGGAGCGAGGAGACCCATGGGTCAAGTATGGGTGCTATACATAATGCTGCCAGTGGCATTGATCTTCTACTCAAAGGCAAAAGAAGATTTAAAGGCATAAAACAGCCCAAGCCCTCTTACAATGCTCACAGCTGTGCCATCTGCACAGAAGTCTTGCATGGATCATGCATTGAACCCAACACTTCTTGAAAGAGGTCCCTTTTCCTCACACCAGGAGTCTAGATTTTTACTAATGCTTTCCATTATTCGTTCCAGGCAAAAGCCTGTGCCGTGTCAACAAAAGTTCTGAGCCTTTTCAGAGACCTTCAAACCATCTAAGTGGTAAAACAAAAAAGTTGTTCCATTAATTAGAAAAAGCCTTCACAGCATTCGCCATTGATCACATCAAAATATGATGGACTTCATCCTTTTAATTACCCAGAAAGATTTTATCACAAATTTTCAGGACTGTGTAGTGAAAAGCAACAATAAATAGTATTTTTATTAGCCACCATAATTATTTCACTACTCCACATGAAGCCAAAAACTTAGTTACTTCATTGAAGTTAACCATAATTGAATCTTCAGATCACAAGAAAGTCAAAGCAAAACAGACAGCATTTCAGCCCAATATGCTAGGGATGCAGGGAAGTTGAAATATTAGGACAAATTAATATTTGTCTAATGAAATATAAGGCAAGATCAGAGGCTTTGTATATTGCTAGTGGTTTAGAAGTGCTTTCAAACTCCAGGTTCAGAATATTTCATTTAACCTGACAATTAATTAGAGGGTCTAATGACCCACTCTTCAGCAATCTGAGACAAATGAACAGGAACATCTTTTCTGGCCACGTCCATCTTCTCTGGAAATGTTTTCCAATTATGTTGCAATAAATCACTAGCATACCTGCTCTTCAGTACAGAGAGGGGTTTTTTCAGCTTTCTGTGCCATTACTCTCAATTACTGAATTACTCCAAAATAATTAAATGGAATTCAACACCTAAATTATTTGTGGTATCAAAGAAAGCATCAAAGAGTATCAGGGAACTTTTTTTCCCAACCCAATGAATTTCTGTTCTCAGTAATAAAGCAAGATCTGTTCCAGATTTACACCATGGATCAGTAGTCATGGAAAATAACATTACCACTGTTTTTATGATGATTCATATCCTCTAATTTTCAAATTCACTTGACAGTCCTGCTGTGCCATGAACAGCATTAACATCACACTAGAAGAAAACCACAGATCTTAAGTGGTCCATTTCTGAGAAAGGAGTTAGTAAAACTCATAATCTGTTATTTTCCAGGCTCGGCCATTGTCAAAAATATATCTGTGGGAAGGTAACAAAGTCAATGGACAATACAGGTCTTCAATATTTCTCAAAATAACAGACCACATAAAGTGCAAAACATATTTCTGCATCATAAAAATAAAACCAAAACCTAAAATATTCCATACCGACAGTGCTCATTTTATGAAAAAATCTTTGTATACTGCTTTCCCCATGCAGTGTGAGTCACGAAAAGTGCAAGGTGTTGAGCTAGAGTAGGAAGATAAGATAAATTCAATTAGCTGCAGAGTCCTGCTCTTTAACTTTGTTTCAGCGGCAAATAAAATCAGCTCTGAGATATTTTCCTTCATACCTTCCCTGTGTGAAGAAAGATTTACTCATTAACTCCCTCTAAAGCCAAGGAACTGCTCCAAAAGCAGAGCCAGGCTGCATTACCATAGCTGCTTACACTGGCAGGAAGGTGCACAAAGAACTAGGCATTCAGCCTTCCCTCCTCCCTGCTCTTCATGCTTTGTACTGCCCATTAACACCAGAATGACCCTGTCCCTGAAGCCAACAGCTGGTCCACAGATAGGAATAGTACATGCAAAAAGAGTTGGCTATTTATATATTTTGCATATGCTTTAATTACATTATCACTACAGCACACAACAGCAACATGCCTTACAAAGCACTGACAAATTGTATGGTAATCAGAAAGCCCAATTAGCAATTCTCACACCACAGGCAGATTGTTTGATTCAGCAGCAGTTGGAGAGAGAAAAATTCAGAAGGAAAAAAAGGTGTAAAGGTATTTGAAGTTACAGACAGAGGAATCCAAGTCTGTAATTTAAAGTATATTTAAAATACATTTCAGATCTGTTCTTCTCAACAAGGGCTGACTCTCATTGACATCACTGGCTTATAGTTTCTCTGGAAAAGAATGTTATCCCATAACTACTAACAAGAGCTAAGAGCAAATGCAACCTCAGCTTAACAAGTTACACACCATCATAAAACATTTCTAAATAGATGTACAATCAGCAGTTATAGTGGTATAGGTACACTCAAATGAGAGACAGTCACCAACTGCCTCAGGTTAGGAAACCCATCTGCTTTTATAAGACAAAATGGTTCCCTGTGGTGGTTTATACCCCTTTCACTTTTAAAGTATCTACTGCCCAAGGTGATCCTATTCATTTCCCAGTCAAGATGCATCACCAACTGAATCAGAAATGTAGCTCTATTATGTCAGAGCAGTTTAGAAAGGTGCCCAGCTATGCCAGCATTGAGATGTTGCTGTTTGATATGAGAGATGGGCTGTGTAAGTTGGAAGTAAAGCAAGCCCAACCTCAGACTTGGGAGGAATACTGAATTTTGTAGCTCAAAACCATCCCTAGTGTAAACTGGGCTGATGACTTTTTTTATATAGCTTATCCAAAGCTCTCAAGTTAAACAAATTCTATTTTCATAAGAAATCAATAGAGAAACAGTTCATGTAATTCTTTTTGTTCAGCTCCACCCACACAGCTGATATGAGTCATGATACTTGAAATTGTTTCAGCTTTCATGGGTATTAGGACTTGCCTCATTCAATTTATGCAGCACTACTTATACTGAGATACAGGCACCTGCTTTACAGCTGTGAGAAAAATAAGCTACTTGACAGCAATTAAGGTAAAACTTTGTTTTGGCATGAATTCTGGAAAGCTGCTATTTCCTCAGTCTGTTATGCTCCCTGAAGAAAGGGTGAAACGTTAGCAAATTTTAATGACTGCTTTTAAGGGGAAGTGGGGGAAATTCAGAGAATTTTACTTGCAGACTAAAATATTGTAACATAAAACTTGTGTAGAGTTCTACTGTCAAACCTCCAATGCTGAAAGTAAACCCACCGAACTACAATTTACAATGATTGCTGATAACGCTTCCCAAGGATTTTGCACACGTCAGTTGTTATTTGATTTAATTTTACTAGAGGCTGGATGATAACTATTTTCTTTCATTTGGAAAAATACTCAAAAATTCCTTCCTTTTTCGTTTTCAACAGCGAAAGTTAAAAATGAAAGCTTGACATTTGGCACAATACCTACTTAGAAAGATTACTTCCATCATATGTGTCTGCAACCTCATCAAAACCACTTGAAATATTCCCTGCTGCATACCCTATATCAATATACAGGACTCAAAAGTACACAAACATGGATGGAGATGGCAAAACTGAGCTGACTCTGGGAAGTGGATCACATTAGCTAAAATCATTCATGATGATCTATTAGAGAAAATGTGCCTGCCTCTGCTTAGTCCAGATCTACCCCTAGACACCTACAGGCAATGCCCATAATTATTGGATTTGGTTTCTCTTGACCAGCCTGTGTAAACATAAAGAACTAGTGTTAACAATATTACTCTAAAAAAAAAATTAAAAAGTACCTGAAACAGTGGCAGCATACAACATTACATGTTACTCTGGAGTAAGGGTGCACATGCACACGATAGGGAAGTAATATTGAGCTGATTTAGTTCAGCTAGTACAAAATGCTGTGTGGATGCATTGCCACTTAGCCAGGTTTATTTTTTTTAATTCACATCAAGCAGAAAAAAGTAAAAAAATTAGGCCTACTCCCAAAACCAAAGGAAAAAAGTGTTTTATGTTACTTTAGCTAAATACCAAAGTCAACCTGTGTGCATGAGTATGCATGTGGACAGACAAAACAGTGCATTTCTTCAAAACTCTTATCTAGAGGATGAAAAAAGAGTACCTGGGAGACTAAAGCAAAACCAAGAGCATTTGCTGATTAGTATCAAAAGCAAATTTTTCATTTCCTGTATTTTGTACATGAGGAAAAAAAAAACCACTAAAAATAATTCCAGTGTACTGCAAGAGGCACTGGAATCTCAAGCCTACATCATAGCCACAGATTGCCAAACCCTGGTCAACTGCTCTGAATCAAAGACAAGAAATTCAGTATAAAATATAAAAGTATGATGAAAAAAAAATCTGATCAGAGAAAAAAATCCTTCAGAAAGTTTTATTATGTGCTTGCCTTTACTTGTCAATTTTGCCATATTTGATCTTCAGTATAAATTGTCACTCTATTTGCATATTTTATGAAAAGCATATTAGGAGACAGAAGGAGGAAAGTGTTAGTTTTTTGCTAGTATTTTATACTCAAAGCTCTCTTGTTACTTTGCACATCTTTTCAAAAAAGGTAACAGGGTTATATTAGCACTGGGAGGTGTACAATGGAGTTAGGCAGGACAAAAGACCCCTTTCCTATAGCAATAACATTGTTTGTGCCTAGTAGATGCAACAATATTTAGCATCATGTACGTTCAGTCTAGTGACACTACCCTGGTTATAGTGTGGTGTCATGGGGTTCAAGGGTAGCTGCAATTATCCTTGAATTTACTCAGCAGAGTTGGTAAATCTAACTATACTTAACAATTAGCTTTTATATGAAAAGAAGTATCGACAAAGAAAGCCCAACAGGATGAACCTGCTATAAATAATTGTTCCCAAAAGAAAAATATCCTGCAGCATTTCTAGATTCCCTTCTATGCTAGTAGCCTGCCTACAAAACAGACACTTTTATTTGCCCTTAAAACAAACTTAATTTAAAGGGATTAAAATTCCCTGGCTAAGTGTACTGATAGACATCTGTCAAGCACATTTCTGTATATCAGATTCCCAAACTGACAGATTTGTGCGTGCAATCAAGTTAAGCCTCTATGAAGCAAAACAGAAAATCAGTTAATAGGTATCTTGTGGTAGCATGCTGATTTACTTTAAAAGGGCATAACACTAAATCAGCTAAATGAAAGTCAACAACTGCTACACAAAATTAAAGTAACAGAAGTACGTAGCTTGTTAATCAAAAGTGTGAGTCATCCTCACTTTCCCATGATAAAAGGAAAATGATTAAATTTAAATCACCAGGACAAGTTTTAGTTCCAGAATATGAGAGCGCAGGATAGAAAAAACACAGTAAGTAGATGAAAAAGGGAACCATCATCCTGTTTTATCTGAGAATGCTTATATTATAAAAGAAACTAGCAATACCACATAGACACATGAAACAACAAATAACATATTTTACCTCAGTGATGTGAAGGCAGATACATGGTAATTAGTCTTGCTCTCAGTTCAGAACTAGCTATGAATTTTGGAAAGCTAGAGTAGTTTTACTGTCCTTTCCCAGCCACGTACTCTTGATAAAGCCTTTTTTTACTGATGTATTTACTGAGAAAGTGGGCAGCACTTAAATGTGCTTAGAGTTAACAGAAAGGTGATTTTATGATAACCAAATACAAACACTTTGGTTCTGAATCAGTCACCTTCAGAGTACATCCAGTAGATTTCTTAATTACAATGCCTATTCCCATCACAGCAGATGAGGCTGTGGTTACATCTTCTACATATTTATTTCACAAGTATTTGTCTTTGTGCACTACTCATCTTTTGAGTGGCAGACTGTCACATCTAAGAGATGGTTTCAGAACCAGAATTGGATAATTTTTTTTAAACCAACAATGTTGCTCAATGCAAGTAGTGCCCCTGCTTGCTGGAGGGGTCACTTCATTCAGACACTCCATTCTTTGCTCAGACCAGAATGTGCTGTGCTAACTCTATTTCATCCTATTTTGCAAGAAACAAATTACTATACATTTTCACTCCAACAGAGTGGCAGTAACAGCAGCTGGGGCTACTGCTTTGTAACTGGCACCTTTGACTAGCCTGAGAGTTTGCAATGTGATTATTTACCAACAGCATTTACTTAGCTGTGTTTAAAGGAAAACAAACAATTGAGAAAGTTCACATCAGCGATTAGCTCCCTTTCCATTACTTATTAAATGAATAATAAAGCACAGGCATATTCAAAGACAGGCATATTCAAATTAATTTCCTGAAAAAATTGCCTTTTGCTCATCTTCATCAGACCTTGGCTGTAAAAGAATGAACACCAGCGAATGACAAGTTCTCCAAGAAATTCTAATCTGGCTGTCCCAAGGATATATAAACTAGATTTGAATTTTCTGCAGGAATTTTCATTAGGGAGACAAAATCATGGCAGATGGAGTCACAAAAAATGTTTGAGCATGAGACGATTTTTTTTAAAATCCAAAACATGTGGCACAAACTCAAGATAGAAAACAGCTTTAATTCTACTCTGTGCCTAAAGGGATTTGAACTTAAATTCCTGAGAAGAATGCCCTAATTCCAGTAAAGCTGAAGCTGAGCATTTCCAGTCTCCCTGTTGATATGCTCCAGTGTTCATAAAATATATTCACACACACACTTTTTTTTTCTATTGCAGATACTGAAATTCAGTTGTTTTATAACCCAGATGAACATCCAAACCATTACTTACCAATTGTGTGATATAGGAAGGATTTAAATTCAGTGCAATCAGAAAAAAACCCAAACAATTGCCAGTTGTTCCATTATGAAAAAAATATTTAAAAAATGCCCAGAATTCCTATATCTACTGAACCTGGTACTGTATCTCAGATCCAGAAATGAGTTAGGACAACATGCAATTCCTCCACCAGATTTAAACAATCAGTATGATTTAGAAGATACCCTCTCACAGAACAGACCGTGCTCAATAATTTCTACGATGATAAAGGCTCAAAGTTGGGAGGTACTATCTGCTGGCAAACAGAGATAATATCTTTTGAAATCTTCTCCCTTGATTTTTTTCTCCCAAGTGATGTATTATATTCTCTTATTGCTCCACTGGTATTTGATTAAACTTTGGGAAATGCCAGTTTGTCTCTGCTTCAATAGCTTTGTCTAAAACTTTGAATTATCTTTCCTAGTTGTCTCAGGAAGCTATTTCTTAGCTAATGTGCTTTATTAATCTGCTGCGTTTCTGGCAAAGCAAGCAGAATATTAAGGGGGATATTTCAGCAGTGTCTGGCATTACAAAATATCTGGGAAATACTTGAAGCTGCTCTGAATGATAACGTCTTTTCCTTGTCTTTTTCACTGCAGAGCACAATAAACTTGGCATCAGTTATGTTTCAGTAGAATCTCAGAACAAAACCCATAATATCTAAAAGACTGGAATGTGTACCATGATTTTCCAGTGTATATCAGTTTAGTCCATGTATTTCTACTCCAAAGTGCACATAGGGGTGGGATTGCTTTACTGCATTTTTAAGCCTTATGGGTAAGAAAATTAATGGTAATTTTTCCCTTAAGAGATTCTTTGACTAAGCTATGGTCCTGTGGTCAGACAACTCAAATGATGCAAGCAAATCTAGTCTTGAGGCATAACATAATACTGCTTGCTCACATAAACTTGAGTCTCTCAAAGCCAAATCTTTCTGACAGAAACACAGTGAAAGATTTTAGCTTTGTTTAGACATCAGTTTTTATCTCTCCAGAAAATCTAGCCACCTGCATAGAGCACAGTCATTTCATACACCAACTGCCTCCAAAAAGAAGCTTTCAAGACGCTGATTTCATTGCCAGTCCCCCCCCTTTCCTAGGAGTAACCACACAGAGATAGACATATTTACTCTGATTGTATCTCAGACTATGGTGCAATACCAGACCAGTGCAAACCCATGGAACACTTCCTGAAACCAAGCAGTTCATCCTTGCAGCTTAGGAAATACCAACATATGACCCAGGATGTAGGTATGTATAAGTAGAATAAAAAATTAGAGGAGTACTGAAAAAAAAATGAATCCAAACAACCCACTCAAGAATACGTTTGGGGGTCAACTGGTGACATTGACCTTCTAGGCCTCCATTTATCTGTCCACAGCTGATATACATCAGCATTGAGACTTTGAGAAGTTTCACTTTTTAGAATATTCCTCCAATCAACCAACTACTATTACATTAGAGAAGTACATTATACGGATTGGTAGTGAGATATCAAAATTTTCAATGAAGCAGTTTAAATAACAGGTGTTTTCACCCTACCTTAATAACATGAGTCTGCCTCTCTCTTTATCTTCTGTGTTGTTTTCCTATGTAGAGAAAAGAAACAAAATGTAGAAGGCTGGATTTCAACTGAAGACGAGGTTGGTCCACTGTTCAGTTGTGATCTTATCTATTTTTGGGAGGATAAACACTTGTTGTTCATTTAGGTGTTTGTAATTTTCTTGTCATAGTCAAGATCACACCCCATCATTTTCCTAGCTTGCAGTCATGAGAGGGAGCAAGAAACTCATTAACACCATCATAATGGAAAAAGCCAGAAAAACTGACATTTTTAAATGTTAAAATATTATTTTTATTGAACATTAAATTAGTGGTGCCTTTCTACATATGATAAAGCCATAACTCAGTAGAAACACAAATAAAGGAAAAGTGCACTAAAAAATACCCACATAAAGCATACCTGTGCACAGCACTGCTTCTGAAATGAGGAAAATAAAAAATAAATAAAAAAAAATGGAAAAAAGCCTTTTTGGGTTTTTATTTTCTGTTTACTGGTATATAATGGTAATAAACCCAAACTAACAGGGACCCCTCAGCTTGGATTCAGAAGACTACTTTCCCAAGCCCAAACTTTTTGACAATGCTTGTAGCCTGAGTGCAGTCATCTCTCCTCCCCAAGAAAACCTGGCTCTTCAGCTTTTCACATTGATGTCATGAATTCCATACACTAAATTCCCTTCTGCTCAGGGCACCTGCAATTTTACACAATTGAAGAGCTATGATAACCCCATAATTGGTAAACACTGTGGCAAACAGAAGATATAATTTAAAACAATAAGAGCTCTTAGTAGAATATGGGAGGCATCTATAAGAAACACCAAAGTAGCCAGGTGGGAAGGATTTTAAGGCTCTCCCCAAACCAGCTGGAACTTTTGCCATTTAAGACTGAACTAAGTTTCAGCTTTGAAAGACCTCAGTGGTACTATTTTCATTTATTTTAAGAGATAATAGAGTTTTGAATCAGATCTTGTGCAATCTGGATCCCAGGCAGTCAGCGATGTAATTGGAAACTAGAGAAACTATTCTGGCTTTGCTACACTTTTCACTTTTTGTCCTTTCATCTCTTGTGATTTTTCCTGCCTTGGTGCTGTATCCTAATCTAGAAAGTAAGGACATGACAAATATTCACCATTTTGTGGGATAGGCAGAAAAGTGTTATTGTAATTACATCTGTCATGTAGTAAGGAAACAGCCACTACGTACTTAATCAGAGTTATCCAGGAAGAGCTTGTCATGCACAAAAAGTGACCAAGTAACCTTCTATTAACTCAAGCCTCAAGCAACTTTACAATAATTACCATAAAAATGGAAAACTTCTGATTTAGGCCCCAAGTCAACCAAATCCTTATGCATATGCTTAACTTTAAGAACTTAAATATGCTAAGCACTTGCTAAGTAGGTTGGCCTTGCTAAATAAAGCAAGACCTAAATCTTACACACAGAGCAGTCAGTGCCTGCCAAGGGAAATTTCGTTCATAGCACTGAACTGCACAGGTGAAAAGGAAGGTGATGAGCTACAGCTCTTTAATGTGTGAGAATGTCAACCAGGAACCCCAAGCCTTTTCACTTTCTTTCCTCTCCTCCCCTAATACATGCATACAATTTCTAGTTTCACTATAAATTTCCCTGACTGCAAATAAGGATTTGCAGTTTTCTAATCCTGCTCCCCAAGTGTACTAGTTCTCACTTTTCAGTACCGCAGTGTGCTGGATTTACCCACCAGCATACCTATCCGAACATTGCAGGCACCCTGGGACAAGGGAAACTACTGCTGGGCAGATGGTTGGGACCTCCTGAGGTCTCTTTTATCCTGAGTTATTCTACAAGCCTAAACCAGGCAGTTCCCACAGCCCTGTGGCTGCAGTACTCACTCACAATAGGAAAGTTCGGTTCAATTCTCGCACGTCCCCAGGAGTGCACCCTAACCACTGCAAACTCCAGTGGGTGGCATTTCATCCCACCTGGTGCAGCTGCCCTATTTTATTCTGGCCTTGCTCCACTATTTTGTTAAACAACTGGGGACTCAACATAGGCCTCCCTCTTTCTCTGCAGAGAATACAGTTCCCCTTGGCTAAAGAGTCAACAATATTTTTGTTCAAACTCCCTCTAGGATGATCAGCTTTTAATTATTGCTGGGTCTTCACTGGAACCTTTTCAACAAAGGGTACTAAGTGTTTTCTTCCTGAACTTAAAATATCAGCAATGAAACGAAACTCTTGTTAGAAGTGACACTGCTATGAACAATACACAGCACACACATCTTCATTGTTTATTTCACTGTACCTTAAATATACGTAACTGCTTTAAATTGCACATGAATTTCTGCATAAGAACAAGGATGTCTCCTGGGATCTTTGCAGTTAGTTAGTGTAAGAAATTGCACTAATTAACAACTCTCTCAGCAATTTAAATATGCATCCCTTGCAGCCAAGGATTCTGGAGCCACAGAAAAGGAAAACAGGTCTGCAAAATAAATAACATTGTGTATCTGACAAAGGCACACAAACACATTTAATTATTTTTTTTCCATTATAAAGTTAGGCTTTGGCTCTAGATTTTCAGACTTCTTCCACTAATAGCTAAGCCACTGTGGGGTGTTCACCAAGCTATTGTATATTGTGTTTGACCAAGTTGGTACCCAAGTGGAGAATAAAATATGTCAAAGAGAAGCCATTTGTTTGACAGTACCTTAGGCTATTCTAAGTGAAAAACTGCAATGCAAAGGGTTAATTTCAATCAGTACACTGAGGCAGTACATAATAAAATTTTCACACTCTCCACAACCACAAGTTTTCTCATGCAAGTGAGATTTCCAAGCTCCTTTGAAAATGCAAGTTACTATATAAGTACTATCAGGTAATTTTTGATCTGAAAGTTGCACACTAATGCCTTTACCTACCCCTGTCCAATCACAAAGACAGATATATTAAAAGGTGTCAGGAGCTTTTTCTTGTTCTGTTAAAACCTTAGTTTATATGTATGTTACCTTACTACTCAGGTCTGGTTCTTTCCTCACTGCCCAAACTCAGACCTGCAACACGAAACACTGCAATGCCACTTCACTGTAGTGCTCAGAGAAGATCTTTTGAGGGTATAGGGAAGAAGTGTTTGTCCTGTTCAGTTACTGCTCAAGCTGGCCTGGAAGTCAGTTTACTGCCTACCACAAATTTCAGCTGACACATTGCTTCACAGGGCACAATTGTTTTGGCACACTGCATGCAAGGTAGACAAATATTTTGAAGATACAGAGCTGTAACACTTCCCTTTTAGTGTCTTTAAAAGATCCTGCTAATATCTCATCTATAAGCTTCAGAAGGGATTCATCTTATTGTGCTTATTAGCACAATGTAACTGACATTTTGGGGCTAAGGAGCAGAAAGAGGATGCACTGCATTACTAGTCTGCTTTTTTGTGACTCAGAAACATGGGCAATTGCAATAGCGTGGAGGCTGATTTGGTTTTGAACACTACAAACCAAACTCTAATTTGGGAAGCCTGTTAGCAATAATTTAGTGCAGCCTAGTTTGGCAAAGACACATAGAAATGCTTTGGAAACAAATTCCATTAGTTAATCAATAAATAAATAAAAATCACACAGTATTTGGGAGTGGACATCACATACAGAAAAGAGTCTGGGATAGAAGCATGCTCCAACACTACAGATTGTGCAAGGCATTGCAATGTTTGACAACTTTTCAACCTTTCAGAAACTCTTAAACTACTTCTGGAAAAAAATCCAAGTGCTCTCTGGCCTCCGTCGTGTGCCACAGTTAACTACCCAGTGCTCTCCTTTACCTCTCCAGTTCCTTCTTTAAAGAAAAGCAGTTTTAATCTCATGAGCATTTTAAACACCACCTTCATCACTAGACTTCAACTGCATAGGTGCAGGCACATCTCCCTCCCCACCTCCTATTTCCTTACATTATTTCCACGGTCAAATATCACAACCCACAGAGCTCAGGCAGCGTTTGCAGCTGTTACAAGTGCAGTACCAGATCAGCAGCTTATAGAGCAAGTTGTCTCAGTAGTCTGACAATCAACAGTGGTATTGACATTCCCCAGCACACTTGACCTGCTTGGTGGTGGAAAACAGGAGCAAAAATGGAGCATGGCTAAAGTCAGCTCCCAAGAAGCATATAAATCCAATTTTTGCAGTTACTCTTGTAACTTCTTTTCACAGCAGTAAGAAGTGAGAGAGACTATTTCTTTTCCTGCAAAAGCGAAAGACTACATCTTTCTGCACAATGCCCTCTCGGAACACATATCATCATCATTCAGTAGATAAGAGAAAATTAGAACTACATTCACAGCTATTTGTTACAATTTAAGTTAAATAACAGAGAGGGCAAAAGAGAGTCGGTCCCAGATGATGGCATGTAGGGAAAACCATACTGCTACATAAAGATGTGCTTTTAATTAACTTCTATTTGAATGATTATAATTAAAGATTTTACTACAGGTGTTATTAGAATAATTACCTTCAGTTTCCTTGTGCAGTGCACATTGCCAGGCAAAAGGAATGAAGAATATTTCTTAATTTAAATACTTCCTCAATTATTTTAAAATTTATTGCTTTTTAATCATTTTATTATTAAGATATTCTTTGTGCTTTTTTGGCCCTTTTCAGATTCCAATAGGCTTTTCCAAGACCTCAGAAATGTCTTCCATGTGGCCAGGTGCAATTCTGAGCAGTTAACAAAATATAAGTTGCATTTTATTACATTTGGATTGAGGAAAACCAGTTCATATAGAGAGTTATAAATTTATTTTTGGACTTAGGATTAAATGGCTCATTTTTGTCACATATGGTACTAATTTCCTTCAGTTTTGTTCTGGAGATTGATATCTCCTTTACTGTTGCATTTGTATATAGGTCTTGGCAGATGACCTTGTTGCACATCAACTGTTGCAATGTGTACCGAATACAAAAAATTTAGAAGTTATCCTGAATTATTTGAAGACTAATTGTGCAGGTCAATGTGTTAAGTAGTGATTCCTTGGTTTCCTATTAAGATTTCTGCTGATAATATAAAAACATATTGTGAACTGGCAATTAGAAAACATGCCAAGAGAAACAAGCTCCTGCTTCATCTGCACTACAAAGGTACATTGAGTCACTATTTTTCCTGTGAATTTGAAATTCATAGTTCATAATTTTATTAAAACAAAAGATAGAGAGGGCTGAAGATAGGATTTCATGAAGGAAGGAAAAGAATAATGCACAAAGGAGAATGATTTAAGACAGTGTCCTGCCCTCTTTTGCATTAGTTCTGCCAGATCCGCAGCATTTTTAGTATGCAAGATAACGTGCTGAAATTCTTAACTGTATCTTCCAGTCTAGGAAAAACAAACAATAACCCAAGAATAAACAGGATCATTCATCTTTTCCTTATGTTTATCTCTGATGATGTTATCTTTATACTGAAATATTATTCAGCCAGAGGCAGTCTTAAGAAGAGACCTTTGAAATAGCAGTTCCTGAGACGAAGCAACAGCACCAAATGGCATATATGCTGGTTTCAGTTTAACAGACAGAAACTAAGGCACTAATATCACATTCAGAGAGCTATCAGTGTTTAATCCAGCTAAGAAGCCATTGGGAAAGAGAGATCTCAACTTTCCTCCATAAGTGTACATCAGGGAAGTACTAGATAGATGGATGCCTGAGGGTATGGGCTCACCTGCACGTGACACAGCATCTGAGATATTGACCTTCATAGAATCACAGAATCGTTTGGGTTGGAAGGGACCTTAAAGATGATCCAGTTCCAACCCTCTGCCATGGGCAGGGACACCTCCCACTAAACCAGGTGGTTCCAAGCCCCATCCAACCTGACCTTGAACGCTTCCAGGGAGGGGGCAGCCACAACTTCTCTGGGCAACCTGTGCCAGCCTCTCACTACCCTCACAGAAAAGAATTTCCTCCCAATATCCAATCAAGACGTTGATGGCAACCATCCACCCAATCCTTTATCTACCAAGTGGTCCATCCATCAAGTCCATTTCTCTCTAATTTAGAGACAAGGGTGTCATGCGGGACTGTATCAAATGCTTATCACAGGTCCAGGTAGATGACATCAGTTCTCCTTTAATACACATTCAATATAAGCATGAAAAATTTTAGAGGGCATTATAAAAGTTACGACATTGTAAATCTAATGCCATTTAATACCTCCATTAGAGCCTTCTCCAACAACCCCCAAAGGAGTTAGTCTATATATGACCATGTACAACAATTCAGGTGCTTCTATGGCTATTTTAATAACAATTGTATAGCAACTAATGCTAGAAATCTAACTATTGCTGAGTAGGTCACCTCAATCACCTTATGCCCTTTTGGTTGTGTCTTTTTAATTTAAGGAAATTGACAGACAAATAATTGAGAAAAAACATTTCCATTCTGTCTGTATTTGGAAGTAAATAAAGAAAAGAGACTTTTTCCTAAGTCCTCATTTGGGACTCCAACTCCTCTTTTTTTTTCATTAGACCCTCTCCCCAAAATTGTGTATCTGGCTGTCACTAGATTAAAACTAAGTCCTCTTTGAAATAAATTTTGGGATTTCTGTGTGTCAGCTTTCAAAGACAGGCAGAAACATTCAGTGTCTATTTATTTTAACTCCTGTTCAGAATAAGACCTTGTTACTGTTGGCTCTTACCAAGCAAGCCTAAAGCATAAAGCAACTTTTGCCAAGAAACACAGATTCTTCCTTGTAGAGTAATTCCCAAGCTTCTGACTGTCTTGTTCCCACAGCGCTTCATTAGCTGAAGAACTGAGTAAAATTGGTTCTGTTCACATAAGAACAGATATTAAGAGTTCATTCCATTGCATGCCATGCAAGAACATACAAAATAACCAATTTAGTTAACACACAGGTGAAACCCTTCTGCTGAGTGGCCACGGAGGTGAGTAGGGTTAAGACAGAAAATAGAAATTTCACTGAGGATTGATTCTGGAGGTGCAAGCAGGGGGGTTGAGAGACAGGAATCACATTGAAAGTAATTACTAGGTCTGTATTCCAAGAATTTAAAAGTTTAGCCCTCGGTGTGTGCTAGAGGGAACCTGTGTTTAGTCCACTAAACAAAAAAAGTGATAAAGAACTCAAGAGCAGATCTGCTGGTCTGTTGCTTGTGCACCCCACTCTCGGTGCTCCTCCTTATCTCAGTAAGGATATTTGCCTGAGATGAACCATTTGAGCAGTACCTCTGTTTATCCAAAACTCTGTGATCAAGTTTCACTCCACTTTTTCTTTGCTTATACAGAGGAACAAGAAAGGAGAAGAAATCAAAGCTGAAAGTCAGTTACAAAGTTTAATATTCCCACTGTCCACTAAACAACTTGGCTCAAATCTCTCTCCCTGACTTCTACCAGCAGCTTGCATGGCTTATCTTCCCTGCTCCCAGAAACAGCAAGGCTTCCACCACAAACATTCCAGAGTAGCATTAGATCTTGTCCAAGAAGCAAGAGGGAGAGCACAAAGGCTGTGAAGGAGAAGCATCCCTCCTTTTTGATCACCTCTAGGTAGTGTACAAGAGCTGGTTGTGAGTCAGTTTTCACCCACAGGCTGGGGAAAGGAAGGAAGGATGAACAACAGGTAGCTGAAGATGGGTTTTGGAAAGGCATGAGAAGCAAAGCATAATGGTAAATACCTCTCTGCAACCAAGTGCTGCAGTCCCTAACCAGAACTGCATGAGCTAATGCAGCCCTAGAGATACCCTAACCATCCAGCTATCTACACTCTAAAAATGCCATGTGCCTATAGAACAGCCTACCAGCAACATACCATCAGCTATAGGAAAAGTCTAAAAATACTGCAGATTACAGAAATCCGAAGAAATTATGGCTTGAGAAAAAAAGCTGTTCCAATACATTCTACAATAGAGTAAAACAACCTGCTATTGGCACTCAGACTTTTAATGAGTCTTTTCTCTTTATTAAAATTGCTAGCAACAGTATGTAACTGGTGCCAAGCCCTCTCACACACTCACAACACTGGGCTGTCCAGTTGATAGGCAAGGTCTTTCTTCTGAACGCCTACGGAGACACTTCAAGCAGTACTCTCTGTACATGAAGTGCTGTCACCACCAGGAAAATAGCTCATGCAGACAGACAACTTGGAGACATGGCAACTATCTGGCTTTTCAAGAATGACAAGGAGCCAACAAACAACATGTATTTTATATTCAAATCCCAGCTTAAAGTGTGTGTTTTTACAATGTTTAAGGAAGATCTCCAGCACACACAGATTTTTAGAATATATGTTGACATTCTGTAGGGCAATCCAGGAAATGTAACTTGAGCCAGAGCTGGCAGGGAAATCCAGCTCTCTTCAACATGCAAGCTCACAGAGCAGCTAAAAAGGAAAGCTGAGATGTTGTGAGAGAGATTTCATTTCCGAGACAGGAAGTGTACTGCGTTGTGGCAAGAAGTGTGGAGTTGGTAGCTAATGAAAAAGGATATGTTGAAAAAGAGACAAAAAAAAGTGCTGCAAAACTGTCTAAACCCTTTCAGATTAATCCTGACTATATTGATATAATTTCACCCTTTCCTAATTGATCTTTTTTGTTGAAAGAGTTAAAAAAGAAGAAAAATTTCCACACAATCTCACAGAGAGATACTAGCAATAAGGCTAAGGCAAGTAAGCCAAAGTAGCTTTCCTGGACTTAATTACAATGATTTTTATAGGGGGCAATCAATGCATGATTCAAGCAATGCAGCACATACAGAGAATGACAAAAAGGGGAAAAAAATGTGAACCCCATGAAAAACATTAGCACAAAGGGTCATACTTTTAAAGGATATTTGAAAAGTTTAGAAGTTGTAATGGGTGTATTTAAGCTGTCTTCAGATGTTCAGTATCTAAAAGCATGACAATGTGCATGAACATTTGAAAGGGACATGTTGGTGAAATTCTTACTTTGTCCTGTTTCTCAGCATCAGTCTTTGTCCATTCACCAGTTGTGGGGTGTCTCTAATGCTTCTAATGGGACAGAAACACATCTTTGGGACAGCAATAACACAGTATGGAAACACAGAGACTGTCTGTCCTATACCCCATCTCTTACTCGCTAAGCACAAGCAAAGCAGAGCTAAGACAGAGGTCTTAACAGGAGATTGAAACCCTTACACTGCTTGCTCTCTTCCTTCTGCTGTGATACATTTTCTCTCCTCTTTTTGTGCAAAAAGAGAACAGTGGGGATCGCTTTTTTTATTACCAATTTCTGAACTTACATCCACTGAACACAGAGAATAGTGATGTTAACCATTGGTTCCCAATGTTCATTCGCACTGGAAGCAGAATGGCACCAGCAAGAGCAGAGTATGTACTCTGACAACACCATCATGCTGAGAACCGAGCGGGAAAGCAAATCTCTGACATTTGATTGCACTATGACACACATCCTCCATCCAGTTTTGATGCGAAATTCCATCAAGGATATAATAAATACTTCCAAAAAAGTCCTTATCAAACCTTGCATACAGCCATACTCAGTTTTCATTTTGATGAATTGATAACAAACAGGCCTGGCTGAAAAACTGCCTATCTTCAACACACACTGATCAAGCAAAAATCATACGATAAAGAGCGCTCAGCCAGCACAAGCTTACCAGAGCTATTGAGATAAAAGCTATGCACTTCCATGTCTGTCTTCATGGCAGTGAAGGAGAAGTCTTAGAAAAACATCATCAGAGCTAAGGGAGTTCATGAATAATTTTACTTCTCTAAGGAAAAAAAAGTTCCTCAGACTAATGACTCTTGCAGCTACTCTGATGGCATCAAAGACTGGAAAACATCAAATACAGTGGCAGCAAACAGAGAGAATCCATCCCAACGGTATCACTATATGTTACAGAAGTGTTTAACCAGCTGCTAGAGGAAAATTTGAAAAGGGATATGGAAACATAATATTAAAAAAATGCATACATCATATTGAACCATTAATTCAACTCATTCTGCAATGTGCTTGTGTCTGCCAGTGCTGTGGTTAATAGAGAGCGTATGAAACTCAGAATGCAATTAAGTCTTGGAGGAAGCACAGTTGGAGGTTGTGGCAGTTTCTATAGCAACCTGAAAGGCTCAAGACTAGTAACAGGAGATTAACTTAAAGGCAAGATAAGTACATAAATATAGCTCGTATTTACCATTTTCTCTGCTTCCGAGCGGACAATGTATTTTCAATTTAAACAATAAAGAAATGCAGTCAGATGTCCTGCTTGTTATTAACTAGGGCAAAAATAACCTTTAACATCATCCTGTTAAAAAAATTCTGACAATTTCAGAATCAGGGAATCATCCAAACGTCACTAATTAATTCAATCAAAATGGAAAGCTCTGAACCTGAATGCTGCCAGAAGATTAGAATGAGGCTCTGAGATAGGGAACATGACAGTCACAAGAGATGGCTGATGTCAACTAACTGTACGCTTATAAACAAATCCTCTAGATGATTTTTTTCTGGATTACACTTCAGATCATGTTTAAAGACTTGAAAATGGTGAGGACAAGATAAAGAATTTTTGTAAGCACTACAGACCTTCCTTCTTTCCTTTATTTTTAATACTTTCTTCAGTAAGAAAGACAATATTGAAGAAACCTCATCCAGTATTTTTTCCAGCACTTAAGAGCTTTTATTCAAAGGTTCAGTTGAGACTGAAGTCACCCTTTTGAACTCCTGCCCACCTTACATACAAATAAAAGTACATGAAAGAGACTCCCTGGCCACATTCCTAGTACAGTCAGTTGCTTTGAACTGGTTTTACTTCATAATTCAAAAACAAATGATACACACGTAAGATATTCAGAAACATGTATCCAGGAAACAAACATATTCTTGACCCATCTTGTGTACCCTTCTGAACTGTGGGCCTAACACCACTACCACGAGTACTGAAAACAGTTACATTAGCTAAATAGCTAGTCTAAACTTAACTAACCCTATCCAGGCTGCTGAATAACAGAGCTAGCACTAGCCTCTCTGCACAGCACTGAGTTGTCCTGCACAATATTTGTTAGCATCAGACTAAAGAAAGAAAAGTATCACTACTCATAACTTCACTACTAATCAGTGAATTAAGCCAGTGCATCATTAATTCACAATGTGTTTCAAGGATTACTGTGAAATACCTGCCTCAGATAACACAAACCTCTTCAGCTGACCCAACCATGCCTTCAAACCTTCATGTGGTTTTACTTGCATAGCAAGCCTTTTTGGTTGGAATTTGTTGGCTTGTTGCCTATTTAAGGAAAAACGCAGATATCCTGTGAAAACATCAAAAGTTGCTGTTATGATATTCCTGCCTTCCCATGATATTATCCAAGCACCCCCTACAGTAATGAGACTGGCATAGCATAGTTCACAGTGAAACGTTCTCTTCTGCTATGGTGGGAGGTTGCCTGTTGTACCTGCAGAACACAAGAATACAATAAGATGGTATTTTTTGTCAAGAGCACACTACATTCTCTGCCAGAAGTAAAATATTTCATCTTGCAAAATGTCTTGAAAGTAGTCTGGCTCAGGAACAGTATTTATTCTCTTATCCACAAGATCATTCCAGAGGCAAAAGTGGCTTTACTGAATGAGCTCCACCACCTCAGCTACACAAATCAGACCAGAGGTGGTACAGAAACAACATTTTTAGTGGCATAGCTGGACACTGATCCACTGAGAGCTTCTAACATTAGGACTAAGGCCTTCAATCTCTACTCAAAACAACTGTCAGCTAACGATGAGCATGAAATACACTAGAATTTTCTCTAACATTTTCCCTCCCTAGGAAAAAACTCTATAACAAGAGCTGCAGAATCAGGCTGAGGTGCATTGAGGTAGTGAAGAAACCTCACCATCCCTCTGTACGAGGAGCAATTTACATCACCTGCATCAGTACAATACCTCATTTATAGATAGGTGACTTCTCCTTGCTTTAGCATCATACTAGACAAAGAGCCAATAGTTTCACAGGTGTGAAGTGGGTTGGAGCAGTTAAAATTTTCTCCTATTGGTCTTAACAAAGAACAAGAAATAAAAATAAAGAATCTCTCTAATGCCAAGCATTCGTTCTACTTTGCAACAGCAACAGTTTCGAAGAAGCATATAACACTTTTTCACTTTTGGGAAAAGGATTTCCTAAAGACCTTGTGGCAGTTTGCAGAATTAATATTTGTTCTGCGTGAAAAAGCTACAACAGGGTGAGCTGAGGACACCACTCTCTACTTCTTCATTGAAGTGATTTGTAAGTTGATACCAAAGCAATAACTTACTCTTCTATTTTCCACTGCTAATTTTTTCTCCCTTTCAACCAATTGAAAAGCCACAAATGAAGACCATAGAGGGACAGCAGCAACCCTTGGACTCTGAAGGTAATTTAGATTAAATAAAGAAATCTCATGCTATAGAAAAGTTTCAAAGAAGGGAACATTGGATATTGTAGAATCTATTAAGTGAAAAGAAGTTGAAGAGATCCATCATTCCCATCAGTATTCTTAGGAGCTGACCTGTCCTTTAATTGAGGTTACCATATCCCACTTTGAAGAGTTTCTTTTCCTTTTCTAGAGTGGCTGTGGTGGTGCCAAGCTCCTCAAGAGAGAGAGCTTAATAAGAATATAAAAAATGCTGCCCTCCTCTTCTGCACATAAAGGCTTTCATATTTTTTCTTTGATTTTTACTCAATATGAGCATCTCCCATTTAAAGAAAAAAAGTAGGCTTCTCTGGAGGAAAATGCAGCACCCACATGTAGAAATCTGTATCTCAGGTATTAGCAAAGGATTTAAAAGCAGAATTCAGAGCAAAGCTTTGCAAAGTTGTTTGGCTTTTTTTATTATATTTTTTTTAATAATAGTTTAGCAGATTTCTAAGCACTTTTCAGAAACAGCATATCTGTGAATTTTAAGCATACAAATTAATTCCTCTCCTTCCTGTTTTGTTGTAGACTTTAGAAACAAACAGACTTCATAAGGAATGGCAAGTACATGGATTTGCTGTAGACATTAGAAACAAGTGGGCTTTATAAGGAATGACATTTACATGTATCTGGGTTTTGATTTCAACAAAGTGCAATGATTTTGTTACCATGTGAATGCAGTTTCTACTAAATAACTCATGCTCCACGCAGATCCAGAAAGAGATTTTTAGTTGCCAAGTTTGCCTGCAACTACAAAGTTGCTTAGAAGCATCTGTATTCTACAACTTGCAAGATGATGACTATTTTCTTTGTAACACACAAATTACTAAGGGCAGGTGAAAAGAAAGGCATGCACAGCTTAGCTAGAATTATTAGAATTTATCTAGAATTTAGAATACAGTACCTTGCTGATCTTCCAACAGCAGTTTTCACAAGTTGCTTAAGCTTCTAACCTGAACTGTGCTTAGTGGTTGCAAAGGGTAATTAAATAGATACAGCTCTTTACTGCTCCACAGCCCATTTAATATTATTTCTGAACACAGCTTATCTTTCTCTTCTTCCACACCCCACATCAACCAGCATTTTGGTTAAACATGGAAAGCACTATGGAATATAAATGATAAGCAAAATAGCTAGGAATTTGGTTAGACTAAACATTAAGAACATGCAAGCAACAGTTGGAAGAAAAGTAAAGCAGCAGATCAGGTACTTAATCCAGGAAATATCCTGTTCATCCATCATTCCTTGCCATTAAGTAGTAGACTGCTTGCTATACTTTCCTAGTGAAAATATGCAAAAAACAAACATATTTTTAGAAGTACTGTATCATTTTGAGTTACAGTGTGCTGCATATATCTAAATTCAGCTCACTGTTTATTATTGCTGCATAGTCCTCTTGTGTTAACTGATGGAAAAGGTCATGAAGTTATCCATGTAATGTCTGAAGAGTTTGAAGGTAAAATTAGAAAGCAAAGAACTAAAATAATATCAGATAGTGTTCTAAATCATAATATCTTCACTTGACCTTTACATTAACTCTATGAAAATACTAAAGCCATCATGTAGACACTCTGGTAAAGTAAAAAAATATATTTTTTCTTCCAATGTAATCCCATTCAGCTTAATGTTCTGGGTGGGGAAAAAAAGAATATAAAAACCCCACAAAAATCCTAAAGCTGCAGAGCTTAGGATCCATAAAGGTCTCTCTATGTCACTTCCTGTATCCTCTACTTATACCCACACATTTATCTTGTGCAGCCTTACCATTGCCCTGCCTGCAGGGTTTACACAGGGACCAGGCTTTCCCTGTTCCACCACCTAGGTCCACCTCCTGCCTATGCCAGGCAGAGATGCCGTCAGCCCTCATCTTGGCAAACCTCTGCATCTTTCAGACACCCCATGGGCAAGACGGAGAGGAGGTCCGTTTTAACCTGTGGATCTGGATCCCCCTCATGCCACAGGTGCTGGCATGAGGAGTCTCTTGAAGTAACCAAAAGCTGAGCTCCTATGGTTGCTCTTGCATGCAGCCCAGTGACACCAGCAACTCCTAGGCAAACCTCCAGTTGTATACTGGAAGCAATGCTGGATCAAACAGCAGCAACCCCTCAAGTATTTCCTTGTCTTAACAGCTTATGGAAAAATTCAGTCCTGATCAGCACCCTTCAAAATGATCATCTCCAGGCACAGCTGACTACCACATCACTTGGCAGAACAGCCCAAGGCTCACACTACTCTTTCTTTACCAGCCAGAATCCTTGTATGCGCATCTGCAGTCCAATGGGAACAGGGCAACATGTAATCAAAGCAGATGGCCAGTGAAAATTCAAAGGTCAGAATTAAGGTTACTGACAGAACCTCAGCTTCAAGCACCCATCTAAATTACCAGCCACAGAAGCCAGCCAACCCACGTGCGCAAAGCCAAGATGCAGGAATGTTCCTTTAAATTAAAAACGGTCTTTGAACCGACTACAAATGCACTTGGAAAAAAGCACATGTGGAGGTGCTGTGTTTATTTGCTCTTATTAAAGCTTTCTGAAGTATCACGTTGTTTTTTCCACAATACTCCTACAGACTTTTTCTGCTTATTCCTCCACATTTTTTTCCACAAGTCTTCTTTTCTTTTTGAGAAAAAAAGATGTATTCTCAGTAAATCAAGACAACTTAGACTAAACTTTTCTAACCACGAACCCTGGGGAACAGGTGTAGCACGCAACTTCACCATACATTTCCTTTAGTTTCTCATGGGTTTGGTTCACTTGCATTTGTATTTTTATTACAGGCATATTTCATCCCTTTCCTTTTTCATAACAAAATAAAAAAGTAACCGGTATTTAGTTTGATAGTTCTGGAAACTAGCAGAAATGCTGACTCATGAACATTCATATCCTTTTTTTACTTGAAGCAAAGAAATTAAATACTGCAAATCTTGCTCCGCAGCAAAAGCCCAGATAAACTGGGAGTGAAACTGCATCAGGCTATAACATGCCAATATGCTTTCAAGATTCAGCCAAGCCTTTCTGCATGCAACTACAATAAGGGCTAACCCTATTCTTCTCTCAATTGGTGTTTAAGTACTTAAGCATGTTTGCATCTTTGCTAGAATAGGTGAAGTAAACTAATTAAAGAGGAACAAAGCAGTCCAGAAATTATCGGGGAGGGGGGGCCATGGAGGAGGGAGGGAAGAGGCACCTTCAGAGGGATCTGTACATTCAGAATATGCCTATTAAATTCACTGATGCACAGCCCTGCAACTAGCTACAGTTAAGTGAATTACAGTTAACTACAGTCAATTTTTAAAAGGGACTTTCTTATTTTGATTTTTTTCTGACAGTGGGATTTTTTTTTTCAGGTTTGTATTTTACTCTAGATTTCTTGCCTGCTTTTCTGAAAACATTTCCTACTCCCATCCCTAATCTTGCATGAAACAAAAAGCCACTTAGGGTTTAAAGTAATGCCTTTTTTTTTCCTGGTACTATTACAGCCAATGACAAGTAAAAAGGTTGAAATATTTTAATGCTTCCACATCACAAGCCTTGCAGTAAAAACACTTTAATTTCCCAAGGGATGCTTTTCCTATCAAAGACTTCACTTCTGATGTTTGTTTCAAAAAGCCCTGATCACCAGCAAACAAATCAAATTGCTTGTGTACACCAAAGAAAAGGAATACAAAAGTGGTAAGAGATTTTACTGGTAGTCCTGCTGAGGTAGGGAAGGTGACACAAGCATAAAATAAGAGGCTTGCATTTCATAATGGTTTGGAGATTAATTCATACCCTTCCTTCACGCCTCTCTGATATCAATAATTATCCGAGGAAGGAGCAGGCTGATGTTCTGATACATTACAAAAATAGAAATGTAATACCTAATTTTAAGATAGGTACTCAGAACGTATTAAAGGGTTATGTTCAAAGCAAATAACAGCTCTGGAGTGAGGGAGAACAATGCTGACACCAAGTGGAAGAAAACGCTGCTGGCTCCATCCTCTGTTGCAATCTTGAGTGGTCTGAAAATCTCAGAGCCACAAGTCTTAAGTGTAAGGCATGGTAAGTTTTTGAAACATCAGTGGAAAACCACACAGATCCTCTGAAAGCAAAAATCTGCATTACCCTAATGTGTACACTGCCTGTTTAATTATAATCCTCTTCCCTGTAGTGTAGCTGATCTTAGTAAGCAAAGCAACCAGCTGCCGCTCTGAACACATCAGGTATTACTCTCCTTCACAAATTTCAGATAACACTCCTTATCTACATAAATTCTGGAAGCCTGACTATGGTAGGAGCTTTTGAGATTCACTGTTCACAGCAAAACACAAAATGAGCGTTCACAGACTGAGAAGTAACAAAGAAGTCTCCACTGAGTTGGTTTCTGTAAAGCATACTGCCTTCAAAACATTTTTTCCAAGGCAAGGAAAGGTCTGTATCAGTGACCAGCTTTGGAAAGCCTTCCCATCTCACACATGTGATATCATTATTGATAGACAGTGATCAGTGTAATCAGCTACTGTGATTGCCTGAGCTCTATTCTTGTACTATTGATTGCATTAAAGAATCACAGGATTTCAGTTTGACCAGCTTCCCTCTTCTGTGCTCAGGCTGCTTGTTACAGTAAAGCACAGCAATGGTTTGCTTCATGTCACACACAGCACAGCCTCTCCTGCCAGTATTTTCTCCTAGTGCAGCCTTTCCCAGACAAAACAAACAAATAAATAAATAAATAAATAAAAATCTACATATTGAGTGGAGGGAGAAGAGAGAAAAGTAGATAGTGGCAAAATCCACTAAGTCATAGAAAGGGGTTGAAGTGTGACAGCAATGTCCCAGAGCACTTGTACATCAAGCCAGGAGAAACCCCCAGCAATGCTGGAGCAAACATTAAATCAGTGACATTCCCTCCGCAGCCTGTGGTTCACTAAAAATGGAGAGCAGGCACGCTTGCCATTTCCAAGTTACAGATCCCCAGTACCAAGGACAGTCAGATGCAGATCTCAGGCACAGCACAAAATTCGCACCTTGCTCTCTCCATGACCTATTCCCTTCACAAACAGGTAGAAAGGCTCTGGCACTGAAGATCTAGAAGTAGCAATGAGTACTCCAGCCACATCCACTTTGGTTGTTTTAAGTCATACTTGCCTAGGCTGCAGCAGTTTTTATCGAATCCTTATGCAGAATATTTTACTGACTGTAGGTACTGTTCATCCAAAAGAAAAAAAACACTTTCTTCCAATCTATTGGCCCCAATCTTTGTGGTGATCTAGGTCCTACTTTGACCCTCAATGTATGGCATTTTTTATCCAAACTTCTGGTTTGCGTAGTACTCAAATACAAAATTAAAACTTAGTGTTTAGCAAGTCTGTGTTTTGTTGAATTCACAAAGGTTAGGGAAAATAGTTTTTTCTGTGGAATGGGAAATATTACAAGTCTTTCTATAATGTAACATCAGTCCCTGCAGAAACACTGACAAATCATCTGGCAGCTCACACAGTACACACGGGGTTTGCTATCACAAATAACATACCTAAACCCAACTAAAAATTGTCATTGCTAAACAAAGAACTTGAAAGAAAGTAATCAAGACCTGTACCAGCTTAAATTTGGGGAAAAAATGTCAAGAACCACAAATAGGAATTGGAACTACGTCCCCCTATCCAAGAAAAATTATTTTGACAAGACAATTCAGCCTAACCTGGAAATTTCAGTTTACTAGATCATGAGATAATGTGTGTGTTTGGTTGTTTGTTCATTCTGAAAGGTTTCAGCTAATTCTATTGTCATGGGATTAGGAAAGGTAAACATCTGCTAAATTATTGCTGTCCTCTAAATTGAGGACAGTCCATTTGGGAGACTGCAATCCTTTTCTTATGGCAACTTCAGATGAGACTGAGGCATTTTTTTCACAGAACAGGGTTAATGCCAAAACACCATTTCCTCTTTGAAAAAGGCTAAAAACCTGAGATTGACAAAACTCTACAGACCACAAAAGCCTTCCCAACAAAACCGTAATTTAAGAAAATAAAATCTCCATGAAATATTTAGTTTCATTGTTCCAACCAACTCCAAACCACACTGCAGTTTCAGAAATTCACTGAGGTGTCTGTGGTCAACCTGCAGGTCCAGGACACTGTCCAACTCCACTTCCCCACCCCCCTGGATCTCTGCAATCTCTTTATAATGAGGTTCCACAATTGCAGGGTGCAGTTACACAGGACCAAATCAATAGGCAGTCCCTGCAGCGTTGCTGATATATAGTGAAGCATGCATAAAAGGACCAAGGAAGAAAATAAGAAATGAGACTAATTTCCTCAGGGTGTAGGCTTTTCTTCCAATTAATCCCATGCTTTGATGAAGATACACGCAGTGGCTTGTATATACCCACAAAGTCTTGCTTCTGTGTGTTTGCAAAAACAAGGTATGGTGCATAATTCAGGAAGGATTTATCTATGACTCATGTACAAAAAGAAAATATGGAAAACACACTTCTGGACTAGATGCAAAGAAAATTCCATAGTCAGCTTTTATCTAGAACATAAGATTCAGAAATTATGAGGGCAAAGAATATGACAAATTGCTATTAGCAAGGTTTGGTTTATAATTTAATTACACTATAGAAGTTGAGCTAATCTTGTACACATCCAACACAGCTAGTGATATGCCTCAGGTCAAACACAGTTATTGAGAGCCCTCAGATCAAAACAGACACCTAAATGTCTAACCTCTTTAAAAAGGAGTTATTTAAGCCAAACAGGAACATCAGTTTCATACCAGTGACAGTTTGTGAGGTAAGACAGAAGGCTATAGGACAGCTTTAAATGCTAATGGACTCTCAAGAGGAAAAAATTTAAAAAATAAAAAAATATTAAACAAAAAAATGGCAGGATTTTGCAGCATTTCAGCTTTAAGAAAAAAAGTGTCCAACATACAACAGCCAGGAAAAAAGACAAGTAATCGAGCTACTATGTATTTGAACATCTTTTAAACCACCATCTTTAGAAAGAATAGGTGGCTGTGAGTAGTCTACTATCCAGCCCAGGGTAATAGTTCTGAACTATGAGACTAGTCCCTTTCAAAAACTTGACAATTCTTCTCCCAGTGTGTCAGTGTGAATCAGCCTGCAGACACAGGGTAAGTGGGGCGACTCCTGACACTTTGAGATACTAACAGCTCCACTCAGGAACAATCAGTCTTGCCCACCGCAGCCTACAAACACCACAGCTGAAGGTTAAGCCTATGTCAGCTGCATGGCACGCCTGCCAGACTAGTATGACTTTAACTCCTTAAAGCTCAATTAATCAGGGTAACATAGAATGTTGAAGCGGAAAAAAGGCATCCCAACAACAGCCACAAAAAAAAAGAAAAATCACAGGAATTAAGTAGTCCAAATACAAGTATCTGTTGAACTGCTTCAAGTTATTTGATGAGAAACAGCCAATAAAAGCAAGTTTCATTTCCAGGAAGGGAACCAACAAGGGATCTGAGTCAGGTTTGCCATTTCACTTTTTGCTTGCTTTGCTGGAACTAGAACACGCACTTTTAATATGTTTAGTTTGTAAACCTAACTTTGATGTTTCCTGTTTAGTGGACTTTGAGCAATTGTTGTATTATGAAAGATGAAGGGTACCTATCCAATGTGCTGGGTCTCCTGCCAGAAATTACAAAAACAAGATCAACCGCAGAATACTGAATTCCCTTCTCACCCACAGATGGGATTTCTTTCATAAGCTTACCTCAGAGCAGGAGAGTGCCTCATGGCTATGCCTTGGTCTGAGGTTTTATTAAACAATTCAAAAGGATCTTTTCAGCAGAATTCTTTCCCACATCACCACAACCCCAGACAGACTGTGACATTTTGCATAATTACAGGGAATGAAGTTGTTTCTAAAACAAAAGCACTGCGATAGAAAGCCAGGTCTCCTGTCTTCTCTAATACCTTTCCAATTTCCTTTAGCTGCTGGTGCTGCTCCTAGTCTTGCAAGCAGAAGCAGATAGAATAGGATAGCTAATACTTTGATCGCATGCTCATTTGAGTACAGGTTGCAGGAATTCTCCTAAGGTGGTAGTGACATGGGACACCTTCAGAGAGTGAGGGAAGCTGGAGTCATGGGCTCCAACACTGTCTTTGTGCAAAACAATCCTAGTTTTAGATTTGGGGTCATGTCTTGTGACATAGGAACATTTCAGAAACATCACTGTATCAGTGTATTCTGTCCTCTATACCTATGGCTGTACAGGATATATTTTAAAGGAGAGTTTCCAAGGAGCATTACAGTCTCATTATGCAGTTGGGGATACATAACGTGCTCTAAATACTGAATTTGACTTTGTATAGGTTTTCCTTGACAGAGATACTTAGAGACAGAAGCTAGGAAATTAACGAGTCACAAACACGAGCAGCATGATTTACAATTACACACAATGCAAATCTCTTTCAAAATCCTTCACCTGATCTGGCACATTGCTATCAATCTAGTCACGAACTGCAAGGATGTGTGGTAACTGCACAGTGCAGTACTAAACTGTAGGCTTTGCTACAACATTTCCTTCATTTTTCTAAAAAGTCAATTTCAAGTTAAGCAGCAATGATACATCATATCACAAACCAAAACCAAGACTCTCTCCCTAAACCAGCATTTATCTATCATGTTTCTTCCACCAGGAGGTTTTTGACAAAAAAGGAAACAAAGTACTACCAATATTTTAGACAAGAATATTCCCAAGGAGAGGCTGAAACATACACAGCAAGTTCTGGAAAGGTGAGAGGGATTTCAACCTTCTGTTTTTGCCTGCCTGCATCACCAACATATTGCCAAACACACACACACAATGAAAAATGCTTCACTCAAGGAAAAATCCAGTGGTTTTGATCTAACAAAGCTTGGCATTAAGATATTTAAAGTGAAACAACTTGGTGTTTTATTCTTGAGCCTTTTGCACTCCTATTTTTTTCAAAACACTAAACACTCACATTTCCCCTATAGCTTAGGCATATAATGAATATCATACAATGAATATCATGCCACACATTGCTGGTGTGGTGGATGCACTCGACCTCTTAACCGAACTAGCGATACAGGCTCCAACAGAGGTAAAGTCCAACAGCTCCTCTGGTTCCAGTCTGTTTTCTGAAAACCCACAACGGGGCAGTGACACAGTGTGCATGGACACATATGTGCGTGCAACACTGATCATGCGATTAACACATGAACAGCAGGTGGCTTTTCCAAGACTCATCTATCAAGGAACAAAGAAAGTTGTGGGTACAAGAGGTCTCATGCATACATTTCCCATGTAATTCTGCTATGAGCCAACCACTTTATTCCATAAATATGACAGACTGCAAGGCAGCATAGCAGTGATCTCCCTCCCCCCTTGAGCTGGGACATTTCTCAAGGTTGCTTCTGGATGTAGAGACACCTTTTACCAACAGCAGATCTTTGATAAGTGACTGATACCGAGCATAATCTTGTAGTATAGTAACTTTGATTTGTGCCTTGGTAGTTTTGAATCACTGTTCAAATGATTGTGCTGTACAGTAATAGTGTGAACTTTGTCATCAAACTTTGTTAAGTCACACGTTTACAACATCATATGAAAACCACTTTTGCTAATACCTTTGACAGTGGTTCCTGTAGCAATCTGAATCACAGATTTGCAACAAAGTGGCGTAGTTGGTGGTATCCTAAATGGGGATTCGTAGCAGCTAGCAACAAGCTATAGTCATTAATTACACTATGTATAAGCAAATATATTTCCATTCGTAGGTTTCAACCTAATGAAGCACTTTTGATTTCTTGCTGAATCAATTAACACAACTTTCTTACCTGAAGGTCATCTGCTTGTCTCTGTGAAAAATGAGGGTTCGGGTCAACAAAAATCATCTCATGATGTTGAAGCAAATACAGCAAGAGGCCATTGTAAAGCCTTTGATCTTCACAAGCCAAGGGACTGACAGGGATCCTAAGGGAATAGGAGATGGATTAAGCTTAGGAGCTCTCAGTCCAGGAACTAAGGGAACCCCCCAGTACCCCAGATATTCATCAAAGCAGCCATCTGGCCGACTAGATAAAATGGAGTTCCAGCCTCATTTCCAAGAAGGAGTTGCTGGAATGGGCCAAATTCATTTGATGAGTTCACAACACTGAGAGCCTCACAGTGGTGAAGTCCCAGTTTGCTGCAATGGTTCACAACACAATAAATCTTGAAGCAGCAAAACATAATAGCTAGAACCTGACAGTAGCACAGACAAAGTTCATAAAATAAATGATGAAGAGGACAAAAAAAAAAAAGCCCCAGAAATCAGCCATNNNNAAATCAGCCATCACTCACTGGCATTGGGGTAGGAAGACAGCTGTTTTGTTATTCTAGCTTAGCTTATGAAGGTGAACCTTGGTGGCTAGAATTGTGTTATTACCAGAACTTCCTGAAGGGAGGGAAAAAAAATAAAATAAATGTAGGTAAGAAACTATTTCAGTGCAATACTTTATAATTTGACAGACTTCAGGCACCTCATGCAGTGGAACTCTCAGGTGCTCCCATTAACAGGTTGTGTTTTGGTGGGGGCTTTCTCTCTTTTTTTTTTCTTAATAAATAGTAGTTGAGCTTGTACTATCCACACAAGTAGACTAAACTTGAATTATTTAATTAAGATTGGGGGATTCTTCATATGGGATTCTAGTCTCATTCCCTGAAGGAACTATGTATTCCTCCTGTGAACTATTTGTAAATTTGGAGGACATTTACATAAATGCTGTCGCCTTAATCCATCTCCTCCAGCCATGCTGCATCAACTCAGTCCTACCCAGCACAATATTAATATTTAAACAAGAAATTCATAAACTCTGGAGACTAATGTGGAGACATATACACCCAAGTCTTCTTGTTTGCCATATCAGTGCATTCACTATTCATCTGTGATTTTAAAGTACAAATATACACACGGGGCTCAGTCCAATTGCTTTCATTCACGTGTTGTTTCTGTAAGAATTTGAGTTTGGGCTCCTTTTGAAAGAAGATAGTTTAAGCAGAATCACAGCCAGGTACAATGTAGACAGATTTACAGGGTAAACTACCATGTCATCCCACCTCTCTGTAGGGTTGGCTAACATTTCTCCTTCTTGCATTCCTATTCTTCTCAGGACAGATACACTTTCTTTGAAAAAACAAGCCTGTATGTAAAACCCGGCTGACTGAGCGACAGCCTTTCCTGCATACAACAATCCCAAGAGATTATTCATCGCTTACCCAAACATTAACACCCTTAACTCATAGGCCATACAAGCAATCTTTTCAGTCCCTTGCTTTCTTTTTCAGCTTCTTTCTTTAACTTAGCCATATGTTCCTGAATCCATATCTGCCAGATGTTAACTCCCTACTAGCAAGGAGTACTCCATAAACTGATCATGTAAATAAACAGCTCTTGTCCTATTTACTGGGTCACATTTTCCCTTACTAGTCACCTATGTTTTTGGTGCTCAGTTCTCAATTCATTTTAAAACAAACCTAAGCCATACTCTGGATGTGACCCTACAGCTGACTCCAAATATCAATGTCTGCTCATCCACAGATATTCACAGGTCACAACAGATGGGTATTCCAAACATAGAAAACACATTTTTCGTTTCCTCTGCAGCCACCTTCCACAATGATTTTCAATTAATTTTGTAAAATAGTCACTCCTGCCTCTTCAGATACTTCTTTTGCTAGAAGAAACCATCTTATCAGGCTGACAACAGAGAAACCATATTCACACACTGCTGAATCCAGGAACATGTTTCTAGGAAGAGCACAGCTACTGAAGCACATTCTGCACTTCATGTAAAAACCCCGTAATCAGTTGTAGTGCAAATCAAACACAGGAGAACACTCACTCAAAGAAGAAACAAGTAAAACTTGATCATCAGGAATCAGCTACTGCTTTCCTTGAATCAAAACCTTTCAAAGCTGCTTTGCCACAAAGTGTAAGCTAGAAAATCCATACATTCAATTGCCTTGGCTTGGTTCAGGAGATCCGCCAAGGTTCCCTGCTGGCAGAGGCCCGTGTATGAAGCTTGCTGCAAATTTACAGGAAGAATGAGTCACAGTGAGTAGAAGCAAACAGCTGGTTGGCTAGCATCCTTGTGCACTCACGCAAGGATTACTAATTGAGGTTAGTAGCAGAAATGGTTATGCCTCATCTTGGTAAAGACAAGTACCCGCAAAAATTTAAGTAATATCAGTAGAATCTCTGATAAAAGCAAAGCAACACATTCTCCTTGGCATTTACAGAGACTAGCAGGACATGAAACAGTTCACAAGAAAGATGAATGGCAACAGAAATAAACAGTTCATAGGATAAGCAGAAAGAAACCATCAGTAGAAGCTGATAGAAAAGTGGAGCTTAGTAAAAAAAGTATAGGGAATAGAAGCCACCCTGATACTTGGCCTACGAGTTATGATTTTGGATTCCTTATCTAGAAAGGGGCAAGGACATGAAAGCTGCCATCATGCAGATGTTAAAACTTAAGTCTCAAAAGATAAGAAACAGATGCCACGGTCAAAAATCTAAAAGAAAAGAACTGTGAAAGGTGCTGGTGGAACAACTTAACAGCAGTGAAGATAGCTTGACTCAGTCTCATGGGCAAAAAATAGTACGAGGGATGGAGGCCAGTAGAAAAATCAGAAGCAGCAGGCTTGCAAAGGACACTAAGGTAAAATTAAAGCATTTTACTCTGTTATGCTTTTCTGAAACATACCTTCTTTTCTTATTCCTACTTTGGGTCCCACCACCCTGAACAGGGACACAAAGCATATGTACAAATAATAGAATAATTCCAATATGATGATGATTTTAGTCAAATATTCAATATAAGCAGCATTGAAGTAAGGGGCTGCAACAGATTCAAAATAGAGAAGAGACAGTTTATTTAGCACTCAGTTTTCACACAAGCAGTGATATTAATTTCCTAGTATTTAAAATTCATCATAGGATTTTTCTGTGATCCTGTAACTAGACTTCCAATGTAATACCTGGGCTAAGGCTTATATTTTTTGCGTTGCAATTACCATAGTTAATAGTCATGAAGTGTATGCAGTGCAAGGTATAGTGAGCAGCTAGTTCTATATCCTAATTTTGTGTCCCCAAGGCCCATATGTGTTCTGTGTTCCAAGTACTGAAGATTCCAACTCAGTCACTTAAGAGAAACTCTAAGTGTGACAGGTCTCCACAAGTAAAAGTGTCAACAGATTAAGACAGATGGTAATCAACAGAATTTACACTTGAATACAAATATTTCAAAAATTTAAAGTAAGAAGTCTTATAAACAACCTAGTTTATTTGTTTAATGTCAAAGAAGGAAGCAGTAATTGCACAAAAACTCAAATTGCCAGAATAATATCTACAATGAATTAGTGCCATCAGTCGAGCTGATATTGCATCCAGAAGGTTATTTCCGACAATTGTGTGGGGTATACATTTCTGCAGATTAGATCTAGAGTTGTTTTTTCCATAAACTTCATGCAGGTACTACCCACCATGTCTCACTTTCCAGTGACTCTACCAACCTCTGGCTGCCAAATGTTTCATAATATGACTGCTAATTGCACTAATTCTTGCTCTAAAAGACAAAGGATTTTATTCCCTGTGTCAGCAGATATGGTTTGCCACCTTAGAGTACCTTGAATTTTGCTGCTATACAGGACAATACAAATGGTTTATCCTGAATCATTCAAGGCCTCAGGTCACTCAGCAGAAAGTGGTACAGCGATTTCACTCAGAGAAAATGGCAGTTGCAAGGCTCTCCTCTCTGTCCAACTACCAAAAAGGTGATTTTTTTCATAATCCTAGGAGGTAAATCTTCAGGAACAGCACTGGTTATACACTTCACAAAAAATGAGCTTCAGACTTACTGGTTTCCCTCCCAGAGCTGTTGAAATCAGAATGACTGTAAAAAGCTGGGGTTAATGCTCATAAGGCAGATATACTTCTATTTATGGTAGCTGTGTTGTCTTGACAAGTCACTGGCAGGGAAATCTGATGCTGATCATTTTCAAGGCTTCTCAGACAGGTCATTGCCACAAGCATTTAGTTTAGCACTAAGCATACTTTAAAAACCAGCCAGAAGGGCACACTCAGAAGTAGCTGGACCATCTCACAAAACAGAGTGGAATGCTTAAAAACTGGAACAGCTCATCAATCAGTAAGGGAGCTTACCAGATTCTTATATGTTGGTACAGAAATCAGTGGGCACAAGTTCAGTGAATATGGGAATGGACAGAAGCCCCATTTGATAGTGAAGGGGGTCTGATGGAAGAAGAGTGACAGTCAGTGCAGTCCTTGTTGAGTTAATGTGGGGGGTCAAGGGATTGATTTTTGGTGAAGGACTTTCACATTCAGCCTTTTACCTCTTTATGTTCTAAGGATCATTACAAAGCTAATCCAGAAACTGGGAAGAAAACCTCATCTGCCTACACACATTTACTAATTTTAGCAAACAGATATTAAGGAATTTGGGGTGTGGTTGTAGAACTGCATTGTTCCATCACTGAATATCTTCCATGGGGAAGCCTATTCTTACAGGAGTAAACGACATAACTCCTACCAAACTAAAAGTTGTTAGATACTTCTCCCTAGCTGTACTTTTGCTAAAGTAAGGGTCCTTTTACTTATATGACCTGCAAAGGTTATAATCTGGTACATCTGGTGATAAGCCCACAGGGCAGGTAAGCAAACACAGAGACAGACAGAAACAGCAGCAAGGTTTAAGAGAGCAGTTCCCAAAAACAAAGCCTGCTGTTGAGTTCTAATATGCTAGGTACAGGTTTTGCTAAATATATCTTTTTAATAACTTACTTAGTTTGCCTTACAAAAAAAGAGTGAAAAATACCAAGGCTTTTTTTACTGCATACACATTTTGCAAAGTGGCATTGGCTTATAGTTCACATTAAGCTGGAATGCCTATGATTCACTGAAAGAAAAGTTTACAAATTATAAGACAGCTATTAACATTTTAAAACCTTCTGGTGTCACCAGGAAGGATAGGTTAAAGAAATGAACTGTTCCAACTTCAGTGGAAAATCCTCAATTATCAAATCATTCCAGGCTGTTCCTTCTCATCACTTGACTTGCATGACATATGCCCTCCTATCTTTCTTTTTTAGCATACAGTTACACATCTGCACACCATCCCAAACATACCTTCTCCAGCTTCAGACAAGCACTCACTACTTGCAGACTCAGCTGACTTCTGCTCGGATGTCAACTTGCACTTTAGTGGCAAAGGCAGAATGAGTTACTTCTCTTTCTTGATAGAGGAGAATGCTTTCTCTGATATCAAATACTATTACAAGGTCAAAGTGAACTAAGTAGCCTCCACAGCCAGCACTTAGCTTGGCTAAGAAAAGAGGAGCAGTTCTCATTAAACAGCTCTCCATCCCTCATGCCCCTTCTCTTTAGATGGTTTCTTACTTGAGACTGGCCCTGTACAGTCAGTACCACCTGAAAGTGGTCAGCCAGCTCAGAATCTGTCACATCTGCCCATAATATATCATACAAACATTTAACCTTCCAAATGTTGCACTTACTATTGGACATACACTTATGACAGAAAACCTCATTGTAAAGTGTGATCTAGTAGTACTATTTAAGGTAGCTAAATATAGAGTACTCACTTGAAAAGAGTAGGTCCAAACACCATGGCTAGGTTTTCCAGAGTCATGAAATTCACTGCACTGTATGTTGCTACCTTTAACAAGAAAGCAGACAGGAACTGAAGAAGGTTTTGATGGGTTTTGGGCAGGTGGCTGAGCGAGTGTCTCAGGTTCTCTATGCATTCTGTTGTATGGATTTTATGCTCTAGAGGAAAAAAAAAAAAAGTTATTGCATAGATACTCCTAACAATAATAAAATTTCATCACAGGCATTATTATAGATCCGAGAAAGAGGAAATACTTTAAAGTATATTAGAGCAAAGTAAATAATAAACGTATCCTAAACAAAGAATTTGTACACTAAATTTTGACAATTCTCACCTATTAATAGCTAAGTACCATGGATTTTCCAGATATTTTTATATATCCTATTTCTGCTTTTCTTTCTGACATGACAGAATAATCTAGCAGTTGCTGCTTTTTAGATGGAATTTCAGGCAGTTGTCATGTATATGAATCCTTAGAGCTTCTTTTAAAGATGATACACAATTGTCAGCCTCGATTCTCCCCAGAGATTTTACACATGCTGTGATTCTCATTAAGAGGAATAAAAAATTGTACCCTTTCAGCCTCACATCATCTCCATTTCCTGACTAATTGGTAGCTCTCAGTCTCAAAACATTTTTGCTTTATAAATATGCAACTGTAGTTACACAAGGGATGCTTAAAAATCTAAATTGGGGATACTTAGCATTCTCTTGGTTCTCATTCTTCAAAGAAAAGTTACAAGGCAGAAAATGGGCTCACAAACAACTGTATTTGATCAGCAGTTCAATATTAGTATGATAAAGTCTCCTGGTTATTAGACTCGAGATGACAGTACTGCTCAATAACTGGCAGCTGATGCTCAAATTTGACAGAGATCACCAGGACACATCTGCATAGCTTTGACATTGTGAATAGCAAATCATGCCCTAAGGCAATTTTAGCCCTAAAAAATACATTTCATACAGGCCAAGACCCATGGTGCTCAAGCTACTAATGAGAGATACAGAAAAGGGGGTGGAGGAGAAGGGGGAAGGAAGGAGAAAAGAAAAAAAAACAAAACAAGAGTGTTCAGGGTAATCAAAACAAGGTCCTTACAAAAAAGATCTTCAGTTTAGAGTTCTATTTTTTTCCTTCCCTTTTCTCTTTTTTTCCTTTTTTTGGTAAACACTTGCATAACTTAGCATTTAGCAGATACAGTATGAACAAAAGTAACCTGCAATCTAACCCACAAAACCCACTTATTTGTATGCAAACACCTGAATTAGTTACCACTCAAAAATCACTGGGCAGAATCCACTGAGTGCATCAGCTCAGCAATTATAGATGTGAATAGGGAACCAGACAGTGTATTGCTGTAGGTACAATGCAACTTGGCTTTGCGTTTTGAACGCTTTGTGCTGCTCCACATACTGCTGTCCAAGAAGACTGTAAGAAAACTAGTAAAAAGTTCTAAATAGGAACAGGGGTGTACAAGAAGGATCCTGTACAAGGGAAGGTTAAAGAGAAAAAGAGGCTTCATTTGGAAAAGAGAGAAGTGAGGCAGTGCTTATATAAAGGCACGAGCAGCATTATGATGGTGATTAAAAATAAAAATGTTATCCCAATAACAGGTAAGATATCAAATTTAAAAAGAAAGCATGCAAAAGAGGTACTTTCTCAAGTAACACGGGACTGGATTGCAGAATGCCTTCTCGCAGGATGTTGGGGAGTTCAAAAGCCTTAATGAACTAAAAAAAAGACTATAGACAAGTTCACGGAAGACTGGTCTATAAAAAGTGACTATACATCAGTCTCAGATTAAGGAAACTGAAATCCTTGTTTATAGGAAGGTGCAATAAACACATTTTCTGTCTCCATCAGAGAAAGGACAAACTTGGAAGGTGCCCTTTCTGTACCTTGGAAAGTTTTCAGCAAGTCAGAACAGATGTTGTCTGGAAATACAGCCACTGGCAGTTCTTTCAGAAAGATTTTCAGGAGACTGGCCACAGAATCAACATCTCCATCATTAACAAGGTCTACTTTTTCTCCTTTATTGTATTTCTGCTTCAATTTCTTGATTTTGTTTACTGAGCCACTGATTCGAAATATACCAACACGCTCCAGACCTGTGTAAGGAGAAATATGAAACAGTAAGCAATGATTGCATTACCATGCCTGTGGATCTCAAAAAGCATGAGTTCCTCTAAGAAAGCATGATTGTAAAAGCAGATTTTTCAGCAGTTTCAGCTGAAAAGTACAGCTTAAACAAAGAAAAACAGTTTTCAGAGACCAAAGAGAGAAAACACGAGCTCACCAAATACTTCTAGGTACTCCACCATCTGTGTCACCAGAAAGGGAACTCCACATTGCGTTGCATCTTGTATAAGGTTTTCCAGAGGAACACCAAATGTGCTGCTTTCTTTGCTGAACTGCAGCTCTGGTGAGACTTTATTTGTTGTTTGCCTGACTTGAATAGAAGACAATGACCTCTGTGGAACAAAAACAGGTAAGTGATAAGCAGAAACTGTTTTTTATTATTTTAAGGTCCAAGGGTCTACATCTTAAGTAAAACTATTGTCTTCTTAGAGCATCTCTATACAGATCTTACTTCTACTGCATGTTCTTAAAATACTAATATCATTCTTCTTCTGTAGAGCTGAGACAGGACTGGCAATGGGGTAAATCCTTATAAAATCCATTCACACCTACACTCGAAAAAAATGGGGCTACACGTCAAGGCAGATGCCCTCTTTAGGACAGGGCTAAATCCCTTCCTCAAGAAGAACCCCAGGAGTCAGAAAAAAAGGCTGACCAAGAGCACAGCCTTCCAAACCCGTGAAATTTGTGACTTTATACCCAATTCACAAAGGTAAAAAATGCAAGATTCATGGAGGAGTCAGAAGAGGAATTTAAGCAGCGGCCTGGTAAGCAGGGGCCTGGTAACACGCTCCCACCTGCTCACCCCGGTATTCCCAATTTCTTACCTGAATAACCCATGCAAAAACATACATAAGAAATTATGAACAACCTGCACTCCAGAGCTCCTTTTTCACCTTGTTAGGATGAGAGGCTGCCCAGTACCAGGGCTGAAAATCATGTGGGATGCTGCACGGGGAGCCTGTGCCCAGCAGCAGGGCCTGAGGGGTCTCCGTGAGGAGAGGCGGGGGCTGCCCCGCACAGGGCACAGCCGGTCCCAGCCAGTTCTGTGGTCACCCCGCCGAGCCCCTCGGCTCCCAGAGCGGTGCCTCAGGGGGATGTATTTAAGAAAGTGGGAAATGCTGCCCAGCCACAAGGAGCCCTTGCTCCTTTATTCTCTTTCCTTCCTCTTCTGCCCCTCTGCTTTGCCATATAAGCAGGTGACATTACCCACTGTGCTCATTTTGCCCTCAGTTCCCTATCAGGCAGGCTACACTCACACTCACGAAGGAGAGGACTCACTTCCACCACACAACGAGAGCATAAGTCCTAACCAGAAACACCCGGATTTACCAGTTCTGCACCAGGAATATTTAAGCAGTACCTGCATTTCATTTTAAAGGGGCTTTTTAATCTTCTGTAGCATAATCCCAACACATTCTAAAACCAGCCCCTTCTTAAATGTTTTTATTACTATGTTTTCAGAAGGAAAAAAGGAAGACTTTCCTACAGATCTATAGCTGAATCTCTCTGGAAAAGCTGCTTTTCAGCTCACAAAGCACGGGCCTGCAGTACAGCCGCAGGCCGAAGCTGGAGGAGGCCACGTCCAGCCGTGCTGCCATGGCGAACGCACACAAACACGGGCTGAAACACCCAGACCCCATTCCCCTCTTTCAGCACATCAGAACACATGAATAATTACCTAAAATGAACCTTCTCGGAAAGAAGAAAGGATATAAAAAAGGACACAAGAAGCCAGATTTAAGTTCACTTACACAAAGGGAGGTGCTTGCTCCCATATTAGACCACAGGAGACTATCAGTATTTCAGCTGTGCTGCTCAGAAGACACCATCGCCTGCCTTCCTCTCACAAATCCATGCAGCCCAGCCAAAGCCAACTGCAGCTATTGGGCTGCTCCTCTGTAATTAACTTATCATAGCATAATTGCTAGGCATCATCTTAATCAGTAGTTTCGCTCCAGATTTCGTCGAAGGTGGAAATTAACTGCTAGTAGACGTGGATTTCTTGTAGCCAGTACTTGCCTCCAGAGTCACACTGCACAAGCAGATGGATGTGTTGCCATCGGGAGATGTTTCCATGGCACCTCACACACACAATGGCATGGCTTCCTGAAGCACACTGATCATGTGCTTGCTATTTACTTTCAAGTGGGGTTTTTCAATGCAGGTTTGCAGATACTCATATCATTCTGCCTGCTAGCAGAAGGAAGCAAAATATTTTGAAGGGGGCCTGCAGTATATACATATTATAGACACAAGTTTATATAACACCTGCACAATCATTCCAGTAAACATATGAGCAAGGATCCATCCAGCTTTCGAAAAACGGAAGATGTAGATGCTATTAAGTCCAACACCTCCTATTACAATTCTTTCAGACACAAAGCCTCTCCTAGGAATCTGCAGTTAAATCTGATTGGGGGAAATTATTAATGCAAATTTGGTAGGTACATGTGAAACAAAACCAAAACACACAGGCAAAAAAAAAAAAATAGAAATACAGGTGCTGGGTCAGACCCCCTGGCTGGAGTACCAGTGAAACAGGAGCTCAGCACGGATTGTAGAGACAATTCACTCTTCCTTAGTAGAGGAAATACCGCTTAAAAAATAGTTCCAATTTTTAGCCCACTTACCTCTCCACAAGATCCCTTGTCGAGGTCTGGAAATGCTATGGTTTAAAGCTTTCTTGGCCTGCAATCTGAGGCTTTCCTGCCCACCTGGCATGAGAAGAGACCTCCCAAAACTGATGGCTTTCACATGAGGGCATGCCAGCCCCCACCACGCAGGTTCAGCCAGTACATGGCTAAATCCTTATCAAGTAAGGTTCATGTCTGGGCAAAGATTCCTTGCTGTTCCCTCTGCTTGCTCCAGATCTGTGTTTTCCAGCCCTGAGAAAATTATGCATTTACCCTGCTGTGCACCAGAAAAGGCTGCCTTACTCAGATGGCCCAACAGGCCTCTCTCCACCACGCATGGGCCGTTCCCACAGCAGGGCTGGCTCTCCTCAAGTCCATTTTGGCCAGCGACAAGCAAAGTTCAGCCCTCTCCTCAACACCACCACCACCACCCACAGCCCACTCACCTGCTCTGCCCACAGGCTGAACTGGAGGCAGATGCCACCTTGCCCAGCAGCTCAGCCTTCCCCAAGACAGCAAGAGAGGGGACCCCACCACCCCACAGCTACCTGCTGGAGACTGCTCAGCAGCCCTCCCCACCAGCCCAGCCTGGCCTCATCACTGCACATGTGCTCCACCTGGGCCCATCACCTTCAGCTGTGGCTGCTTGAGGGGCCCTGTCCCGGCCCTGACCCCTCCAGCATGGCCACCCTAGGACATTACCCCCTTCACAGCTAAGCCTGTTCAAAGCTGTTGAGCCCACAGGCAGTGCCCAGGCTGATGGTGCTGTTGCCCCAGCACTGCTCCATATAAAAGTGACTGCTAAAAAAAAAGAAAATGCGTTGGTCCCCCCCCATCCCACGGTGTGACTGCCCTCTACTACAGCAGCACGAACCCGAGAGGATACAGAAGGTGTGCAACATCCCCTCCCTGCTACACGCAAATCCTCTGCCCAGCCACCACAGCCAGTGCTTTCCCACCCTCCACCTGCTCACACACTTTACAGACATGTTTGCAAGGCAGCTGGAGCAGGAGCAGCTCCCCCACCTCCCCGGGGTCCCTGTGAGACAGACAAAAGTGCGAGGTGCTCAGAGCCACCAGTGCCCAGCTAAACGTGGCTTTGGGCTGCCAGCAGTTTGCTCTCTGCAGAGAGAGCAAAAAATGCCTCTTTCACCAAAAGGCCTGTGCAAATAATCCCCAAAATTATAAAATAATCACCAGCTCTTTCTCTGCTCCCCTCCCACAGCACATTTCCACCTTACTAGGTGTCACGGGAATCATCCTGCTGACATGTCACTCTTCCCTGCTCCAGCTGAACATGAATACTCCAGGCAAATCCTTTTAAAGCAACAAATTCCCTGCCTGAGCAGCAAGGCCATTTTTTTTCTGTTGGATCATCACAGGGCAAACAAGGCAGCAGCAACTACAATCAGCCACTTGGCCTCTACTGCTCCTCTGACTGCAATTGATGAAGAATTTGTTTTCAAGACCTGCCTGCTGGGTCCGAAAGCAAAATGCAGCAAGTCTCACAGAGAACTAAGACAGCCCAGTTCCCCAGGAAGGCTGCAGCAGCTAGAGGGCACACGAGGCTTGCTGGAGAGGTGGTCCTGCAACCCTCACTTCAGACACAGCAAGGAGACCCGAGCCCTGGACAGGATTTTCCTTTTGTACAAAGTAACACAGTTCAGAGGGATGATTTCTCCTCGCGTTGCTGTTCCACAAAGAGCAGAAGGCCACGGGCAGCACAAATTACGCTCATACTCTGTGGCTGCAGTTTAAACCCTTCCTTCACAACCTCTGGATCAAAGCCAGTCCCTGCAGGACTTCAGCTATATGAATAGGATGTGTAGTACTTTGAGCGGCCACCCTGACTTCAAGGGCTGCATCTAAATTGAAACCAACACTTTCGGTCTTCCCCCACCCTGCCGCCCAGGGCAAGGCTGTGAGGGGAGGCAGTGCCCAGGCCTGGGTGCTGTGAGGGGCTGGCGGAGCAGCGGGGGTTGCTTTTGTACTCTTCACTGGGCACGGCCTCCAACTACTGAAAGGGCTGCTTTTGAGGCTTTCTGATGTCTCAAAAAGACAGAGAAAGAATAAACATGAAAGGAAAACAGAAAAGTTTCATTTTCTTCCTTAGAAAGCAAGGTTTTTTTACAGAAGCATTAGGAACAACACGATCTCTGTGAGAGAGGGCAGAGGTAAATCCACTGTCAGCAGCAGTAAAAAACAATAGCAGCAAGAAAAATAATTAACCACGGCTTTACGGTTCATTTCATAGTTTCCCTTCAAACCTGCAAGCATCCTGTTCTGCTAACTTAGTCATCTGTGTCTCAGCTTCAGGAGTCTCCAAGCATCCAGCCAAACAAGAAAGCAAGCCCTTCATGGTGGGCAAGAGCTGAGCAGCTGGAGTCTGTGCCCCACAGGGAGGCTGAGGTGGGGATGTGGCGTGGGCAGTCCTGCCGTGGCCCAGATCCAGCTGGAGAGGCTGCAGTGGCTCTGGATTAGAAGTAAACACTCAGGAAAGCAGCCCCACTGATCCCAGCTGAAAAGTAGTTTCCAAACTGCAGGCTTGGGGCACTGGATGCTCAGGATCAGAGTAGAACCATGGGGTTCACAAATAAATGCACAAAGCTTGACCTGAAAACAAAGAAATTCAGTCCAATTGCAGCTGCTAGGCAGCCTCTCCGTGACATTATTCTCATTATCCAGTGAAAACTTCAAAAGCAACCTTTCAAGGATATGTGGGCATACAATGCTGATTAAAAATCAATACTGTATGTTTTCATTTCAAACATTGTCCACCCAGAAGTGCTTGTCAGTCGCACTGCTTGTCTTCAGGTAGCCAGTGTTATCCTGAAACAGAATTTGTGATGCCTTGGTTTTAATTGTGTTGATGTCTTGGTGCATTTCAAGTGTTTTTTCTTGTTTTTTCAAGTGGGTAACTGCAGAGAAGAAAAACCCAGTGTGTCAGAAGGTCAGAGAATACCATAAATACAAATTAATCAGCTCATGAAAACATCACTAAATTTGTCTCATCTGCAGTAAACACTCCAGACCCTCTGCAACTGGTCTGCTGGAGTTGCTAAATTATGCAGTTGATACTGGAAGATTATGCACAGACTGTGTTGTATCCAGAACACAGGACATTACAAGTTCACATAATCAACCTCTGGGTCATTTCAGCTGCTTTCTCTGGGTCATTTCAGCTGTTTATAAACCTTTTCTTCCCATATATCAAAATAAACACCAGCCCAGTGAAGGAGAAGGCCGCAGGGCAGCATCCCACAGGACCTCACAGCTAATTGTGTTGCTTTTCTGCAGCTTGACAGCAGGTAAATCAGCAGATATGCCTGGGGAGGCAGTCAGCATCCCCCAGCTGTGAGATTCATAGTATGCCATCTCTTGTTCACCCCAGCACTGGGGACAGTGTAGGGTAAAAAGAGCAGACAGAGCCTGTAGGAGCTGAGGAAGGTAGAAAAGACACTGTGAGATGAGTGTGAGCAGCTGATGTTGCAGCAGGGGATACAGGACTTCAATGTACTGTTCAGAACTGTTTTGAAAAGCAGAGTGGTTTGGGTGGGGAGCTCAGAGAAGTCACTGGCGTAAGTAGGAACAATATTGTTCTGACTTTGCAATTTATACAACTTCTAGAAAATAGGATGAAACTCCATGACAAGCCCACGAACCCATGCCAAGTGAGTGTGTGCTGACCTCTTACACTTCAGAGCTGACGGCTTCAGCAAGTAAGACTGGAAACGCTAAAAAGCCACAGTGACGTGGGTGAAGAGAAGGAAAACAGAAAAATTATATTGTCTACTACTTGGCTCATAATGCTCAAAACTGTCTCATTCAGGAATGTATTTCTTCCTTTCTGTATGTAATCTTTTGGGAAAAGCATTTGCTAAATTGCACTATGGCACAACAGTTGCACCATCTCAGTCTTGACAACTCTTCCGCACTTACCCCATAAAAGCATCCCTGAATTATCACAAAAAGCAGTCAGGGCCAGATACACACAAGTGAGTTTCCATCAGACGAATCTGTCTTACTGGCCCCCGGAACAGGTTGTCATTGCCACCCTAGACACGCAGCATTCGTGTATTTTATTCCAATTCATCATAAGCCACTTTAAACTGAAAAATGAGTGAGTTCTGAAAAAAATGAACATTTTAAAGTATATGGAGATGGAGAAATTATAGTAAGCCTCAAACAAAAGGAAAAAAAATGAAATATGAGCTACAACCAAGACACAAGTACACACGGGGAAAAAATGCATCTAGTATTAGGTAATCATTGACAAGAGATGAGGCATGAAAAAATTGTATTTCTATTTTAATCACTACTGTATCAATATACATTTTCCCACATCTTAACTCCTAAAAGCCACAGTACAGACTTTTAGGATGGTTGTCACATATCTCTCATCACAATATTCTGACTGCCAACTATTTCTACTCACCCAAGCTAAATTACCAGAAAGGAAAAGTTGCTGTGCTGACAAGAAAGCAGTTTTCCCCTGCTGCGACATGCTTTGCTTTTCACTGTGCTTACGGAGAGGGTACAGAGGCCATAATTCCTCCTGCCAGACAACAACAGCTCAGCAGCCTGTGCTGCCTCTAACTTTACTTCTGGTCACAGCTGATCAGGTGGTCTCCTCAGGATGTGGATGTCCAGGGGCAAAGATGTATGTCTCCACGGCCAGCGCCAGGCAGGCGCAAGGGAGCTGCCCTCTTCCCCATCAGCCAGGTACACATTAGTCCGGTGCTGTGCCCGAGCAATTATCTCCTGAGTCACAGCAAGGCTCTTTGTTACTGTAGACACAGCACTACACTAACACACCTGGCAAGCTTGGAGTTGCTTCCCTCTATCTGCACCCATCTCTGGCAAGGGATGTGTTGGTGGCTCAGCAGAGCCTATTTCCAGGCAGCTGAATTACAGGCATGTGGAGAACTGCCCAACGAAACAGTGGGAGGCACATGTTCGGACTGCTTGCTTGCCTTTTTTTTTCCCCAGCCTATTAAAACTCTCTAGCATAATTTTTCTTTTAAATATTTTAGAAAAGCATGCAGAAAACTGCACTCTTTCTTAGCAGTTTTGCAGAACTGGCAAGTGACAGGTCAATAACTGTCAATACTCTTCTCTTGAGGGGAAATGTCATGAAGGCTCAATTGGAGCCTGCCTCTCTCTGCTTCCTGTTTTGAATTTCATTTTCTTCTAATCTCCACCTGGCACCTAAACCTCTTAATTTTTTTGATGCTGTTCCAAGGAAAACAAGTCAGCATTCAAAATTAAATATTGCTTCATTATCTAAAGGTACTATCTTGCTGTTGCAGCTAAAGAGCTGGACACCAACAAAAATAGCTGTGGGCTGAAAACTACTGTAATGAAGCCAGGAAAGCTCTTTTTCAGGCCTTACAAATTATTTAAAAGCCATTTCAGTCTATACAATGAAGTTCAAACCATACATGAATAAGGCTGATAACTGAACTGTCTACACAGGCAATTAATTGAGTGAAAGCAAATCCCAAACTTTGGCACAGGGTAAATTTGAGAGGAAAAATATATCCAGAGTATCTGGAGGTATAGTTGTACCCAGTAAGGGCTCTGTCTGGTAAAAACCAAGCACAGGCACAACGGCTATTCTGCGTCTACACATTCTGACCACTGTTCTTTATTTGAGTTCATATGCCAGTGTATGCAGTCTACATTGCTTACTGGAAAAAACACAGAAAGAAATACATCACAGGAAGAAAAACTATCCTCCCTCCCTAGAGTCTTACCACCCTTGCCAGAAATGCAAATACGCAATCTGCTTCTTGGTATAGTTTGCACAAAAAGAGGAAGCCATGAGAATAGCAGTTTGGACTGAAAACTTGTATATGTAAGCAAAGAGAATTTATTCTTCTTTCCATGCAGATTTCCTTGACATTTGCTGGTGGTCACTTAATCTCACTTCCTCCAGTCTGAAAGAGAAAGATCAGAAAAATCCCCTCTTCACATCTCTCAAGCAGCATCTCCTCCAGTGCTACAGCACTAGAACTTGGTATTTCTAACACTGCAATTCCACTGGAATACAGACTGACTCAAAAAATGTTCGGCCTCTGCTGCAGGTATTTTCATACATGGTGAAGGGCACCTGTATTTTCTGCTAAGGTACTAAAGCAATAATAGACTGACTGGTAACTACTGAACATGCATTTAAATATAATCAGAAAATAATAATTAACAAAAGTTTTCTTTCAGTTTAGCTGATCCCAGGTTTATTTCTCCAAGAACAGGAAGCTGAAAAGCAAAACACAAAACAACACAAATTTTTTGTAATCATGGTTTGTTCCCTATCTGCCCATTTTCATAGGGAATTTGAATCGTTGGAATTAGTTTTAGCAAAAGCTACAAGTACCAGGCCAGTTTCTGCAGCCCCAGCCATAGTCTCAGGAAGACAGATCTCCCATGAGGCTCCAACCACAAACTGGTCACTGGTTTCTGACAGCTTCCCACAGCTGATAGGAAACTTTGCTTCCAGCTTCAGCTCTAGAGAGCTCATGGCCTGTGAATCTCTACCTGAAGCAATTATCTCTGCCACCATACACTGTCATTTTGCATAAATAATACAGTTCCAACACAATAATACCTCTTTGAAGAAATATTTGAAGAGCTGTAAAGAAATAAAATCTGGTTAGTCCTTGCCTCCTCTCTGCCTCTAGCTTGCACAGCACCCGGGGTGGGGATAAAATAAAGAAAAAGGAGTATGGTAAGTGGAGGCTTTTTCAGCATCCTCTTGCACCATGGACACTGTCCTATCCCATGTGAAAGTCAGGTAGAGGCAGTATTTTATTTGTATTTCTCTAGTGGCACAGAATTTCAACACCTTTGGTCCTTACTGATTCAACATTGTTCCAACTTAGTTGCTCCTGTTTATGGTGTTCAATTAACTCTGCCTTGTGCAGTCTTGTGATACTACTTTTTGAAGAAAATTAGAGAAAACTCAAAAAGGTGGAAGACTCTCAACAGGGAGATCATCCCTCCAGAGAAACTGAGATGGCAGCAACAGCTCCATCAAGATTTCCAGTTTCAGGTGAGATGATGAAACCCTATTTTCAGTAATTGTCATATGGAAATCCATGTCTCCCATTTCTGAATCTACAAAGTATATGGTGCGCTCAGTGGGAATTCCCTTTTCCTTATCCCTCTTTCCCAGGAATCTTTTTGGTAGCCAAAATGGTTATCCACCCATCCAAAACAGTGACTACTTATTACCTATAATTGATGGTGCCTGGGGAGATACCAGATTGTCAAACACATTCTCCTAACTGTAATTTTTGTCCCTTATTCCCTGACAGCACCTCTACACAATTGTGTTTTATCTTAAGTATTAATTAATTGAAGCATTTTAATGGACCCTTGCATAACCTCATACACAGTATTTATTGTCATTGAAGACATGCCAGATTATTTCAGTTATCCTTATTTGCAAAGATAGTCCCCTAAGTAACGCAAAGCAGGGAGACAGCCACTCTAACCCAGGGACATTTTAATTAAACAGCAAAGTAATTTGATTCCAACAGAAGGCAGCAAGACCTAATAGAACTTGATATGCATGTCATGTATCAAATTTTAAAGTTACAACCACAAAAACCCCACACAAATTAGATATGATCTGTAAACAGTTGGTCAGAGCACTGGCCATTTACGAAACAGGGGGGTAGGTATTCATCTTGTTACTCAGCAACATCGCCTAGTCAGTGCTGTTAATCACTGAAAACATGTTTACTTTTCAACATGAGCTGTGACACCAGGAAAGGAGGAGAGCTTAGTCTGATGATTTTCAGCCTGCAATGACAGAAATGGGGGGAAAAACAACATTAATTTGAAATAAAAGAAAATGTTTTTTGCAAGGTTATCTATGACCAAGTAAGACTAAGCTCAGAGCACAAGGCAGCTGGGAATGTTTGCTGCAGGATCAGCACAGGGACATGACTGCAAGGGCAGCTTACAAGGGAATTGTTCCTAGCTCCTTCCCACTCGTGCGCTGCTCGTAAAAAGTCCCTCTACAGCTTTCCTGTAGCCCCGTCAGGTACCTGAAGGCTGCTATGAGGTGTCACCAGAGCCTTCTCTTCTCCACGCTGAACAACCCCAACTCTCTCAGCCCGTCTTCATAGGAGAGGTGCTCCAGGCCCCTGATCATCTTCGTGGCCCGCCGCCCCTGGACTCGCTCCAACAGCTCCATGTCCTTCTTATGCTGGGGACTCCAGAACTGGACACAGTACTCCAGGTGGGATCTCATGAGAGCAGAGTAGAGGGGGAGAATCACCTCCCTCGACCTGCTGGTTACATTTCTTTTGATACAGCCCAGGATATTGTTGGCTTTTCAAGCTACAAGCGCACACTGCCGGCTCATTGTGATCTTCTCATCAGCCAACACACCCAACAAACACATGTGCACAAGACTCTCACTCCTCATTAAACAAGGTCTTGAGCATCTGCAGGCAGAGAACTTGAGAAATCTGCATTCATACCAGTCATATTTGATTCCAGTTATATAGCTCTGGCTGAGAATTTCAGTAAGTTTCTCATTTCAGACATCTTGAACTTTAGATTCGTGCAATACAAAATGATAGCTAATAAAGTCAGTTTGTACTGATGTGATTATTTAGTGCTAACAAAAAAAAACCCCAAGTAAGTAAATACTCCATAAACCAGACAGAGGTAGCTAAAGCTGACCAACAGTGTTGTTGGAAAAAAATCATAGACACAATAAAGAAAAATAACATGAGAAGCTATTGCAGAAAATGTGAGACTCTACAAGGAAGCCATAAAAGAAAGGAGTCCAGACTTTCCCATGGAACCATGAAAGCAACAACAAACCAGAAGCAGACCAGCTATTCGGAGAAACTTGAAATCACTATGTCACAGCAGGGTGTTAGACTAGATGAACCTTACAGGTCCCTTCCAAACAAAATGATTCTATGATTTAGTTCCTGCAACAAAATCATTACATAATATAACACAGTACAAGATGAGCATCTGTGCATTGGTTTCTAAGAATGGTTTCAATTTAAAAGCACAAATACCTTTCTTCCAAAACAATGTAAAAAGCAAAATGGATTTTGGTAAACAGAGCATACTGACACATGTCTAAAGACTACTTCTCATAAGAAGTGTCTGACAAGTCTTTAACTTGGCTCTTCAGCATAATTGATTTAGTCTACAGCAAAACATCACTGAAGTAGTCCTTTCAATCTGAGAAATTCTATTTCATACTACAAAGAAGCTTCTGCCACTTCCTTTGACATACCTGTTCAATTTCTGTATGATTTATCTTTTGCCATTATTAATCTGACCAGTATCATGCTCAGGCCAACATATTCACCAGAGTTGCCCTCCTGAACCGCCTTAAGTGAAATATCTTTCAAATAAAAGAATACCTGTGTCAGTTTAATGCTATACAAACATCTCCACCAATTTTTATAGCATCTGATCTGTAGCCCTTACTCAGCACATTGTTCAATGTCAGTATGTGACACAGGAATCCAGTATCAGCATGACGTAGACAAATTCACAGCTACCAAAGGAATGTAATCTATTTTTGCAGCTAATCATAAAGGTCATCAATTGAACAAGGCACAGAATAGGCTTTAAATCTAATAAAACTTAGTACTTTCGTCTGTCTTGTATTTTGGTAACTACAATAAATTTTCTTAAGATCTGCAAACAAGATAAATATTCTATTAATGACTGACTCCACAGTAACCAATTAATTTATGCAATAAACAATAACTTCTTATTCTACAATAAAGAGTAATTATTTAAGCATCTCATTCTTTCTGCTCCAAATCTGTTTGTCAGGAACTATAAAACTCAAGAACATGCAAAATTTAATTCTACGTGGCGGAACTGTATCTACCTACCTCTACCACTCTGTCAATGCTGCTGACTTTCCAAGCAAACGAGACACAGATAACCATGTTATACCTCTTCTGGAACCTTCCAAAAAGTGTTTGAACCTATGAACTGATTTGAATGAAGCACACCAGACAAAAGAAGGAAAGGCTTTCAGATAATACTTAAATTGCAGCATCTCTGGAAATCTCTTCTTAGAAAGGAACCCTGCAAAACTAGAGAAGTGAAAAGCAAAAAACATTAAATCTTAGGCTTTGCTTGTCAGTTAAAGTCAAGGTTAGTACAGTCACAGTGCTCTAGACTAGGGCTAGGAGTCCTAACACATGCTGTCCTAACACAGTGGCAATATACAGTTCTTCAACAGCCTTTACAGTTCTTCAACAGCTCTTTCCTCGCTGAGGGTATGGTTACATCAGGAAACTACCACAGATCACTAGTCATATTTCCAAACATACCAAGCTGCTTAATAATAGACTACATTTCCATTGCAAAAGCATACTACATATTGCCCAATCATTAACATTAATTCCAGTTGAATATTTTTCAAACAGACTGACAACTATAACATCGGTTTCCTATTTAAAGTACCCAGAATGTATTGTTGGCAGGAAGTGAGGGACTATAAAATATATTAATCTGAAGGCACACATATGCTGACTATATCCAGTTCATCACCACAGTACCTTTAAGAAGTGTAAAACATGGTACTGCTTGTATGTGTATGCAGTGAAATCTGACTATGGCTGCCTTACAACACATAAAATGGGTGCAAATCCACATCAGACACTCAGGGCTCCACTTTGGAACTGGAATTGCATTTATGTCTATATTGAATACCCAGTATTTTTTCCACATGCATTGAATAAGCAATTCAGGAAAAAACCTCACACAGTTGTTACACCCAGCTGACAAATGGAGGGAAAAAATAAAGAGACAAACTAACTGTATCTTTGCTTTTGTCAAAAACTGAAGCCAAGCTGGTTTTTCCTACCTTGGACCAGAAGAGGGAACATTATTTGCACTTATGTCTGCCTCGCTTAGAGGTTATATCGCCCTTGCTTAATGAGGTGTGCAAACACAGTAACTCTGTGCACAGCCCTTTAACAATAAAGGTTGCTTATCACTTGCCTGTTTTATATCTTAAGGATTACTTATGAGCCAGAATCACAGCAGACATTTGAGGCACATCTTACTGCTGAGAACTACCTGGGCATTTGCAAGCAACCACACAGGATGTAACTCACGACTAAAGTTCCACCTCACCCCAGGCTTCCCAACAAGCTTCACTAAACTTTAAACAAGCAAGCAGCAAAAACACACAGCATGTGGTGGACAGGAGATTCCTGTGACTACTATGCAAGAGCAACCAGACACATCTTTGCTGAGAGAGCAGCTGCAGAAGCAACAGCCATTGCGCAGGGCATGCACAGCAGTGCAGAGCCAGCTGAGTCACCCTGTCTTCACTGTAGCACCTGCCTGGCTCGGGAAAGACTTCAACCTTATACAGCATTCACTCCAATCATGCCAGCCTTGAGCCCTGGGTTAAACAAAAGCAAAAAGCCAACGCACACACAGAGCTAGCCTGCAGCTAAGGACTATCTGTGCAGTGGGTTTCAGGGGCTCTCTCTTTATTGGCCTGTTTGGTGTCCAAGTGTTGCAACTCTTTCCTCCTCAACTTCCCCCATACAACTTCTGTTATCCCTCCCCCATGCTTTTTCTTGTTCCCTGTTACTAACTTCTCTCCTTGCTATGTCCGTTCCAAAAATGACAGAATAAAGATAACATGGTTGTCACATTTTTTCCTTTTTTCATCAAGTCTGCCTTGCTGAAAGCTCTACTGCTAAGCTTTCCACAGGAAGTTCAACCTACTAAGCTGTAGTTGTGCAACAAGAGATGCCACCAGTACTGCCAGACTGTGGATGACTTGCTTAGAAACACTCACCTGTGGGCTTCTGTGAGCACATCTCCAACTCCGATCTAAAGATTATGAACTTGCATAACCAAGTCAGCATTTCTTTTCATGGTTTCAACAATCATATTTATTCCTTGTTTTAAAAGGTTTTGGTTCAACAGTTTTATAAACAGACTTCACAAAATGTGCAATATTTATAAACATAATTCTTAGTTGCAGTAGTAGTAAGAATCTTTCATCATAAAGTTCACCTCAGTTATGCAACACAAGGTTGGTTTTATTCCCCCTCTTCTCCCTCCCCCAGTTGGCACTTCATTGTAAATTGGAGAAACTTTAAAAAGACAAAGAGTTAATCTAAGCATGATGTTATAAGCACCTTGCCACAGCATTACATTCTAATAAGGCAAATTTTTGTTTTGTAAAGTCTGATTGTGCAACTCGGAGACCTATAAAAGGTGACAGAAATGCCAACCTTCTCTTATAAGGAACAGGCCTTCATTTTTGCTTTGAAGTTTTCATGCCTCTGCACCACCCCCTTTAAAATAAAAAAGTACAGCTGAATATACCCCTTACAGAATGAAAAAAAAAATACAGTAGACACAAGGTTGAAAACACAGTGCATAGTAGACAAAATAAGACCGTTCTCAAAAATAAAATAAAAAAAGAAGTAAAATAAGAAAAAGGAAGTGAACAACAAGTGACAATGAGTTTTTCTAGTGGAAGACGATTTTGGGGCTTCATAAATAAATGGAAAATTACTAAAATACTTTGCTATATAACATAAAAAAGCAAAAAGTGTTTTCCAGTCATCACCTAAGCACTAGATGCAACTTTGTAGGAGTAAATATTTGGAGGCAGCTTTGAGCTCTGATTTGTACAGGCATTCCAGCAGGGCAGTGCTGCCAACAGCAGAAGAAATCCACCCAGTAAGACACAAAAGCCACTGAAATAGAACGCAGTGTCGTATTCCTGCGTCCAGTCGTAAAACCAACCTGAGGGTGTAAATAAGAGAAGCACATCAGTGAGGAGTTAAATGTAAAACAGCAACGTAAGTTAGAGAAACACCACAAATAACAAAAAAGAGCTCCCTTCAAAAAAAGCCAAATCTAAAATGCAGCTTGACCACTTAGACATGAAATATGTTTTTCAAAGCCAAAACCAGAACACAATCAGCTTGGCCAGCTCAAGCGAAACAGGCTTTAATTTTATTGAAGATTTTTATTTCATCATTTTGCTGTTATTAGGACCAACTAGAACTACCCACATGCAAATTAATTCTGTCTCATCCAGACATTCTCATGTTCATTTTAAAGTATTTACCTTGACCTTACCTACAATTGGTGGTCCGAGGCTATTTCCAAGTCCAGCAAAGAACATCAATATGCCATACGCATGAGTCAGTTTCTCAATTCCCACGGTCTTTGTTGTTACATATGGAAAAATCGACCAGTTCCCAGTCAGGAAACCCAAAATCCCAGAAAGCATCGCTAATGTAAGGTAACTTTTGGCAAACGGAATTGCAAACAAGGCCAGTCCTGTCATTAGTAAGGTAGTTACGTATAGATATAAAGTGTTAACCCACTTAAAATCTGCCAGTATTCCCAAAATAAGTTTGCCAACAGCAGTCATAATGCCTATAATGGAAATAAGGGGCACGTAATAGTCATCTTCATTAACATTTGCACTTCTTGCTATATCTTCCATGAGCAGAGAAGGAGGAAATCCACCAATATCAAAGAGCAAGATGGCAACAAAGAGAGCTGAAAATACTTTGTTCTTAAAAAGAACCACGGTTTCCTCCCAGTAGTTCAAATAGAGCTGCCACTTCCTTTTCGCGAGTTGTTTGCAGAAGTTTGTCTGTTCTACAACTTTCTTTTTATAGGTATCTTTCTCATTTACATTTATTGAGCTTAATACATTCTTATTTAAAATGTTATCCTGTTTGTAATCAGGCATATTGTTCACACATTTTTCATCAATGTAGCCCTTTTCAAGAATGCTTATATTTTCTTCAACAGTCTTTTCTTTTTCATGGTAAGCAAAATATTGATCTGGGACTTTGCCTACACATGTTTTTTCTGGTGGAGGGGAATCAGATGAATCCAATGGTCTCATTAGGCTGCCACATGCTAATATATTTAGAGACAGTGCGCCAACAATTAGCAGACAACCATCCAGTCCATATAGATCAATCAGCTCTTTTTGCAAAGCTGCATATATAAAGAGTCCAACACTTGAGCCTGTAAAAGGAAAATAAGATCAGTTTAAACTGAAGAACTGAGAACATTCTTCAACACTAACAAATCTTTACATATCAGCAGCTACAAGTATACTGTCACAGGAATGGTAAGTCATTTGTGCTCCTCTCTCCACAGTCTAATGAACTGGTAAGTTATTATCCCTCTTGAAGTCACAGTTTCTTTATCGAGTATGCACAAAACAAAAAGCCTTTCAAAATATCTGAACAATTTACGATGATTAACACTAGAAGACACTTTAGAAACAAGTAGGATCAATACAGTATCTGATTAAAAACATCAAAGAACTATTAAGCCATCCTTCTGCCATGCACTCACATACATCTATCCCTTCAGGTACCATTTTGAGTTAGCACACTTAGAATTTCACACACATTTTCCCTTTTCTGCTCCTCCTCCTCACTGCCACCTTCCTTCTCTAAGGCAGGTTCAGACCAAGGCTTCACCAAGAGCCCACCTAGAAACAACCCTTGACTGCTTGGTGCTAAGGATTGGTGCTGGCTTGGTGTGAATTTGCTTGAAAGGCATTTCTGAAGCTCTGCAGGGCCAAACATGCATTTGAGAAATCTGGCTATTCAGAAGAAAACACTGAAGAGTGAGCAATTACTATGAACACAAGCATTTTATGCAATCCCACCAATTTTAAGAAAAAGCTCTTGGTTAAAGTGAGCACAGATCCATTGTAATCAGTGGATTTCCACTCACAAACACAGAGCATTGTTTTTTCAGGTCAATTTAAGGACAAACTTTAAATTAAAATGATGTGCTGAAGAGTGCCCCTAGGTTATATTAAAGCCATTTATATACTTCAGTGCTAAACACAGGAAAAAATGAAAATAAAACATAAAATTCAGAGTTGTTTTGCCTGCCAGGTACTAGAACTAACCAGGGCTCAATAAGATCAGGCCTTAAGACAAACTGCCTGGAATTCCAACAAAGGCCACTGAAAATGATTCCAAGAAACATTTCTGCAGAAGTTCCCCTTTATTCCGCTGGTGTGGATCTGGCATTAATATCTCCCAACACTGACTGATCTGACTGCAGCTACTTGAGAAAACAGATCAGAAGAGAGACTCCCCACAACACAGAAAGCGAGAGATGGGACAACAGCCTTCTTTAACAGTTCCTACTTGGTCTGTTAATTTAGCAATTCCTCTTGGTGTAAAGGACAACATCAAACGATGCAAAGACTCAAAGAGAGGATGAGAAGGGCTACTTGGCATCAGAGGTTCATTTTTATAGGATCCTTTAAACATACATGGACAGGAAGCTGGGATAAGTTTTTGGAAGATTTCAGAATTTAGTCTCCTTTTAGACTGGAAATGAATAATATTAGAAATATAAGCCCAAACTTTAACTACTCCTTTGAAGACACAACTAATGTGAGGTTATGGCATTTACATTCTGCATTTCAAATCTCTTTCTCACCTCTGATCTTGTGTAAGAAGAGGGAGAAGAGAGCTTTATGGAAAGTTTCCCCTCTTATTATCCATGGCATACAGCCCAAGCTACTCATGAGTCTGCTTTCCTTTTAGTGAACATCCTTTTTAACTCACATTAAACACCTGCAAGTGTAGTTACTATTTTATCTGAAGCCTGATTTTATCTGTTCATTGCTACTGATGTTTCAAATTAATTAGTACTTCAGGAAGTAACTAAGAAAAATATAATCTCCTGGGTTTTATTGCCAGTGTAATTGTAGCTGTTTCAGAGTTGAAAAGTTAGAGAGAATGACAATTTAAAGTCATACCTGTTGAAATCAGACCAAGTGCAAGGCCTCTGCGTTTGTCAAAATAGTGGCAAGTGATGGTAACTGTTGCAGTATACAAAAGGCCACATCCAAGCCCTTGAGAAAAAGAATCAGAAAGCTTGCAACATACTCTGGGAAAAGAATGTCCCTTTTTATTCCCCAGATAATACTGCAGTGTACCCTGGGCACAGAGGTACCTTTTAACTCTGGCTCAGCACCAGCCTCATACTGCCAGAGCCTTCAGGCTACCTGCACTGTCCCACCTCCCCCTCTGCAGACCACCCCTGGCTGCAGAACCCGTGCGGAGCAGGCTGGGTTTGAGGAGTTCCCCAACTCAGGTTCCGTTCTATATGGAAGGGTTACACGGCGTTCAGCCCCGGGGCTGACCCCAGGAAACAGCAGAGCTGCATCCACGTGGCACTCTGCTGGAGCCAGAACATTGCTGGGTCCCTGCTGCCCAGCGAGGCGCCTCGATTCCTGACATGGTTAATTTGATCAACCACCCACAGCAGCCCTCTGCAGCACAGAGGGGCAGGTCACCACCCGCCAGGAGAACAGGACTTTCACACCTTTAGCACAGTATTTTAGATGTGACCCAGTGATGTGGAGAAAACATTGTTCCCTAATGATCCTTAATTTATCAAATTAGAACGAGTGCATGACAAAATTCCTGAAGAGATGTTATTCCTTTAAGACTGGCACCTCACGCCTGCGGAAGACCTGCGTGATTCCCCCCTCTTAGACAAAACCTCAACTTCTCCATCTCTAACAATCACGTCAGAGGACAGACTGTTTTCAAACTCTGATGAACGTATGTGTTCTTTCTTTCACTATATGGTGACAATCTGCCTGTGCGACACCCCTCCCTGCCCCAAAATAAAGTATTCCCTGATAAATCAAGTCCCAGACTACCACTGTCTCTGTGAATCGGTTTCCCATTTCAGATCATAAAGCAAGACTCAAAATAATAATGGTTAAGCCTCTATATGAAGGAGAGGTGTTTCTTACCAACAACAATCCCATATGAAATGTATAGAAAGTATATGTTAGGTGCAAAACTGCTCATCATGAGGCCCCCGGCCACCATAAATCCACTGAAAATTGCTACTGGTCTTGCTCCGAAAGATGATACACATATACTGCAGACAGGACCTAGAGGAAAAGCAGAAAAAACATTCCTAGTAAATACTAGCACCAGTAAGAACTTCTAAAAAAATCACAGTCCATAGAAATATTTTTATGATAATTATTTAAATATATAATCACATTAAACAACAATTCAGAGTATTCATTTTTACAGGATATTTTGAGACAGTTATAAAAACATACAAGATCAGGCTTGCAAAATTTTTGCTCAAGAAGCAACTGACATCAAGACCACAAAATGCTACCAAGGTTGGGAGGGAGAGAGCGAGCAAAACTTTCTTTAAACACAAGCGGATCCATACTAGACTGGAACAGTCACTGTACACCTAAGGGCTTCAGAACAAAGGTTCTGAAAAGAATCACCCTCTTTAGGTACCAAAAGAAGTCTGACCATCGGTCAGGCTTTAACCAAGCAGGTATTTTTTGACAGAGCCCAGCAGCTGTGTTTCAGAAAAGACAGTATCTGTATTCATCCTGATAAAAAGATCAGATTTATAGAACTGAAATGGAAAACAGTAACTTCTGATCATAACCATGGTTAAGAATGCCACCTGGTGCTTACATAGAGGAAATACCTGCTGATATACCAGATAAAGACAAACACTACTCTTTCCTAATTTTCTAGGGAGTTAAATATCTGCAAATTAGTATTGTCCCAAATAATTGTTTAATACCAATCTTGGTTTCTACTGTAAAACTATGGAAACTAAAAGGTATTTATTGAGAATGTCCAGAGCAATGTTCGTGAAGTTCAGAAGAGGTTTCTCCACCTCTTTAGCACTCCAATACTTCTTGGTGGTAAGTTCTTCAAAACAAGAACAAAATGCAGGCAACATTCATACTCTGCCTCTACTCAGCCTGTTCTCCTCTCACAGAAGCATTTATTTTCAGTTGTGTGACCTGGAATATACCTTTTAGTCTCAAGTAGCATACAAGATTGGTGCCCTGAATAATAAGCAACCAGCGAGAGACTTGGCTTGCAAAAGACAATCTCTCATCTGAAACCCTGCAGCTCCAAACATTCATAGACTTATATATTAGCCCCGAGATCCTAAACTCGGCAACTCTGATACCACAGTTAGATACACAAACGAACTACGTTATTTAAAAAACAACCAAAAAAACCCCTCACCACCTTTGTACCTTATTCACAGTGATACAAAGACACTCCGTGGTCAATACAATCTGCAAAAGCAGTAACTTTGGAGTCTGCCATTTGTTAAGGTTGGTCTTCCCTGACTCACACACTACTGAGATTCCTAGCAGATGGGAGGTGAGCCCAGAGAGGTGATATGAGGTGAACAACAGTTGAAGCTGAGGACAGTACTTGCCTAAGTTTGCAGAGAGGAGCTACCAGTTGGGAATGTAGGCAAGGTTTTCGTGTGGTTACCAGCCATGGGACAGGCAGTTCTGGCAGGCAGAAGCACAGATTTGGTAGCAGGTGAAACAATACTCATACACAAGGCAGGTCAGAACTTTTGCCCTACATAAAAGCTATCTACCTAGGGAACGTAAATGGAAACAAGTCTGACTTTGGGCTTATCCAGGCAAAGAGTCAGAGTTCAAGAAGAATCGAGAAAAATGTTCTGGGTAAGTGGGATTTATTTGAATTTTGGAAATGATGGAAAAGGAAGATGTAAGCACTTGCTGCTACTCAAGAGTTAGCATGCTGTGGGAATGAAAGCTAGCCAGAATAACTTGGGCAGAGCAACTTGCTGAGAACAAAAGCTGAGAGTGTTAGATCGTTGCTGATTCTTAGAATTAATTACTAGAACTGGCAAATTAAGATTGGTATGTTTCCTAAAACCACAGGATTTAAAAATAAACAAAGGATTGAATCTGTATTACATAAAAAAGTTTTCTACACTAAAAGAACATTAGGTAGTGATAACATAATTCAATTAAGCAGAGGAATTTGCAATCTTTCTATTCTTTATTTCTCACCCACTACCTGGCTAAACCAAATAGAATTTCCCTTCAACTTGCTCTGTTTTGACACAGCTACTTTCAGAAGGTCCCTGCCCAGCCTGGGGTTGTGGTACTGGTACAGACTGCATTGATCGCTACTACAGAATTAGAGATGAAGCTGGACCCTCTGACTCCAAGCCAGAACAAGAGAGAGAGCTGAAAAACATGTCATCATAATCTGACAAGGACACTGTCCTCTGGAACAGCATCAAAAGCATCTCTGACAGGGTCCAAGGAGATGCTCTTCCAGCTTCTCCCACTAACAAAAAATAATCCCAAAGGAGAACAGAAAGTACAAAGAGATCTTTTTGCTCTGACATGGAAAACAACCTGCACAAAACTGAAGAACGTGCTCCAATAAGTTCAGTATTAATGTGTCATCTCACACAGCAAGAGATCTGGCAGCTCAGCAATAACATTTCTTATAAGAAGGAACGTCAGTGTAAGTATTAAAATTGTTATTATAGGTTTTCAGGATGAAAAGAAAAACAGCTCCATCTTCCCCTACACAGTAGGCCCTATTTTCACACTTCCCTCATCGTACTGCTAGAAAATAAGTCACAAAAGAAAGCCCCCATGACAGCCAGCATCTTTGTTCTTTTCTCTGCCTCCTCACATTCCTTCTCTTTCTGTGTTTCCCAAAGAGCTACTATTTTTTTTCCACCAGGCATAGTACCTTTGGTTATTACCATGGTATTTGCACAGGAGTTCACTGTACAAAAACATGTTATTCTCTACAAGTAATTCAAGCACAATGGGTTCAAGGCAGTTAATTCTGGTCAAACATCCAACTTTCCCAGAGTGGGACTGAGGCTCGCTCTGTGAACTCCTGCCCTGTGGATTTTGTTCAAAGTGGACCTTCTGAAGAATGTAAGAGTCTGCGTACAGTCGCATAAGAAAGTTCTTCAGGCAGCACAAAGGTTTTCATTTATTTGAGACTCTTTCAGAAAGATCCTTCCACTGATAATGTATTTCTCCCCGTAACGTGAACAACATAAAAATAAAATCCAAGTAGCAGTCCCTCAGTCAGAAGCATGGAAAATGACTTTTAAGCCAGTATTTTCTTCAGTTTGCCAAGCTACTCTGGGGGTTAGCACTGGTATTAGAATAATATTTGAAGACATTGATAAATATTTACCTCATTTACAAATAAAACCCCTGGGGCTTTTTTTCTTCCAAATTATGTATCTTAAAACTAGACCAGACTCTATAAAAAAAAGATACCAGCCTAGTTTATAAGAATGGCAGCTAACTTTAGGAAGAAAACTGTATTGTTCTGAAACACTTAGAAGCCAGCACAGACCGAGCCACTGCTCTCCTGTACACAACCTGTGAAGGCTCAGCAGCCAGTAGTACAATTACCAGGCTCTGCAGGGCAGCAGTCAAGAAGATACCTAAACAAAATGGGAAGCAGCAGCAGAAAGAAGCAGCTCTCACAACCAAAAGAGGACCAAGGAGGAAAAAGTCCAAGGAGGAATCATTGGTACATCGGTATTTTCATTAAGATTTTTGTGAATAAAAGACTTTACCCTCAATGAGACCTGGATGCGACAGTGAGTCCTTTCTGAGGTGTGAAAATCAGCCATGTGCTGCTCACACAGGAACTTTGTAACTACCGAATCTTCTGACCTCCTGACAAGCACACAGTTGTTTTGTTCAACGGACATCAAGAACTAAAATCTCTCCCTCAATCTTCTCACATGAAGAGAAAAAAACAGCAAACTAACACTCCCTTCCTCCACCTGCCCATCTCAAGGGTTCTCCTGGCTTCACCTCATACACACATAAAACATTTTGCTAAACAAACAATATTGGACAACTGAGTTCTTTTTCTTATCGCCTGTACTAATCTGACCCACCCTACTTGTTGGTATCTGTCCGAGCCTGTTGAAACTGTATAGTAGAAGCAGTGCTCATGGACTGTATATAAAATCCACTGGACAGAACACAAGAATATTTTTTGCATATTAAAGCCTGGTCATAATAAATATAGTATCTTCCAATTGTTTGTACTTAGAACAAGAATATAGATCCAAAAAAGCCTTCTTACACTGGACAGCAACCCACTGCCAACTGATTGAAAAGACTGCTCCTTTTTGGTAAAGTTATTGAAAGAACTGTGCTCCTCTTCAAAGGAATCTTTGGGATATCTTCTCCTCTCCCCTCAAACTATGAATCACTTCCATATTTTACAGTGGAGATTATTTATGTGTGAGGGTTTTGTCCAAAAATATGTAAATGCTGCCAATGGTTTTTTATAGCTGTAAAAATACTGCTTGAAAACACAAAATTAAGCTTTTTAAACAATTGACACTGAATGCCTCAGACCAAGAGAAACACCCCATTAATTTATCAGGACACGCCTTTCAATAGAGAATCTTCCCTTTGTTCTTTCCCCATCAATAAAGGGGAGTGGGAATGGGAGACATAATGCTGGTGTCTCCTGCTATGCCAAATACTGTAAAGTACAGCTGTGGTGCCAATTACAGGTGCCAAGGTCTTCATTTTGCTTTTAACAAGTACAACATGGATTTAATTTCAGGCTCCAAATGGATGTAAAATTAAGAACACTTGGAGCAGGAGAAATGCACAATCTTCAATAACATAATAAATATCCCCCTCTGGACTATTTTAGTAGGGGAAACATGCTAAGCTCTTCCAATTTCTTCCTATGCAACAAGCCCTACACCATCCATGGAGCCACGTGCCGTATCTACTGTAGCCTGATCAGCATTATGACACCTAATATTGTAGAGGTCTCACCACTGCCCTGTACAACAACAGTAGTGCTTTTCTTTCACTGTTGTAGGCACTTTTCTTCCAATACACTGTAAAGTTGCATCCACAGACAGTTATAACTCAAGTCATCCTGCAAGGAAGAGATCAACCAGGTTGTTCCCTGTCCCATTTCCAGCTGATGAGCTGAACAGTCCAGCTCAGGGCTGAACACCAGCCTTAGCAACACTGTCTGTGCTGTGAGCAAGAGGACAGAAATCGAACACCGGGTGGCTAGGAAATTCATCTCAATAAACAAGTTGCTGTACTGGGTGTCTATGTCTCAAGTCTAAGTTTAGCTCTCGCACAAGTCAGAAGTAAACATTGTAGAAAGGACACCAATACGGCAAATGTGGACTCACCAGCATCGGCTACTTCAAAAAATGTTTAAGACTACATGTACAGAGGGAAGAGGAGAGGGAGGACACACAGAACCTTTTTCTGTGCCAGCTGGCATACATACAAGGACATTTTTTTTCTTTTTGGTGAAATTACAGTACTAATATAGCAATCACCAGACCTAGCTTCCACTGTTACAGAAGTTAGCTGATGTGATTTCCAGTGCAATCAATGAGAAACATCTTCCTTAAGAAAATGGACATTAACTTATTTTCTGCATGTAGTTGCAAATCTACCATAATTGTCATCCTCTTTCCAGTCTGGCATCTACAGCTTCAGAAAGGTGATGTGAAGTTGGAGAGAGCTCACAGAAAAGTCTTAATGGCTGTCCAGAAGAGCCTTAATTAAAAGAGTGGAAGTCTCTTGTATCAATGGCAAAAAGACTGCATCAAGGTACAGGCTTAAAAGAAAATTTACAAGTAATGTGATTGCAGTCTCTAGACATATACCTCACTAATTCAGGGGCACTTGAAAATACACCACTTCAATATAACATCCATCAGCTGAAAACTAAAACTATGCAACTTGTATCATAAGATTACATACTTCTATGGAGGCAACGAACTACTGACAAGAGCTACAAGAGACTGAGAATGCACTAAACAAACATGTTCTAAATGAAATGAGAACTACAATATTTTCTGCATGCAACATGGATTTCTTTCAGAGTATCAATACTTGAAAACATGTCTTGGATAACTAGGTCAGAGACTGGAAACCAAAATAAAGGAGAAGAAAGGAAAAACAACAAATACTAGAGGAGTCAAGTTAGAAACAGTAAAAGGCAAGGGGACTACCAAAAGGCTTTGGGGTAAAGCTGTCCTGTTACTAGCATTCACACGTAATACTGCTGCTGAAATCAGCTTGCTTGGGGAGATTGTTAAGTTATTAAGTTACAGATAATATCGTTTCACATACATGAAAATATGCTAATTTAGAAAAACTCAGCTAGCCTGATAATCTACTTAACATTGACTATAAAACACAATGGTTGCACATGACCTGTAATACCAGAACCTGCAATAGCAAAAGTAAGAACAGTTCTCATTTCCTACATTCATGAAAAGGGCCTAACTTTGCAATGTGTTGTATCAGTGGTTTCACACTGAAAACACAGAATGTTCTTTACATCAGTGACTAGGTCTGAAAAAGGCTTGCTATGAAAGCTGCATGAAAAATTGTAAATTGCCAAGAACATTCTAGTTTTAGGTAGAGGTTATGATACTTACAATGTCCCTTCAGTAAGTTTCATTTAAATGGAGTTACCATTAAGGTCAGATCCCAGCTTGATAAGACAGCAAGATCTTCTATTTCAGGTAAAGCAGGGAACATGTATTTTGTTTTCAGTCAACTCTGATAACATAAATGCAATTAAAAGGCCCTAGTTGAACTTTTTTAAAAAAAGTATTAAAAACCAGGAAATATTATTAAGCTTCCAAATCCCAAACTGAAAGAATAAAAGTACACCAACAGGCAGCATTCCTTCTAACCCGTCAAAATTCCAAGTAATTTAATCATTCCATACCAAAATCAATTACAATAGCAGCTTTTATTTGTATTATTCAGTCACGCAAGTTTCTATTTGCTGTAAAGCACACTACTGACAATTGGTCACAGTGGCAAGACAGAAGGCACTAAGAAATCTGGAAACTAGCATGGTGTTGATGTACAAGAAAGGGGGCTGAGGCTTTTGTCAGAGGAGTGAGCCAGAGACTTCTGGTCTCCAGGGAGAGGGTTTTTTTTTCCCCTCTTCTCTTGCAATCCCCTTCTGCCTAGTTTTTCTTCAGTAATTATCTTGTTTATCCTTCTCTTTCCCCCACTTCATTCTCTCACTCAAATTTATTTCGGTCTTGATCCTTTAATAATAGCAATTAATGCCCTTAAAACAGGAAAATAAAAAAGTATGATGTCCTTTGCCCACTTATACCCTGGGACTGAATATAGTCTTCTTGTGGTTAATGATCCACCTGCTTTTGCCCATTTTGTTCTGCCTAGTGATATAAACCCCTGAGTGTGACACCAGTATTTGGCCAGTTACAGAGTCATACAAAGCAGTGGTCTTTATTCGTGTTGGTATCGCTATTTGAATGCTAAGTTTCTTTTAAGGAGAGATTTCCTCAGAATCCTGAGCTACATTTTGTCCATTAAGCTACTTAATTGCCCATAGCAATTGCTCTGCTGACAGGCAATTTTATTCAGATTCAGCTAAAAGATAAGAGTTCCCATGGTGAATCTTCGAAAAGCAGAAGTTAGTGATATTACCTAATATAATATCCATGCGCAATATCAAAACAGCAACAACAAAATGGACCTATGGACTTTCAGAGCAGTCTTTTGTTTTCCTAATACCCTGCTGCTACTCTCCAAGTGACAATGTCTTGCTAAAAAAAGCTTCTAGTAAAGTTGTTTTATTTAATGTCACTGTTATCCATAACTTTCCAGGCTTCAAAGGCAGTTTTTTCTCCAACAAACAGTGGAAAAGAGCCCTCACCACCCCAACTGGTGGGCTTACTTCTAGAGCTGAAAAATGAGTAACTGGTTAATTGATTGACTTTTTTTTTCCTTAAAGTACTTGAACCATTTCAGACTAACAGTTTGCTCTGATTTTAAAGATACTAGTGCAAAAGTTGGTCTTAAAGCCTCATTTAAAAAAAAAAAATAATCCCATCAAAAATCCCATTCAGTTTCCCAGAGTTTGGTTTCTCTAGTTCATCCAAATACTTTTTGAATTTTTAAAATTACAAATATTTTGAATTTTCTAAGAGTAATATTTTTATTGCTCTTTTACAATTATATTGTTTTGTTTTCTGTATAGTGGAACTATAAATGTAATCATCTTACCTGTCTTCACCTAAAACAAAAATGCAGCATCCTCATTTTATCATTTGCAGCTGACTTTAATTCCAAAAGCACACACAGAGGAAAGCATTTATTAGAAAGAAACATTTCAATTTAAGACAGATACTGATTCTACACTTACTGGCAAGCAATCCGATTCCATTTGCTAGTGATCCAACCCAAGCAGTCTTGCCTTTCCCCTCTCCGAAAGCATCCAGCCATTCTAAATACAAGACTCCCACCGCCAGCGGTGATCCGTAACACAAGAACTGAGTAAAGAAGGAAACGACAACAATCACCCAGCCCCAGCCACCATCTGGTGGTTTCCGAAATACCATCTTGTCAGATGAGGGCAGACGTACAGGCAGAACCTGTGTAAACAGAAAACAAACCAAACAGAGCGTTAGAAATATGACTGACCTGCGTTTGCTAATACCAGCGAGCTGTACAGAGAAGTACACATTCAAACAGAGGTTTATTTCAACCATCCCTCAAGAAATAAATGCAACACAGCATACTGGCAATGAGAATTCTTCTGTATAACACAGAGACAGTACACAAAGCATTAGCAAGTCATACATACATCAGCACTGTATTACAGAAAGGGGGAACATTTCATTTTCTGAGTGTTAAATAGGCTTTGTGAAGACCTCAGGCATTAGGATATGCCACAGTTCAATGACAGAATCACACAGCCACCTGCTGTTAAGACCTCAGATATCCTGAGCAAAACATATAGGCTTGAAGTACATGAAAAGCTACAAGTATAAAACAATTCTAACAAGCAATTTAGAATTTTTAAAAATTCACAAGTATAAAAATATTAGTTCAAGGTCCCCAGAAAAAAAATAATGAAAAATCTCGACTTAGTTGTAATCTCAGCATAGTACCTTGTGGTTTAGCAAGGTGTCTCCCACCAGATAGTGTACTCTGGGAGGGGCAGGCCAAGAGGGAGACTCAAATAGTCTCAAAAATTCTCAAATAGTAACAGTTCAGTAGTCTGCTCTGTCAACAACATGATGTGTAAAGGAGTGATGCATCCAAAAATCACTTTGTACCTAATAGTAAGTGAAGTGAGTTCTAAAACTGTGTACAGGTGTGGCTTGTATGCCAAGACATGACAGTATTGAACATGCACACAAAAATCTCCTATAACTTGTTACAGTATCTGCTCTCTGCACAGTTTGCACACATCACCCTTCCTCGAACTGGCAACGACTTCCTAGACTCCATAAGTACCACCTTACTCCTTTGCATGGCAAGATTCATCACCTACACTTCTAGGGCTTTACAAAACCTGCTGTCCTCACACCTTCTCATGACTAGTTTGTGAATGCAAGGACCGATACCTCTAAAATCTAGCAAAGAATTTAGAGGTTTTCCAGACTAAATTCCTTTGGATAACTCCAATGATATTGTGAGCCCCTGTGCACACAACTAACCTGCCCTCCCTCTCTACAGGGAGCAATCTGCCGAAGTGATGATCACAAAGCCCATGTTCTGTTGCTGGCTCTGTCACTAACCAGACGCATGATTCTCAACAATTTTATTTCCTTTACCCTGTAAGATAGAAACAGATAAGATCTTACCCTGTTTTCTTCACGACATATTCTCAAGGACCATCTTCACACTGCAGCTTATGCGTTAAAATTGCTGCAGGAAGAGTTCTGCTCTGGGAGGCCCCCAGGAGGCAAAGCAGAAAAATAAACACGCCTTTTTGACTTACAACCCAGAGGAGATGGAAAAAAATTACTGCTGTATGAAAGCAATGGTGTAAATAAGCAGACTATAACAGAACTTCCACTCAAGCTCCTTGTACTTCTTGCTTGGGCAATTTTTAAGAATTTGCCTGGAACAGTTCCAAAAAAGCTACAGTATAAAATTTTGAGAAATAATTACTACAGAGACATGAAAAAGGCCAGTTCTAGCTTACAGGCACACTTAAATGTTGCTTTGAGGGTAGATACTTACAGATGACGACAAAAAGTCCTTCAGCTTCCTACAAATGTAACTTCACGTGGTGACTCTACCTGCAGAAAAAGAGCAGCAAAGCAAGATTTCAGCCATGGTCTCACTGCAACAGTGAACACAACTCTGCAAAACTGGTGTCTCCACATTAGATTTCTTCTTTTTATTATCTTTTCAGAAGAACTTCAGAAGTAATCCCCTTATCTCAGTGGAGAAATACTGATCTCCCCCCCTAATTAATGAACAGCTGACAGCCGCCTTGAACCCCAAATAACAAAAACATTGTCTACTACCGCAAAATAAGCTTTGACATTCTAGGTCCTTTAGGAATGATTTACAGTACCTTCAAGGTACAGTATTTCCAGTTACAAATGTTATAAAGTTATATGCTTCAGTTATAAATGTAAGCTCTGGTTTATTTCCTCAAAAGCCTGGTAGAGGCCCCTTGATCACATGAGGTGCAAGGGTGACAGTTGGGATAGACAGAAATCACACCACACTGTAAGGTATCAAACCATTACAAAGCTGCTTGTAGGTACTTTCCTACAACAATAACCTTCACACAAAAGGGGATTTCTACACAAAATATTTAAACTATTTGTATGCATTAACGAAGAGCTGAATGCGTCTGTCTGTGCATTAAATACATATCACTTGGCTTGTTTTGTCCCTGACTGGACTAAAAATGGGGGAAATCAGTAACAACTTCCAGAAAAGACACTTCCACTGAGACAAAGCAAGGAAGTTTTCAGATAACTGCTAAAATACTGGAAATTGACAGTGAATAATCCCAACTCACATTTGTTTAAAAAGTAGTCTTCCAAAAACAAACACATTTTAGCTTTTATATTGATTTCCACTATATTGATGCCATAAAATTTGGCACAGAGACAACTCTGAGTTCAGTTCCACTATTCTAAACATCTGATGGGGAGGAAGGGACAGCAGGGGAGGAAAAAAAGCTTTTGTAGTCTTAGGTCACATAGTCTTTTCTTATAGAAAGACTAAAAAAAAACCAAAACAAAGACTCTGGATCAGTTCCCCATCTGGTGCAAGTATGCACAGCTTTATTGACTTCAACCAACTGCTCCAAACTTATGGCAGCAAAAGATCTCCTAGATCCTGATGCTTCCTATTCTCTACCACAGATCTCTTTTGCACCTTCCAGCTAAACAACAAAATATAAGCAGCAAAACCATCCCTGTTTTCTGAACACTTCAAGCCATTTACAGTCTGCAATTGTCAAGCAAAAAGTGAAAACCACCATCATTTTCCTCCCCAGAAATAATTTTTAAAGTGAAAACAGATCTACAAAGTCCCAAGGGCTGTTTTTAAGAGCCAGCTTTTCCTTCTCTTCCTTGCAGGTTGCTCTTTCACCTCACATCACTGTACACCTATTACCTAAAGTAAGGAGTATTTTCTAACTTCCCTGAAGGCACAAAGTCCTCCTGAAGAGAGCACACGTGCTGAGAGCCCTGCGTGAGGAGCCTGTTACCCAGAGCTCTCTGCTATGATACACAGTTAAAGATGTCTCAATCAATCAAGCTGCTGCTGGGATCGTGGATATCAATACATCTTTTATTGGTACATTAATTAATGCTTCCCTGAAAATGACAAGTTGTAGTATACCAGCTCAGTAGCACGGACAAGAGTCGTCAGTAGGATCTAAGCCTTTGCTACCCCCAACACTGCCTGCATGGGCATCGAACCTGTGCATCAACTTGAGAGGGATCCAAAGTGCCCTTTATTATTTTTTATCTGTGCGAAAGGAAGACAGAGACTGCACAAATAAATGAGACCATCAAAAATAAAGAAGCAGAAGCCCACACAGAAGAGAGTGCTCGGTATTTTTTTTCTCTCGGAACCCCCCCGGAAGACTTGCATGATCCTGGAAACAAACAACCGTGGGTTTAAGATTCAGGTGGGAACCATTTCGCAAATCCTACTGTCCACAAAACTTAAGGATGTCGTTTCAGACTCCAGGAAACCTAGTTACATCAAAAATACTGAAATGGATAAATGAAGCATAAAGAATTAAGCAGTAACTTGAAGTTTGGTCAGAAAAAGCTTTTCAGTGAGTTGTACTCACTGCGAATAAGAATCAGAGGAAGAGAGCTGCTTGATGAAAGCCTTTACCAACAACAACAAAAAGAAACCCTGGAGAATGAACTGAGCAACAACAGTTTTAATGTGGAAAGAGAGAGGTGCCTGGCTGCAACTATTCTCTTTTATCTAAGCAGCTTTATCACAATAGTGAGCTCTTTTTCTAAAAATCTTAAAATTTGGCTTAAAGATGACCGGGGAGCACAAAAAAAGAACTGGTCTAAAGAACACAAGCACAACTGAAACATTAGCCCTCAGCACAGAAACTTGTATTAATCTGTGGCAAAGGGAATCTTGAGAAAGACAGTAGCAATACAATTGTTTCCAGTTTGTTATTTGTGCAACCGGAGTCTGGTTCAGTATGCTGCTCTCTGCGAGCAGCACATGGCTGCAAAGAAAGCCCATGTCAGCAGAATCACTGTGTGATTAACACTCAGCTAATTCCAGTTGTGCAAGGCACTGGTACAAGTTAATACAGTACCAGCCAGAACAGCAACATCCCTCATTTTAAGTTGAAATAGATTTCACGTAAATTTCTATTTGCTTTTTAGGCTGTGTTCTTGCAATTCTCACCTGAAGTTTCTGCTGCCCTTAGCTTGCAAGTAACACCTAGAGCAGCAGTGATGTTTTACAGTTGTTTTTAATGTACCCACTGTGCCCCAACACCTGCACACGTACTGCCACGACAGTATTAGCATTGTACTAAATGCACTGAAAAGATGAATCAGTACTCTGATGGTGTTCTAACTACAGTAGTTCCCCACGTTTAAATACTTGTCTTGCAGTTCTTTCACAGTGAGCGTATACACTTCCCGCTCCGTTCTCAGCATTCAGGTCTACCTATTTCTCGTGCTCCTCTCCTTTCCCTTTGGTAAGTTATGCAGGAGGCTCAACAACAGAAATATTTCCCTCTCTTTCTGCCTGATGAGGAAAGAAGCATGGAGTTTAAAACCAAATAAAACACCAGAACAAAACTTACTGACAACACAATAATGTTTTTCCGTTGTGCAAAAGAAGGTCACATAAAGAAGCATCCACCAGGGCAGCACACACACAGGCAGCTTCGCATGGATCTGCCAGCTCAGCAGAACCAGTCCTACCTGTTTCCAGAGCCTCGCTGCCCCAGAGGGGACAGAAACCCCCCCGCAAGTGTAGCTGCCTGTCAGACACCAGCACACCTCCACACAGACAGATGTGAGCCGGTGCTGCTCTAAGCCAGGGGCCAACTCGAGTCACCAGAGCACTCCCCCGCAGCAGGAGAGCACGGTGCCCGTCACCTTGCACATCGCTCCCCACGGCCTCCGCTCCCAGCTGCTCCGCACCCCTTGGCCAGGCCCTCCGTGGGGATGGATGGGCTCTTATAGCCCCCGGCCCGCCTCGCCTCGCCTCTCCCCACGCCCTCGGGGCCAGCCCACACCCCGGGACAGAGGCCCGCGTTACACATTGACACCTTCCACCTCCACACGCATTCGACGGGAAGCGCTCACCCACGCTGAGGTGACTGAAGGTCGCCCTCGCCGGCCTGATGCCACGCAGAGGGCAAGACAGGGTCACGCCATGCTGCCCCGCTCCCGGGCAGCCGCGGCCTCCGGGGTGCTGAGGGGCGCCCGTCACGGGCACCGCTCCGCTGCCGTGAGCCCAGCGCGGGCACCGCCACCACCACCCCGCCGGGTGCTAACGGCACCCACACGGGACACCAGGAGGAGCCCACACGGGACACCAGGGGCTCCTCATGGCGGGCACCAAGGAGCAGCCGTCGATGGGCACCACGAGGAGCGCGGCCGCCCCGGCGGGCACCCGGGGTGACGGTGGATCCCGAGCCCGCTCCTTTCCCCAGAGGCCGGGCGCTCCGGCCACTCCGGAGGCCCCTGCAGAGCCCCCAGCCGGGTCCGGCCGCCCCCCGCCCCCACAGCCGCTGGTGCCTCCCGCCGGGGAGCCGGCCCGG
>VZRW01013689.1:722701-790587 GCA_013398125.1 Aegotheles bennettii | reverse complement strand
GCTCTGCCCAGCCCGCAGAGCCACTGCCCGGCCCGCAGAGCCACTGCCCGGCCCGGACCAGGCTCTGCCCACGGCTGCGTGCTCAGCCCCACAGCTCCGCTGCCGCCCCTGCCCAGTCAGGGCAGCTCAGGCACCCACACAAACTGCAGGTGGGAATGCAAACATTCCCAGAGCCGAGTGAAATTCTGAGAGCCAAAATACGCCTAAAGCTGAAATTCTGATGCAATCTCAGACGTTTGCAGCTTGTACAGTTTCCACAGGTATGGCATAGCCCCCTCTCAGACCTGCAGCCCGGGTTCACTCCTCCACGCAGTGTTTACAGAGGCTCATGGACTCCAGGTACCTTTGAAAGTGCCGAGCTCCACCTCACAGTGTTCAGGTGAATACTAAAATGAATACTTGGTACCAGAAGGACCGACAGAAGAACAATACAAACTCAAGACTCACTTCTAAGACATCTCTGAAGTGAGAAGGCCTCAGCAGGCATTCGGCTCAGTTTTGGGTACCTCATGTCAAAGAGGGCAGCTAACTAACTTAAAGGGAAGAGGGAAAAAAAAAGAAAAAATAAATTAAAAAAGAGAACAGGAACTATCAGAGCTGTAGAAAACTGGTCCAGAGAGGAGAAGTGAGATAAATGGCATTTAACCTAGAGAGAAACACATTAACAGTCTTCAAGAACTGTAAGTTACTGCAAAAAGAAAGGAATTAATTGTTCTGCACACACATTAGACAACTGAGCTAACTAAGCTTAAACTTCATGAAGAGATACTGCTTTAGATATTAGGAAAAGCAAGACTAGCTTGGCACTGGCAGAGGTTTCTCTGGAGAGCATAGCATTTTGGGAACACACATGCACCGGGCTGCCGAAACAAATGACAAGACAGCTGCCCAGATAGTAAACAGCCTCTGTTTACTTCGATCATTTCCTGGGCTCCAGGACACAGGCTGAAATTGAAAGGCTAACTGAAACCTTTCCATAACCACACAAGAGATGGCTGGAAAAAAAACAATCCCGAAACAACCGTTCAGGACGTGCCATTTCCTACACTCCGATACAAAACTGACAAACACAACGAAACTTTTTCGTACCCAAGTGCATATAAAGCTCCAGTTCCTATTACAGAGCTTGATGTACGTATTTTGCTTTTTGAATTCTACAGAAGCTTAAAAAACAATGTTGTGGGCTAAAATTAAGCACAGGACATTTCACTCTCTTAAAATTGGCTATGAGCATCTGTATACACATTTGTGTACTCACAAGTCCTTAGATCAGTGCATACAGGAAGCCTGGAGTTCCTAATGGTTTACCTGTACAGGAACATTCAGAAGAGCTAAGGCATATCAGTTACAGCACACACTGAAATACACAGGATCTTTATGCAGAGGAAGCAGCTCCAGTCAGATGCAAGCCACCCTTAGGTCACAGGCAGCTTTGGGCCTGAACAAGAAATCCCACTTGAGAGTGAAAATGCACTTTTCATGAATACATATTGATTGTAATTGGTTGGCTTTAACTTCTCTGGATGCCTTCCCGATGACAAGTCCTCTGCTTTTAATTAACTCCGCTTTTCATATGAACATGCCAGTCAAGTACACACTGTAATTTTGAAAGGGCAACCTTGCTGGCAAGAGACAGGTCTGTGGAAACAAGACACAGGAACAAAAGGCTAGAGGAAAGAGTCCCTCCTCCTGTCTCCTTTGTCCTTGGTTTCATAAAAAGAAATGCAGCTCCCTCCAGCTCTAGGTTTCTGCTCACTTGGCCTACAGTATTTTGGCAACTGCCATTTGTCTTAGATTTCAAATCACCAGTTAATCTTCTCATTTCTGCACTTCCAAAACCCTTCCTAAAGGGCCTTCAAAGGCAAGTGAATTATAGCAAGTGCCATAGCCACACCTTTCATAACCATGCTTTTGTCCCACACATCAACAGAAAAATTCTTAAATTCTTAAATCCTCACCTTAAAATAGAAAATTAAGTAAAACATTGAATAATGCCTACAAGTCCCTCCCTCTCCCAGCCTCTGGGGTTTAAGAATCCAAAGGATAAAGGTACTCACGTAGCATAGCCAGGGATGAGAGCAGCACCTAGTTAAAAAGTTACCTCATTTTTGGTAAGCCACGGTTGCTGGACATGTAGTTCTAGGCCACTAGCAGCTGCATCAGCACACAGATGATCTAGAAACAGTCTCTACTCTGCAGACAGGGCAGCAGCAACTCCTGAGGGTACAGAGACGAAACTCAGAGGGTATTCATACAGCCATCCTGGAAGGGGTCCTTCCTGACAAAGAACGCAACTGGTGTGCTAAATGCCCCAAGACTGGCCAAAAAGGAATTGTCACCCAGGATAAAGTGTGAAGGGGTCAGAGGGAGAATATTTGGGGATTTTGGATTGGTTGGTTGATTGTTTTGTTTTATTGGTTGCTTTTGGGTTTTTTTAAAGAGAAGGTGCATAATCTGCAATGGAGAAAAATCTCAAAACATAAAACAATTCTAAATATTTGATCAACTATTGTCCTGTAACCTGTGATCCAGGTTGGGAAGCATCCTTTTGTAAATTTTCAGCCTTTACAGAATCTATGTAGGAGGAGAGACTCTGGAATGGAAGGGCCAAGCTAATACGTCCAAAGTTCCCTGTCTTCTTCAATGTTTTGTTAACTTGCCTGTGGAAAATGTCTATTAATTATTGAAAGGGAAAAATGTGAGGAGAGCAATCAGTAGTTTGACTAGAGTTTAATTTAAGCAGATGTATTAAATATCTGTGCACTTACAGAGTCTAAAGGACACTCATGTCTTCAGCAGCATTAAAAGGCAACACTTTGGTAGTTATAATTCAACCCTTCGTGTGAGAGGCAGGAAGAGTGAGGCTTGTCAAGTGCTGTTCGACCACATTAAGCAAGGTCATGATACTTCTCTCAGATTTGTGGGAAAGGGAGTAAGGTTGCTTAAGCTGCAAAGAATACAGATATCCCCCGAGATGACAATAAAGTACTACAACCCCCTCTGGTGTCATCACGGCTATGCTGATAGGAAACTTAGCCTACTCTGCTTGGGGAGATGCAGACCCAGCAGCAGGACTGCCCCCCACCCCCCGCAGGCTGTCTGTCACTGCCAACATGCAACGCAACATGTCCACACCATCATCTTATGAAGAGGTCCCACAACATGGGCAAGACCTGAAGTAGGTGTTCAGACGAACTGAATCACCGGTCTAACCACTGTCTGACAAACTGTTGAGCTCTGTAATTCCAAATGCTGATTTGTAAATCAGTTTTCTATGTTAGTCTTCAAATCTATATAAATGTGCAAAATAAACATCACATGCAAACATTCTTCAAAACTTGTAACAAAAGAAACGTAGCAGTCTTTCAGGTTGAGAAATTATAATCTATAATCTCTTTTTTTACTTCTGCATGACTGAATGAGGTTTTTTGTTCTTACACTACTCCTATAGGTCATGAGGACATGGATTACAGGAAAAAGTTATCTAAGGAAATTAATTTTATCTTTCTCTTCACTTAAATACTCTATGCAACACAATCAGCTAATGCAGTTTCAAGGAATGTTTTTTTTTAAGATTTCAGAATTAAACTTGCTTAGTAAAAGTTTGTTGTAACAAATTAGGGAACTTTGACAACATTTATGTAATGTAATCCTCTGAATTTGCCACATATATCTGCATTCTCTAAACCAATAAAGGAACTATGTGAGTTTGTGAAATAATGATGTTTTGTGTATTAGAACATCAAGGAAAAAATCAAAATAATTTAAGGCTATTTTGAAAATCACATATACTTCAACTAAAATACAATAGTGCACATGAAATGACAAATAAGTGCTGGCAGCACAAAGCACATCTGCTAAGAGTGTGAAATGGAAATAAAATTAGTGCTGCATCTCCAAGCAAAGAAATTTATCAGTTCCATTTTTTTAGAGCATCCACTTTCAGAGAACATAAAGTAGTACATTTTTATTATGGCATGACCTCTAGGTTTGCCATAAATTCACCAAGATCAACACCAGTATAGACCACAGGTGCTATTTTTATTAAGACAAATTTTCTGTTGCTCAACCCCATCTTCCCATGTAACATTGATCTTGTTAAGTGTCCCTCACAGTACAGCTAAAACCCAGCTAAGATGGTGCATATTATACTAGGATAGCTCAAAATGCACTCATTGCTTTAGGGAAAGGATTCAATTTTCTTCACAGATCAGAAGATTCCTTACAGAAGAAAGGCAAGGGCCAGAGTCGTCTCATATAGGAGTGAATCTTATATATACAAGGATGTATGGTTGCACTAGAGAACCAGATGTTAGTGAAAATACCAGCATACTAAGAAAATCACAATATAAGAATAAACAAATCACTTTTGCAGAAAACATCTTAATAACAATAAAATATTTTTCTCCTTTCTAGCTGTCACATCTCTTTCTGAGCTATTGTATACAGGGCACATAAAGTGCTTGCTTAAGTAGAGGAAGGCAGACTGGTTTATGCTACCTCTGCTTTTTTGTTTTTAATCAGGAATATCAGATTTGTTTTCTAAGTTATATTTTGTATTAGCTTCATGCCTTGAAAGGCCAGCATAACAATCCCTATTAGAGAACATGATGCAAATTGTTTAAACACATTTTTACTTTCAGCAGTGGATGGGCAGAAAATAAAGAAGAAATGGATCCTTAGCATTGCTGAAAAGCAGCATGACCTAGAACAAAGCAAATACCAGAATGTCCCCCCTAGTCCCATGCTACAACCTCCAGGGTGACAGCTGCAGTAATCAGAGCTGTGGCAGAGGGTATGATGAGGTGGCAAAAATGCATTAAAGAATATCCTTTAAGAAGATAATGACTCATTTGTTACACAGAACTATCTCCAGCTTCTGCCTGTTGAGCATATGACATGGAGAGAGCTGTTACCAGCCACATCACACGCCTGCTGATTTCCCAGCGGGACTCAGATCGTACAATACTGTGTCAGTTGGATGCTCTAGAAATCCTCAGTTCCCCTCTGGCAAATGGCTTTTAGTCCTTGTGAGGACTATGTAAAATAGCCTTTGCAAATGTGGCCCAAGTAGATGCCTTCAGCTCCAGAGCAGAAAGACGACCATCTCAGCACATCAAAGGCAAGTATTTTTGTTGAGGTAGTCACCAGGCAGAGCATGAATAGTGGAGACGGCTCCTCAGAAGTGTGTTTGCTTATTCCCTGCCGACAATTCATCTACTTCTTGCCAGGAGAGAACACTGGAGTTTAATGGCACACATTTATCAGGGCAGGAAGTAACATAATGCATTCCTGTGAGACTTTGTACAGGCATACACTTTTCATCTTGCTTGAGTATTAAGTTTATTTAATAGAGTTGAGTTAGCTTTTCCCTCACTTATTTAAGCACATTAAAATACTGAGGAAGGCGTTTATTTTCTGTCAATGAAATGGAGAGGCTAATAGTAGTGGTATGCAACAGCCACTGACCTAAATTCATCCCAGTGCAATCTCATTACAATGCAAATGTTAGCAATTTTTTGCTGCATAAAGCAGTTCTGCCAGTTAAGAGGTAGCCTTATTTCTGATACTGTCCTTAGCCTAGTCTTGGGTCTTCAAAGGCTGGGATGGCAATTCCAAATCACACTGCACTTTTGCAGTTATGATTATGCATTGATCTGTTGGTAATACAGCACGTGCTAAAGCAGTTCACAATTTATCTCCAAATGTCTGTAAAGTGTCCCAAAAAGCCTACGAATTCTAATTCTGCACTGCCAAGACAAACTCAGCTAGTGGAGGGACAAAAGGGAAAGGAAGATTCCACAATGGAAGAGGTTTATTTTAAGCTTCTGTTAAGTTGCTGCCAGGACTTGACTAAATATAGACTTGCCCACTGTAAACACCCTTAGTCTGCATTTAGTTCAGACACACACAGTTACTCAGCAATGGCAAGCAGGCTTCACACTCGCACCCAGGCCCACAAGAACTCACAATCATAACCCATTCCTGAAGAAATAGTTTGTAGGTGGGTTTTTTGCATCCAAAGAGAAACATTAACCAAGAAACACCTTCTCCTGTGCCTTTGTCCTCTAAGCTCTCAAGATGAGAAGCAAGCTCACCAAGGGGTCGTAGCTTTCAGGCCAGCTCTTCAACTCACCGTGGTTTGCAAAGGACAAGCAAACGGGCTGCACAGACACGTTCCTTGAGCTTTTGCAGTGGCTCACATGCAACGAGGCAGGAAGCAGCCTGCGTTGGGCAGGTGTGGGTCATTGTTCTGTCACTCAAAAATCCTGGCATCCGTGTTTGCCTGCTAACTCCTCCACTTGTTAATGCTTGCTCTGCCTCCGGATCATCAGCCCTTGTATTCTCCAGCATAAATAGTGGACTATGCTGAAACCATCTATCTCAAGTACTGGTAATCTCACGGTATCTGCAAAGAGCTTGGACAATTTACTATCAATAAATTAGCTTAAAATGTACTTGCTCTGACAGCTACAATGTAAACACATCCGGCATGTTCTACCACTGCAATGTGATAGTCTCTCCAAGTTTATGTGAATCATCCCCCGGTGACTGTGAAGAGAATGAGAAACCATTGTCTGTTTACTGATCATTTGAGCTTTCTTACCTAAAAAGTACAAATACAAAAAAAAGAATATCTTCCCTGAAACAATTCAGGGGCTCCTCTGTAAATTCCCTGTAAACCAGACGTAAATGTATTACTGTACCTGTGTTAAAATTTATTTGGATTTTGGACTTTGCTACTTAAAGGGTATACGGCAAAGACTGGCAGATGAAAGGATCGGGATGCTGTATTTCAGCCTAAGATCTACCAGTGCTGTGCTCTTGTGCTGACCCAGAGTCAGAGCTGTGCAGGGTCAGCATCTGGAGTGGTTCCAACCCCAGCGTAACAGCTGAACCTTAGAGGTGCTTTCATCTCTGACATACATCATCTACTAACTAAATTAAGTAACAACCTGTCTTTGAAACCTTTGCAGTCTACTTTGGAGTTTTCCAACTTGTCCAGTAATCATTACAGCAAGCACTGGAACAACTAGAAAAATTAGAAAACCAGTAGAACGCATGCATGTTACATACTCATCCCTGTCCTGAAAAACAGGCTGAGGAAGGTTTGTTCTCAGTGTCACAAGCGACACCTCCAATGCAACACAGCCACATAGCAAGTCCTGTCCAAAGCCCTACAGTATCATTTTGTGAGCATCAGCATTTTGTTTACTTGCCATTGTCTGTGTTTTTTTCCACTTGAGGAAGTCTCCAGGCACCTGTCACAAACAATGCTCCTTACACCACATGGCCAAGTTGGGGCATCTCAAGAGTCTATGGAGCACCTACTGCTCACTATAAATCGGGCATCAGCTGCTTACTGCTAGCAGCAACTAGAATCTCATGACAGTGTCATCATTCAGATGATCAGCTCTCCATAACCACTGTCAATGTCTAAAAATATTCATTCACTTTTGAACAAGGCAGAAAAGGTTTCTTCATAGCACTTGAGCTTTGGACAGTTGGTGTTATCCTTATTTCACAATGGATGCTCCTAAGACTTAGTGGTACAACAGGCCAAAAAGATGCATATGAATGAGGCACATGAGAACACTACCCCTCTAAGGATGTAAAGCACATGGCATTGATTTTCTTTAACCTACAGAATTTCTGGGCTCAGGAACATGGGAAGAAGCAGTCTAAGCATCATGCATTCGAGCAAGGCATCGAATGGCAAACTGTCTGCCAGTGTGTTTCAGACTAGGCAATCCCACCTTGACAGTGAGGTCAGGAGGGAAAGGCTAAACCACCAGCTCACTGACCTCAATCTTAGAAAGCCCAACGCTGTCACATTCATTAATAGAGCTCCAAGTGATTGATTTAGATGGCATTCAGACAATGTCACTGGAGAACACCGAAGTGAAGTACATTCTAGTAGACAATAATGGGTCTACCTTGGAAATCCTGTAGCATGTTCACATCCAGTCTAAACTCATTTGGAGACTTTCTGGCTACAGATTACTTTGATCCTCTTGCCCCTTACAATAGCTATTAAAACCTGAAAAGCTTTTGCCTGAACAGTTAGGAATTAGACCACGTCTCACACCTAGCATACAGAGTGAAGCCTCTACCTTGAATTCACAAGGCTTTGGCAAAGATTTTTTTTTCCCCAAAGCAAACTCATGTATTAAAGACAAAGAACGACCACTTTCAGCAGGAATCTAGAATGCTTCCTGAAGGAAGGAAGCAGCCTGTCTCGATTTAAGTGGTCAGGTCGAGCCACAACCCAGGGAACAGAATTTGCTTTGTTACTCCCCTCCACCCCCTCGGGGGAAGACAGAAGGGGAATAAGAAGTAGGGGCTTAAAGGTTGGAAGGTAAAATTGTAACAGATTTAATGAAATGGGGAGGGGGAATAAGAGGTGGGAGAAGAACAAAATATACATGAGCCGATTGCGATGATACCAATGTAAGTTCCCGAAAGTCCCTCACGGCAAAGCGGATGCAGGGAAAAGGGTCCAAAACTCTTCCCAGCACCCAATGGGCTCGGATCCTGCAGAGCACATGGCGAGCTGGTGACAAAGGCAGGGCTCTTTCTCTCCCCGGGCTGTCTCCACGTGGCGATGAGAGCAGGAGGAAGGGCAGGGACTTCCCGTTCTCCTGGCTTTTATAGAGTTTGGCAGGGAGTGGGCGGGAACACCGACTGCTCAGCTTCCCCCACCCCGGACCCCTTGTCACAAAGGGTCCTAAACTCCACCCCCCTTCTTGGGTCCTTCCAGCAAAACCATACAAGTTGCCTGTCCCCTCAAACCATAACACAGTCCTACCTTGAACTGGGGGAGCGCACAAGTCAGACCCATGACTGCCACATGCCTGAGGGCCAAGCCAAGGCTCTGCAGTGGTGCCTAGTTTAGGTAGGGGTAGGGGTAGGCTGGGCTTGGAGTGAGCTCTTCAGATTCTTCTCTACTGTTAGGGATGAATCTTGCCTCAGAGAAAGATTATTTCTCCATTGATTCATGTGGCTTACTTTTAGGCAATGAGAAGTCCCTCTGAAGAGGCATAATATCTGCAAGGATACTAAAGGGATTTGAGAGTCAGACCAAGAAAAAAGTGTTCATTGGGCAAAAAAACCCCACAAAAACAAAAAAAACCCCCACAAAACCCAAAAAACCCTATCCTTTTTTGGCTATACTACTTTTTGTATTTTGGAAATAGCTGAGACATTAGACAAAGTTTGGTTTAAATATCTCTACACTGCCTTGGAATTTATTTTAAACATACAAAGCATTCCTATACCGTTAACAGGTGTGCAGACCATCACACGAATTTCCTTTTCTGTTTTCATCCTCATTGCTGTTTTTTCCCTCCCCCATGTAGTCATTAAAGAAAGCTCTATAATTTGCCCAAGACTTCATATACAACTAAACAGCATCTTAAATACTGGGTCAGGGTCTTCAATAAAACACTATTGCTTCAAGTTGCAGAAATATTTTTTTTAAATATTGTTTTATATACCCATCACTAAGGAGAACTATCTTAGAGCAGACTTGCTCTAGTTAAAAGAGTTGAAGTAAAATGGGTAAAAAGAAATTAATTTTAAATTTGAATAGGTTAATGGGGAATTAAAGCTGCATTTGCAGAAAATAATTATTGTCCTAAATGGGAAGTTTTCTGCCTTAGGGTAGGCTAACAAACCACCTTAAGTTTCTCCAGTCCAGAGATGGAAAACATCCTTAATGGCTTCCCTTAACCTATCTTTGAAGTCCTGCAGTAATTATGTAACTGCTCTGAAAACAGAAGAGGCATAGCCAGGATCCCTGCCTCAGAGCAGGGCACTTGGGAGGGGAAAACAAACAACAGACTCTTTGCTGAATCCTTGCTCTTTGCTGAGACTTCCCCCCATCTCAGCCTTAGGCCAACTTGGATGAGAAAGCTGTAGCAAGTGTCAGGCTTTTATTGTCTGTTCTATTTTTTGGGATTTGTTGTGGAGGAAGAAAGTGAAGCCTGAGCATCATGTGGGCAACTTTAACGTCAGGGCATAAATGCCGAGAGAACAGTGCCCTGGCTCCTTTGCCCCTGCAGGAATAACTGTTGCTATGCCTTTCATTAAACCCTGAGATTTGGGGCTTGGAGAAAGTGTTCAGTTTAGAAACCACTGTAAAATTTTCAGGAAGGTGTAGAAGACGTGAAGGCTGATTTCAAAGCCCACTCTCCCATTTGGAACTTGCAACCAAACTCAGTTCTCACTTCTACTTGTTTAAGTCCAAAATAACCTCACTTTAGTTATTTCATCAGTGTGAGCAACAGCTGACCCACAATATCTAGGTAAGTGCCAATTTCAGCTCTCAACAAATCCAAGTATTTTGGTGAACTGATCAAAGGTTCATTGATGTTCGCTGAATTATCTCTTAAAAGATTCCCTGCATTAATACATTTAAAATAAAATCAGGTAGGAATTCATAAATGCAAGTGGCAGTGCTGTAAAAAAAAGCAAACCATTACAAACTCTTCTTTCCAGAACAGCTTCAAAAACAAGAATTTGGAAAATAGTAAATAATTGAAAAGCATGTGAAATTATCTAAGTTGTACTGTCAGTAGCAGATGAGACTACTATAGCATGACAGCTAAACTTGGCAGGTTCCTTATCTTCTGTAAATTCCTAGACATTTGTATCATTAAAGAATTTATAGTCCCACAGTGGTAAAGGAAAGCTGCCTCAGTATTTATAGGAGATTGCTAAAATGCAATATGGACCAAAGAGCAAGATTTGAAAGAGAAGAAAGTACCAGGCAAATAAACCTGGTGGAATGTTAACCAAAAAGAAAAAAAAAATAATTAAAAAAATCACAAAACCCCCAAAAACCAGAAACACCCAATCTGAACAATGAAGGCAAGAGGTTTAAAAATATTTTCATTATACCGCACACATACAGAAAAATACTAGGCTACAATTTTGGCTGCTTGTGCCAGTATAAACCATTCAAGATGTTAACTTTGTAGCCTGAAAGACTATCTCGGTCACAATCAGTTCTAACAGTGTATAGTTTATTCAACATTTAATGGCTTGACCTAGTATATCCAGCAAATTTTGAGCAAATTTTATTACTATCATGATGCATCCTGACTCTTATCAATTAAATAATAGGACTCTTTGGGAAAGCAACTAGTTTACACTTACAGTTTTCATCAAATAGGTAACCTGGGAAAATGGAGACACCTTCTTACATTTAACAGAAACCTGAAACTAAGAGTTTCAGAATCAGAATATTCCAAATATTTCAAAACAGAGTTCTGTAAAGACTGAGTGAGGTGAAAGTATTTGGAAAAGCCAAGCTTTTTAACTCAAGCAAAAGTACTGAAATCCTGTCCATTTTCTGTTAGAAAACAAGCTGGATTTCCCCCTCACTCAGTTATTAAGCAAGGCAAAGGCAAGTATTCTGTTCACATTGTGCCCTCTTTGCCTTTGTTATTCCCCTGGCACATCCAAACTGTTTTCATGAATTGCTCATAATGATTTGTTTCGCTACTCAAATCAACATTCTGCAAAATGGAGGGTGGCTAAGTTGAACTGTTGAACACCAGAACAGAAACAGTCTTTCTTTCCTTGCCTGACAATCCTGCCCTGGAAACAGTGGTACATGTTGAATGTTAAAAGTTCAAAGTGTAAAAACCCTTTGGGGGTTCTTGCTCTTGGTAGACGTGGGAGATGGTGTGCACAGAAGCCTATTATTTCCTTCATGTTTTTCTTTCCGTTTTCCTTCCGTACGTCTCTCTCCTCAGACCCTTTGCAGACAAAGATAGGAACAAGCCTGAGCCAGTTTAACTCTGAAACGAGAGCCTATTACAACAAGCAGTCTTCACACTGGTCTCCAGCTTGCACACTGGCAGTGCTAAAATATGTGCTACAGCATGTAATCCAAAACTGGCAGGACATTAATGATATTTCTAACCACTTTAGCACACGCATGAAGATTTCGCCAGTAACACCTCTCCCCAGAAAAAAAGAATAATCATGCTCCAGACAAGCTTAGCAGGGTTATTGCTGTCAAGAGACCACGTTGTCCCAAGAAACTAGGTAAGATTTAGGCTGAAATTACAGTCAATGTGAATTTTAGCGCAAAGGGCCATAATTTCAGTTAGGTGGATTCCTAAAATACACCATAAAATAAAAGTCAAAGCTTTTATTGTGCAATCTTGACTCACACAAATTGTTCTTGCAATACACCATCCCTTAAATCAGGGAGACTGCTGGAATGAGGGCACAGCATTCCCAGAGCATCTCTGGGAAGCTCTTGGGGTGTTTCAGCTAAAAAGATAGGTTCCCTCTTAATTCAGATATTAATTTCAGTAACAAAAAGTATATATAAAACACTTAATAGGAGATGCTTTAGTCTACACAGAAGTTTTTAAAAGAAACTTAATGACTTCACAATATGAAACAGTTAACTTGAAAAACCCTCTCTTATCTTCAGGAACTAACAGCATTAAAATCGTCCTTAACTAAACACTCAAGACAGCGGCAAGACTAATCCTACAATTCCTTAATAGCTTGAGGAATGTAGTAAGTTTTAACAGGTTTAATTCCTTAGTATGTTGTCATGGCTAGTACTTGTTTTGGAAAGACCCAGGAAAACACATTTAAATAAAACTTCCGACAGTTGCAGTTCACTAAATCTGCTGCAAAAATCTCTGTGCAGAAAAAGTGAATAGGTGATTCTAAAATTACACAGAAGTATGCCCTGACAAGCAAAAACAACACAAGAGTGTATTAAGTTTAAAAGCCTTAATTGTTTTAATCACCCATCCACAAAAACTACTTTCTAGCCACAGTTTCTGTGACCTTTAAGATTTTGTCAGTATGTAACACAGCAGCTGCGGATTTGATCACATGAGGAAATTCAATTTCTTTACTGTCAAGGCTGTGCTGTATTTTTTACTTACATTGGGGCCTAGATAATTGAGAAGATTAGTTCAAGAGGTAGATCTAGATCTACAAGACATGCAACAGCAGGAGAGCACCCCAAAACTCACTGCCAATCTTCTTCTCCCATTTGCTCAAGTATATACTGATACGTAAATTATAAATTATTTCAGGTAAAGCAGGGTGCTTCAATGCCAAGGGTTCCTTTCCCTGCTGGTAGGTACTTCTACACTTTTCTGCCTGGCACTGCCCTCTGCTCTCCTGTCTGCTCCTAGCTTTCCAGCAAGTAAGTCTCTCCAGAGTTCATCCTACCTTCGACTCTCTGATCTGACTGGAGTTTGCTTTGGTACTTTCTGGTGCCAGCACTGCTGCATAAGAGAAACAAACTTTATTACTGTTATTCAGCTTAGGGCTGTTCACAGCCAGTAGAGTTGTTTTTGGAGTCCTAGCTAGGCAGAGAGGAAAGGGCCAGCCAAAAGATACTTGAATACCTGTCCTATTTTCGCTCTGCCCTGTTATTAGCCTCAAATGCCACTTTCCTCTTTCAACCAGGTCAACTTATTCTCCTGCTCATCATGGCAGCACAGCATTCTAACACCCTCCTTCAGTTGCTTATCAGCGTCACACATCTGTATTAGACAGACTTTCAGATATAGGATTGGGTTCAGTGCCATTTTCAAATCAACAAGTGCTTTCTTTGGCCATCATGGCATTTTGATTTCTTCTTAGATTTCAGGATCATTAGGCAAGACTGCTCTGGCAGAGCTGCAGTGCACAGCACCTCCAGTGCATGGGAAAGGGCTGCTGAGCTGGCTTTTTATCTGCTAATTCCTGCTGTTTCCGGTTCTGAAGAGACAAAGTTGTTGAAAGCCAGAGGGGTGGAGGGCTCCAACCCTTACTGTACTTCACATTGTGGGCTAACAGCACGTTTGTTTGCAGAGCCAAGACCTGCAAAGCAACCTCAGCTTGTGCTTCCTGCATGCTCCAGTTTCAGCCTTACTCTGCACTTAGCTACAAGGGTGAAGGAAGGCTCTCCTACACTGCCCTCCCAACGGCCTCCAAAGCTTTGCACCCACCCTAAGGGACAGGATACACCTGAAGGCTCAAGAAGGTCCTAAGGACATGAGCCTACCCTGGGGTAACTAAGCATGGTGCAACTGTCCCAGTACAGGCAGGTATACAGAACAGGGAATAACAACACCTAGAGGGCAAGAGAGCAATCATTAAAAAGTAACCACCCAACCCTTTTCACATCACAATGACTGCAAAAATTCACACACAAGGGATCCAAACCAATTCCCTTTATCTAGTGATGCAGATTAGCAAATCTTCATATTCCAAAGAAAGTCAAGTGTTAATCTCAGGTGAACTGCAAAATTACATCATTTTACTGACCTTCCTTCTTTCCCTTGCTACAGAATAAGCAAAATTAGATAGTGTGCATTGAAGAGCCAAAGAAAAATTAAGATGATTTTTGGGAAGCATGAAAAGACAGGCCACAGCAGATTTTAAATTCCCATATCCAGGCAGAAAGCTAAGAGTATTCATTATTGACCTCCTCTCCATTTATTTTTTGATGCTGACAGGCAACACAGTGTTAAGATTCACTACAGTTACAACCTGTTTCATTCAGCAGTAATTGTCACTCAGATCCAGAACAGCAAGAGCGCCATTTGCAATACTGCTTTTTCACACTGGATTGAAAGGGCCTTCAGTTATAGGAGAAAAGCCAGAGTGTGACTAGAGGGACTGAGGAAAATAGGAGGTAGGAGTGGTATACTTGTGAAGTTCAGCCCCAAAAATACATTCCACACTATGACTGGGTGAAATAAAACTCTGTGTAATGTACTATAAAGGAGATCTCAAGCTATGAAAATGCTCTCTACCATACTGTGATCCCTGAACACAGCTGGCTACACCCAGATGTTCTATGAGGTTCCTGTAAGTTCTCCAACTCATCTCCAGCACGGCAAAGAAAAGCATTCATGCTGTGAAGTTCAAATTAGTGCCACTAGATACCAGTACCTCCTTCCTTGTTAGGGAGAATGGAGATACTCACACAACAGATACTTGGAACTTCTAGAGATCACTGTTCTGGTTTGTATACAGCATTTTCCCCAATATAAAGAACTTGGAACTTCTCTTGTTCCACTCTGCAAACACAAGCTGTATCTAGCTTCCACTTCTTACTTTTCATTGTAAATACTCCAACTCTTGCTCCCTATCACCCAAAGGAAAAAGTCTGTCACAGCAGGCACCACTGCCAGTTCACTGGTTAGCACGAAGACTTTTCCCCGTGCAGGAGTAGGGAAAAGCCACAGCTAATTCTCATGAAGAGCCCTGAGGCTCAAAAGCAAGGTTCCCATCTCAGTCTCCCCAATACTTGTCTTCAGTGTCTGCTGCATTCAAATGAACTAATGGTCTTTACACATACCTTTAGTTTCCATCCGAGAAATACTGCAACCTCTTTTTGATTCTGGGCTGAAGAATATACTGTATACCTTGAAAAGTACGGAATGGCCTCCAAAGCACATGAAACAGACTGATATCCAAGCCAGCACCTTTACATACAGGAAGGATTAGGCTTATTAAAGTTGCTTGCTTTGCGATGCATCATTCTTCCTCCTGCTCTCAGCAGTTTTAACTGCTCAGCCAGTGAGTTCAGCAAGACTCAGTCACTGAATACAAGATAAACATAGGTAAGTGCTACTGAGGCTTTAAGATCTAAGCCCAGAAACTTGGCAACACAACGAGATTCAGGAAATAATACTTACAAAAGCTACTGAGTGTTCCACGCGGGTGAGCTCTGTACTAACTTGACAAATGAATGCATGTAACAAAAAGGTAACAAAATCAGAAAACTCATTAGGGATGACACAACACAGTACGCACAGAATTTTCACAAACGCACACCATCCTCTTTAGGCATCTAAAGTTTATAAATATAAAGTTTACAATTCAACTATAGCACTGCAGTTACAGTACATTATGCCTGCTTTTCTCTTCTGTTTCTATCAAAGGTTAGTTAATATGATGTCCCAGAATCAAGGAAGCACTCACTACAGTAAAAAAAGATATCCATGAATTAAAATTGGTTAATGCTTTAAAATTATTAGATATAGTAATTAATGTTCTAATAAGAAAAGATGACAAAACAGCAGAAATCACAGTAGATTCTTAAGACAAATTTCCATTAGAAAAATGTCTGAATCCATCAATAGTAGCACTACCTAACTGTAATCGGGCTTGATGACAAGAAAATCAAGAAAAGCTGACGCAGACCACCAGATAGCATCATCGTTACTACTACAAAGAAAGCAAAAGCGCAAAGCACTCTTCTGAACTACAAAATATATGGCACATGTCTTAACACAGGCAAGGAAACATATTTTTTCCCCTTTTCTTCCTTGCATAATTAATATCAGATTAGAAAAGTAGCTGTACTCCTGTATACTGCTTTTGACTCAAAACAGGTAAGATGAGTTTTCCCATAACTTTGTACAATTACACCTCTCTGTCCCTATGAGTTTAGAAAAAAACAGGAAAAAAGATTAAAATCTGTCTTCTCCTACCTTCTCAAGTCATCAGTAAGTACCCTGAAGGTAAGCAGGCCTATTAAGACCAAAAGGTACTGCAGTTCCTGCCGTGGCAAAAAAAGCTCAAACTCTAACTGGAAAGCAGCTGTAAAAGGTGAAACATACATATTTAAGTCAGGGGGAGAAAGATATTCTGGAATTTTCCCACAATAATAGGTCAAGAGATAAAGCTACATTCTTCCAAGACTGAAGTAAAACTGATGAAATCAAGCATGTGTGATCATACTTTGAATATTCACCTAATCCAAAGCAAGAAGCATCTCCTACGCAAACTTTATTATGCAAATAGGATAATCCCCAGATTCCCCACTCAGACATTTAAGTGAAAAATACCAGAAATGGCCCAACTAGAATCAAAGACAGCAAAAATAAAGACAAGCACATATCTTTCTCTGCTTCCTAGTTCTCATTTTCTTCCTATTCTTCCCAGTGACGACAGGCTGACAGATAGAAGGAAAGATACATCCACCCCATAGTGTCCCATACAAGTAAATACAAAAAAATCAAGTGTTTATTGGAAGTCTGCATGAAGGCACAGATGAGCTTGATTACAGACACATCGTAACAATTACAAATATATGTAAACACCTTGAGATATACAACAAAGCAATAATACAGCTAATACAGGAATAAAATATAACCTGCAAAAAAAATTTCTTTGTATCTGAGGTTTCTCAACGGTAAGTTCCAATTCACACCAACACAGTGTAATGTTTTAAAGACATCACTTGGATTCATGCTCAACAAATCTGCACTTCGACCATTGTTGTTCGTCAGTGGATTTATAAATTTGATCCGAATTTGAATAGGCTTCCTTCACAAAGATCGGGAAAACACATGGATAACCAGCTAGACACCCAACCAACCTATAGTGAAGCTTTGTAGATTCTCTAAATACACAAGAGCAATCACCAAGGTATTGAAAAGAAATATAAGCTTCAGAAAAGCTCAAGGATTCTTGTTCCATTTTTACTTGCATTTGAGGAAATTGCTGTATTTCTGCAGGAAAGGAAGAGTCTACAGCTGTCAGGTGACTTTTTTTTCTTCCTCCACAGGAGGCTTAGATTTCATCTGAAACACCTGCCAAAACAAAAGTCAGCAATCACATACTAAAGTGCCCTGGACAGCTCAGGGTTTACCACTAGAATAAACCACCTTCATTTATAGAAACAGTATTAGTTTATGTCGTAAGAAAACCTGCCTTTGCATGTAGAAGGCTACTTCCAATATTTCTGTGGAAAGAATTGCTTTTTTTGTTGTGTTTTTTGTTTGTTTGGTTGTTTTTTTCAAATTTGATACCAATGCCAGGAACTTAAAGAACTGCAACACAGCGCTTTTTGAAAGGAAATCACACAGGAAAAAAAAAAAATCAGAGTTTTAGTACAGGCAATTTCCAGGCCTAGCCAAGGAATACTCTGAGCAGCAATTTACTACAGGGACACACAGTTTTCTCAAACTCAACCCTCAGCCACCTGCCCTAACTCCCAACTCCTCTTCTGCCAAAGCTTTACAATCTCCGGAGCCCAGTTCCAGTGAGGAAAGACTCCTATCCAGGTAACACATGCAGACCAACACCTAGCACAGCTACGATACTTCTCCTGACCCTGCAGCCACATAATCCCACCCTAAAGATGAGGTAGTACTTTTCTTTGGAGCCTAACTAGCTGAATAGGAACAAGCACTATTCTCCCTAACATAGCAGCTGTCTGTTAACGCAGTGTCAAACTCCTCAGTTTTCTCTCCTCTTCAGGGCACACTACTAATGCAAAACCAGCAACAGCTGCTTAAAAAAATAATAAATAAATTGTGATATGAGCACACACTCCTATTTGAATTAAGACTGCATTGTAAAGGCCACAGTCTGGCATATTCAGTGACTCCCTCCAGTCCACACAGTTGCAATGACTCTCAGCCTCTATTTCTACTGGGACTAGTGGTTATTATCCAAAAAGAACATGAAGGATATCCTGAGAACTTATTACAGAGAGATGTGGAATTTGAAAAAATAAAATAATTAAAAGATTAAGAACTCTAGTCCGAATCTGAAAAGGGCTGTGAGAGGAATTCAGCTCCTCAGGGAACTAAGGAAACCAGATTGTCTCTGTGCACAGTCCATTTGGTACTTAGGGGCTCTGTTTTCTCTCTCTCCAATTGGACAGATCTTTCCTCTCACGTATTGTATTGTTGCAACATACACATGTATTATAATTTTATAGCTTACACTCATAAACCTTCCAGTTTCTTATGAAATTCCTGAACTGGAGAAATATGGTCTGCATAGTCCATGCTCTGTAGACGCCCAGGGATCAAAAGGAAATAGACTGGTACAACTGAAACAAAAAGGAAACATCAAAAAGAGTTGAACAGTATTAGGCCTCATACTGCTTGTAAAGCTAAGTGTTAGGATTAGAAATAGCACTAGAAAACTTAAACAAGGTCCCCAGATGCACCTTTTTCATAAGCACTAATCAATACTGAGGATGAGAGACTGCATTCTTTGATGGACAAAGTATTCAAGGCTCTTTTATTTGTCTCTGTGATCAGTTTCCATTTATTTAACAAAATATACAAAGTCTAAACTGTCTCCTGCCAGCAGTGCAACTTGCACAGACCCCAGGAAGCTCGCTCATTTTCATTGCTTCCAAGACCACATTTTTCTTTCAGCTTAAGTGCACAGGGATTCCACCCAGGCAGATGGATTCCTGAACATGAACACTGTAACAGGAAAGGAATCCTGTTTTGTTCAGCTCCAGTACAGTGATTGCCAACGGCAAAGCACCGACACTTTCTTGAAAATCTCCGATAGTCCTTTCTGCCCTTGGGAATATGCTCTCAGAGGGATACATGTAATTAAACAATCTTATCTGGCTGTTAGCTGGAAGACTACCTTCAAAGAGTCCCACCTCTTCTTCCAAAGAACTTCTCTGGAACAAATCGTGGATAAAATGAACTCTTAATGCTCTACAGAGTACCAGCTGCAGTCCAAGCCAGATCCTTCGAGAGAAAAAGTAAAAAGAAAGCTGCTTGATTGTCAGAGAGGAAAGCACTGCTAAAACAACTAAAAGATTTACTTTTTTTTCCTTAAACCTTTAGCTGTAAAAGGATACACTCATAAAATGTGCAACACAGCTAAAAATTGCTTCTGTGGCCTTACACAACTAGTGATGATGCAGTGTGCAACCGACAGGCATTGGGAATGAAAAGGACAGCAGGAACCCACCCAGGTGCTTCTGAGATCAAAAAGCCAAGCACTTAAGCCCTCATGGTAAGCTGGACCTCACTGTCAAGTGAGTTTCTCCAGTCTGTAGGAGAGCTGATAAAAATCACAGCTGCAGAATTCATGACTATAATTCAAAGAAAAACTGAAAATCCATTTACATTTATTAGGAGATGGTTGTGCACAATTCATCATCTTATTCAAAAAGTCTACAAATAGAGTTTAACACTTCTGATTGCAAGCAAATGTTTGTTCAACGTTCTTAGTTAGGTAAGGCCAACTTAGTGCCTTGTTACGCTTCCAGGATTTAGTATACATGTGTCAGTTCTTTACTTTCCTCTGGTAACAGTCCCACTGGAACAGTAAGGAGTTCACTAAGACACTTTTTAACAGCAGCTGAACTTGGGTTACAGAAATTCAGTTTGGAATATGCTTCAAACGTAAGTCATTCTAGGCAATTTTCCATTCTAAGATCTTAAAAAAAACACTGTCAAAGGCTTTCCCTCCTCCCCCCCGCATTTATACTACTACCACTACGAGCTTTCACTCTATAGAGCCGTATGTCTGAGAATTTCAAAGCACTTCAGAAAGGAGGGCACAATTTCAAATAGTGGTATACTTGAGCTGGAATCCTACTTATAAAAGAATCAATTTTTTCTTCATCTTATGTTTACAAAAGGACAAGCATTAAACTAAACCAATCCTATCTTGACCTTAGTCCCACCTCTGACTGTAATTTTCTCACATGCAATCCTACCACTGATTCAGGAGCGCTGTATAATTACAATGCTCACAGCTGAGTTTCCTCTACAGAAAGGTGGGCATCTGCCACAGTCAATTATTTTCAGATGAAAGCAGTGGTCAAATTTTAGGTTTGCCACGATCTTGAGAATCACTTGATTGGAGAGTCACTACCATAACTAATGTAATTTGATAATGCACTTGATCCCATATGGGTTTAAAAAGTGTAATAGACTATATATGCATTTCTCTAAAATCTCTCAGAGCTGAAACTACATAGCTACAGTGAAAAAATTCTAGTTTTGCCTTAAGCTGAACCTTTTACAACATTATTTTAACTTACTACCTTGATTTAGAGCACTAATTTTATAAAGTTTTTCAGTTTGCAATTCTTACTGAATAGGTGAGCAGCAAACATGAAAATATATGTACAAGTGTTAGTATACTACCAGAATGCTGTACTTCCTTCCTTAAAATGTCCTTAATAAAGCATTAGGCATGTCAAACAAACTTTTGTAAACAGAAGATAAATTACTTATGTTCTGCTCTGATTATAGCCAATACATATTCTCGTAAAATAAACATTCTCTTGTCATTTTCCATGGCCCACATATCCATATATATGAGGTAAACCACTTAAAATCATCAATAAAATATAAACCTCAGTACTCAACAGGAACCTCAGGAAAAACGTAACTGAGCAAGATGTCAATATCAAGAAGTGACACTTTGTTCCACTGCAAAGTGAAACCAATTTATTTGTGCTAATGAATGGAGAAAATGTATTCAGAATACATTTCTTTATACATTGTACCGGCTTAGGCTGCTAAATAAGCATTCATTAGTGCCATTGTGTGCTACTTTCTTTTACTCTGTTTCTACCAAGCAATACAACATTTTGGCTGTTACACCCATATACTCCTATATGCTCAGCTTGTATCTTATTTTCTAACAGACTTTTGAACATTTAGAATACTTGTTCAAACCTTGCTTCAGGGGAATCACAATTAATATATTTTAACAAGAAAAAATATCATCAGCTGTTCTCTACAATCACATTGCCTTCTGCAGCAAAAAAATAATCAAAGAGCACACTTTAATCAGTTATCAGTAACCTGTGGGCAGGACCACACTTACCGAAGTTAACTGTGACAGATCACACAGTATGCACAGCTTACAGGTTAAATGTCAAGTGAAATCATCAAATCTTAAGGTCCACAAATCGTACATTCCACAGACTCCAACAAGCCAATTCCCTCACTGTAAAATTCAGACTGTACCATATGTTAGAGGTGCTTTTAAACAGAAGTATGGATGTGTCCTGTGTGCTGAATTAAGCTTATTTACTACGTAATACAATAGAGTATGTGTCTTGGGCACTGATTAGGGTATCTGACTCACTTTTGCACTAGAAGCAGTTATTTCAAGTGACTGAAACGTAGTGCTGATTTTCCATAAGCTTGGTAAACACTGTAATATTTCAGAATTTATCATATAACCCATCATGCCTTTAATTTTCTGCAAATTGTCATGAAAAAATATAAAAAGGTATCCCTTTAATTTTACAAACCTAGAAGCCAGGAAAATGAAGCTTTGGAGCCAAGCAAAACGACATAATGCCGTATTACCAAACAGAGTAGCAAATGTTCCAGCCAGAGAATGGACATACATGTAGTTCAAGTAAACACTGATGGAAAACTGTTAAGTTAGTGTTGTAGACCCACAACACTGGCTGCATTTTATACAAACGTTTACAACACAATTAACAGTGAAGCCTATACAACCTCAGTGCAAATAAGTCAAATCCAAATATGCCAAGTAAGCCTTTGGCTTTTAGTAAACTGCTCCATGTTATGAGTCCACTTCTGACAGACTGCTGAGCACATGCACTAAGGCTGAGAGGAGGGATGCACTGAATGTTGAAAAGTGGCTGACTGCGATGCTGCAGATTGGACCGTAGGTTGCACAGGTGGTGGAGGTGGTGGCGGAGGTGGCTGCACTGGGGTCTGCGTGTTTGGAGAAGGAGGAGGAGTGGGACGTTTAAATTTGTCGGGGCTGTTACTTCTTCGTGGTGAAGGCCTCTGCAGAACAAATATTGAAATCATGTTTAACACATTCCTGAATATCTTTAGGTGCAAGTCCTCTAATCAATGTAGTGAGCTTGGCAAAGGAAAAAAAATAATCTGAACAATTATGTGGGAAGAATCAATTTCAAAACATTGCAAGAATCACAATACAACTTTTACATAAATGTTACTCTGAAATGGAGTAGCAAGGGAAAGGGGAAGTACTTTTGAGGTCAAACAGAACACACATTCCTTTCTGTCAGCTTGCAGGAAATGAACACAAGACATATGTCCTGAAGATACGTTTACCTGTGATGACCAGCAACCTAAAAAGAAATGAGAGACGCTGTAGAGACAGCACCTCCCAGTTGTGCTTGCCCAACCAGTAGGTGCTGATGAACCTTTAACTTTAGTGGAGTATGAAGTCCAACTACACAGTACCTGAGTGTGACTGGGAATGTTTTGAATGCCAGAGAGTCTGCTCAGAATCTCTAGCTCTCAGAAAGGCTCAGCCTGCACACTGGAGCAAGACCAAAGCATAATACAAGTTGTTCTTTGGAGAACAAAAAAAGATTACAACCCTTTGAGCTGCAGGAGTGAAACAGTTGTTAAGAGAGCTCCCCTCAACAGAAACCACAGGTTTTCAATGCACATTTAAAGATTTAAAACCCACTTTACCTTTATAAAACAGCAGGGAAGGGGGAATCTCCTTTAATGTTAGCAATGTTAACAATATAAATTACACTGCACAACACTAACTACTTCACTTTTGAAATCAAAATGCTCACTACTTACCGATTCATTTAGCATTAATCAAGAATGTCATGGCATGACAAACCACCCACCCACAACTAATAACCAGTCAAAAGTGACCAACTCTGAAGAGATGCATGATTACAGTGCTACATCAAATGTACCACAGGTAAAGTCAATTTATTCTGTAATGAAGATCAAAAATGAAGATTCGGGAATCATACTGCAGTTTAGTCAAATAATATATATTGTATCTATTTTTCTGCACAACTATGTACAATAGATTGATGCTCTATGCAAAAAGCCAAGGGATTCTAGACAGCTGAGTGATGTCTCTGAAACACTTAAAATGATTTATTGGATTTGCATACATCTAATAATATGAAAGGACCTGGTGTCAGTATGGAGACAAAGCCAAGAGCTACTTATCAATACCTTTCTCAAAACAATTAGTAATTTGAACTCCACATGATCTTTTTCATAGTGACTCAATGTGACACCAATTAATTTACAGTTTCAGAAAGAGTAGTATTTCACAGACTGAACAGAACAAGTTCCTTGAAAATCTTATTTATAAAATTATGTTCCAGGTTTTCCAGAAGCATAAATACCTTCCTGTGACTAACTCATGTGACACACAGCAGTGGGCTGAACCTGGAATCAGGATTCTACCTAGTCCTGCTGAGCTCCAGCTTCCCTCCTGTTCTACTTATGATTGTAGCACTCCCACTGCTCTTTCCTCAATGAAATTAGTAATTATCTTTGCATGCTCACCTAAAAGATTTTAGAAGCAGTCATATTTTAGCATTCTACTGAAACATTTTTTCACACCTGAGAATGACAAGTATATGCAGAAACCTTGCAGGGTATTTATATACTACCATACCAGTTGAGAAAAATCAAGATGGCCTTAATACAACAACTATAAGGTGTTTTGCCAAAAGGTTAATATTTAGGCTCTCTTTGCTCATTAAACTCCACAAATATTTAGAAGAAACACAATTAAGTAGAAATGCATCAAACATCAGAGGTAAAAAGGAGATAAATCCAGTTGAAAGAGATGAGAAATTGTCCTAACAAATGTTTATATTAACTTTCTTCTTTGCCAATGAGAATAGAAAATAAGAGTTAACTGCCTGTTACAGTGACATGGTGGTAGCATTGTGTGTCATCCTGAAGAAAACCTGAGCTTGAAGCAACCTCAGATGACTCATCCGTCAGATGGTGGAGACTAGGAGAAAAATGAAAGCAATGTTTTTACTTCCCTGGATAGGCTTAGTAGCTTAGAATATCACTTCTCACACCCTGCCTGCTGATCCATAAGATGGTACCTATTACTGTCCTTAAGACGATAATACATCCTATTCTTTTGCAGAAAATAAGGTTCTTCAAAAAGAATCAGTTTCTGAGGGGTGAAGAGGAAAATCAGGGTTGAAGAAAGCAGCAATAGATATCTTGGAGTAAGGAGACAAAAACAAACATTTACAAAAATGTTTTGTAAAAAAGCTTAAGGACAAGCAATCACAACTTTTAAAAACCAAACTGACACTGGTAACAAGTATTGACTATTTTAAATACTTACTGTAATACCATGGGATGGTCCCATATGTTGCACATGAAGGCCTGGGGAATTGTAGTAAGACATTCCAGCTCTAGTCAGTGAAGTTGGTGGTGTGAAACCAACTGTGTGACTTGCATACGACAGACCTAAAAATTGTTAAAACAAGGTAACATCAACACTCTTGTCTATATTACAAATTCAAGTGTGTCAAGTTTTAAAATGTGTCTAGTTCTGAGTCAATGATAGATTAAGAAATTTTAACTGCTGCCATATTAGACACCCAAAAAATTGTCACTGTACTGAAAAGCATGATATAAAATCAATTTCCTTTCTTGTAGCAGACTATCGTATGTTTCAAAAGGTACATTACACAATGTTAAACATAACTTTTCACTTAACGTGAACAGTGTAAGGCTCCCCTGGCAGCTTAGTTCTAGTCTACAAGTATGTCCATCCAGACATTCACTTCTCCTTGGAGGAAATAGCTCCTCAAACAAAATACAGACTGTAGAAGCAGAGAGATTGAGCCTGGAGAAGCCATCTAGCATCGAGCCACAAAGAAAGTGGATGTAGGTAGCTCCTCCAAGGCATACCAGATCTGCATCCAGGCTTCCTCCTGTTTTGCCAAGGCGTTTATAGGCAGAGACACAAAGATCTTTGGGGCTGTGAAATTAAAACATTCAGGGATTAGTTGCTAGCAGGACTGGGCTAGCAACTAACATTTACAATTATAACTTGTTTCATCCACATTAAGGAGAGTCTAATAATCAAAAGCACAAATATCTAATTCTTCCATCTCAATTTCTTCCATCCCTTCTGAAAGAACTAATCTATACAAATGCAGAGTACCTGAATAGCTATCCAAGGAAAACAGAAACAGCAACTGCTAAGTGCTTAATGTTCAGATCTTGAAGTGTTCTGAACGTTTTGAGTATTTCTGAAAACTGTACATTTTCCAAAACCTTTAGGTCATTATTGCTTTCTGACAAAAATATCAGTAAGGTAGGAGACAAGACTTTTCTCAGCTGTTTAGTACCAGGCACTAGCAACTGCTTTGGAGAATTATGACTAAAAAAAATTTCTAAAGGTCTGTTAAACTTTTATAATACCACACTGGACTTAACAGTTTTCACACTTCTTCAACACTAAATCAATGCAAAACAGTGCCACTGTGGCTACAGTATGCACCAACACCCAGCTTTGTCCTTAACTGCATGTATCTGTGTTTGTGCTTACAATTGATGAGACAAGGCCTTGGGGAAAAAAAGCCCCATGCCTCAAATTACTAATAAAGTTATATAAGAAAACATACTCCCCTTGCCTCCTTCAGTTCTAAGTTTGATTCTGCTACATCCCCAGTGTATGTCTGGTGTAAATTACGAGTGACTCCAATGGAATCACTGTCACTTTAAAGTAGTTAAACAACACAGATCAGCAAAATTAATCTGCTATTTACAACACAATCTAATAGTCTATACAGCACATATTTTATAACTAAGTGTTTTTGTGAGCACAAAGACAGAAACAAGACAATGTGACATTGTGTTGCAAGTCAGAGACAAGAGCCCAGAACAATAAAAGGCAAAAAAAATGCTTTAAGTCACCTTTGCAACATTACAATTTTAGAATGCTTTGGGATAAACCAACTCCAAAAGTTTTACAAATGCAAGTCTACATGGCAGTCAAAGCAGTGGTAACAGAATAGTGCATGTACATCCAAGGCAGCTCATCTCTGCAGTCCAAAATCTCTGTCTAGCTTAGCTGTAAAAGCAAAGCATAAGTTTATCTACACTAAAGACTAATTGGTAATTACAGTAACTAATCCCCAGCTGCCTAGGAGCAGCAATACTTCCATAATCTTCAAAGTTCCATGCACTGTGGTAGAAATCTCAGCAGTATCTCAGCTTCAAAGAGTTTTTAGAAGCAGCATCTTAACCCACGCCAGCACAAAAGGCTCTGGGATTCAGGAGCCAGGATCTGACCCATTAAACCGGATCGACTGTCTCTATGAAATTACAGCAGGTCTAAGTGGCATCAAATTATGTTTCTACAAATTCAGGCATATCATTTCCCAAAGGAAACACGTCAAGTCATACAATTACTTGATGAAAAATAACTTGCATTATTCTGTGCTGATACTTTAGATAGTGTCTTACTATACTACTTCAGACACAAAGTACTCTCAAAAACTATTTGTTTTCATCCATTACTGCTGTCATACATGTAACAGACAGCTGTACAAAATTCCCTGTTGATCTCATTAGTTCTCTAATAAACTGCTGCTTCTATTTTTCTGAAGTCTGAAACTCCCAAACTGTGGATATTAATTTATCAGATGTGAGTGAGAGTGATGTAGCTGCCTGTGCAGAAGCGCTAGCCTGGAACATCTACTGCAGCAACATTACCAAAAACATGAACTCTGTTAGAAACAATCATTTCAGCTGTGCTAATTTTGCCTGTGCTTCAGACTGTGTTTCAGCATCCCCTGGCTGTGGATGTAATTCCCACAGGAACACAGCACTCTTGTATCAACTACTGATGGGAAGTCCAAAGGGACAAGGAACATGCTTCAGTCCCAGTGCAGGAACAAACTGACAGAGTACTCCTGCAATGACCCGGCAGCACCTAAATTGGGTGCACTTCTAGGTAATCCAGGATGCAAGCCTGTAAGGTACCACATAATTTTCCCTACACACACTTTTAGTTATAACCACCGTATGGACTGCAGATACAATGTGCAGTTGCATAATGTGTTATTATGAAGGCTGCACACCTATAACCACAAATGTCCAAAGCAGTTACTCCAGAATAGTCAGCGTGACTACGTTTCTGTACAGCCAGTTACAGGAAAAGGATAAGAAAACACGTATCACTTTCTTGATAACACACCTTGCAAAACGTTGACAGTCAAGTGATGTGGCTCATTTCAGAAGCCCAAAATCCTCTTGAAAACCTCTATCGTAGTGCTTGTCTCTAACACTGTGACATGGCTTATGGCCATAGCTAGTTTTCACACATGCTCACTGCTTTTGCAACACCTGGATGAAAACTATTTTGAGTCCTTCTGAAAAACTAAAGTCAGTATTGAAAATCAAAGAGTATAAAGACTTTTAATAGGTTCTAGCAGACTTGTGTAATAAAACACCGCAATCCCATCTTGCAGAATGTGTCGATATAGAGCACATCTCATTTGCCCTTACTGCAGGACTGTGTCCGACAAGTTTTAAAGGTGAACTTGGGAAAGCAGGGCATGCAGGAATCACTTCATCATGTACAAGTGAGTTTGTGATCACCATGTAACATCCATGGCCAAAAAGTCTAATGAATGTCCAAATGCAACATTAATGGATTTTAAAATTTCAATCAATAAATGTGTTAGTAACACAAATACATTTCCTTTGACTTAAAAAAAATATATTCAGTAATTAATACCTCAGAAAAGGTTTCCCTTTGTTATACAAAGTACTAGAGACAGGAATTCTAAATTTTATAGTTATTGTTTTACAACAGAAAATGGCATGAGTACAAAAGCCATTTCTCTACCAAAGAGAAATGGAAATGGACTTTTTTCCAATGTGTTCAAGATTAGACTTCTATAAGAAGCTTTGATTCAGAGCACAATAGCAGTCTCATTACTAGTTCATCGCCAAACTCTAGAAATTTGTTTGAACTATGCATCCTGTTGGGCAACTTCTGTGGAGGGCAGGGAAGAAGAAACAGTAAGAGAGAAAAAGAGAGAGGACAAAAGAAATAAAAGTTCAAGTGATAACTAATTAACTGACCTTCAAAATCTGTTCACAGTGTAAAACAGAACCATCCAAAAACATGCTGCACTAGAAGACATCTAAGGCAAAACTATTCTTCCATTTATTATGCAGGTTTTTTTTCTCCAGACTGGCTTTGAAAGGCTACTGACCTAAATATATAACAGGGCACATTACTATGTGATGCATACAATAATTTTAGAAACTGGGTTAAATATTTACCAGGTGATATAGGTCTGCTAGAACTTGGTGAGGGTGTATAAGGGATAGGACTGGACACAGTGCGAGGTCTTAATCCTTGTGCAGACATCTCATTAAAATATCTAACAAAAAAAGGTAAAGAATAATTAGATCAAACCTTTAAAATGTGCCATATTTTTAAATGTTTCACTGTGTTTTTTTCAATCCCCATAAGAATCACATTAGATTAATGAAGGACCAGTCACCTTTAGGAAGTCATGACAGGAACTCCTGCCATTGCTGAAGGCTCAGATACTGGCTTAACTTTCAATGGAAATAGCTGGACTTTATTAGTCATTTACAGTTAAAAACGCACAAGCTGCATACGATTAGAACAGTACCTATTAAGGCCAGAGGAACAAACCATGTCATCCAATCTGACCTATACTATGTTCTTGCACTTAACAGATCATTCACACATTCAACTCAATAGCTTGTCTAGCTGGAGTGCATCTTCCAGAAAGGTATTCAGCACTAATCTGAAATCATGAAAAGGGGGAAAACAAATCATTAACATATTGATAATTTGTTCCAACAGCTGATCAGCCTCACAGTTAAAAACATGCCCTGTTTCCGACTTGAATCCCTCTGCTCCCAACATTTAGTCATTTGCTCATTGTGTCTTTTGCCACTGGAACAGACATTTTGAATCCAGGACTTTCTCCCACTAAAGATACTTCTAGACTGTGTTGCAAGACACCTCCCACACTTCACTGTAATAAACTGAACAGATTAGAACCTCAGGCAAGATATTTTTCCCCACCTGTAATAATTTCAGTGGTATTTATTTTTCCTTTACTCACTGAATACAGTGCCGTTTCTTCACAGCCATCAAATGCTATATAAAAGGAGATAAAAATCATACCAATTGTTCCTACTTGTCACTTACTGTTTATATCTCAAAAGTAATCTTATGTATTTTTTTCCACAGCACTACGCTGGCAGGTTTCAAGCTGACCTGCTTATGTACTCCCACCTAGATTTTTCAGCCATTGTCTAGATTAGAGGTTCCCCTGCTCATCTTCTCCTGTGAATATGGCTGGAAACCAGTGCACCTGGGTTTATAGTATTACATTTAGCTGTGTTTCTTTACTGGATACAGCAAAGCAGCCAGCAAAATCAGCTACCTAACAGCCCCCTGACTCGTCTCCCCTTCTACCACTATGTTCTTAGAGATTCTTAGTAGCTACATTTATTTACAAATCACAGAAAAAACCCACAACATAGGGCAGCATTAAAAATACTCCTATTTGACAGAATTCACAATGTTCATGAACTATTTGAATCATGTTTTGGTACTGCGTCTTACTGATTTTTAACCAGGATATTCAGAGTTCCTAAACCACAATATCTAACACAGGCAGTACACTGTCGTGGTACTCAAGTTGGTTTAAATTTGGGTAGATCAGGTAACAAAAGTAGCTTCATTAGAGAACAACAGAAAAAAAAAAACCTGGCAAATTGAAGTTTAATTAAATCCAGCTTTTTCTAAAGAGCTAGCAGTGGCAAGGTTAGCAAGATGAAACTGACTAGGGCACCTCTGCAACACATGGTAACTTGTAATGCAGACAGCATGTGTATTATAGCAAGGCAGTGGTCTTTGTGCTTTAATCTTACTTTGTTTTACATAAAGACAACTTTCTGTAAGTCATCCTAGTATCTGGATCAGTTGATATGGAATAGCAGCACACTCAGTATGCTTCATTTCACGTATTTTCCTACTACTCCAAAGAATAGGGCAGAGGATTGAGAGGACAAACCTATTGCTCATCATGAGGAAGAAGTTTTGGGAGAGCTGTGTATTTTGCATTCAGTAAAGTATCTTCATCCACCCCCATCAACAAAAAAATAAGTATCATCAGCTAATAGAATGCAACTGAGAAAACTGGTTATCGGATCCATCATCATTTTTACAAAGACAATGTAAGATGACAAAAATTTGTATTTTAAAATCATTACTGCATGTAGTTCCACAAACATTTTGTCTACACAGATCTCCTAAGACTAACCACTCTAATACCTGCTTCATCCTTCCCTTTACTTTGTTATTACTTACACTGCAAATACCTGTTTTGGAGACATTCTGTCACACCTTTGTAGTACCAAGAAAATCAATATGACAATGAAATTTCTTATAAAGAACAGAACAGTTAATTAATTTTTCCTGCATTTTATTGATTACCATTACCCACAACTGGCTGACAAAAAATTAAGATACTCTACATTTTTTTATCAATACTAGTAATTCACATAGATTTAGACTGTATTTCCATCACAATGTAAATAATAGCAGTCTAACAATTTCATCTATATAGCATTTGCTACATCTTAATACCAGATGCTACTGCAATCTATGTCAGTTGTCTAGTATTTCATTATAATGAAAACACTACCTTGAACTTCAAGAATGCTCCTTGAAACAAAATATCTGGTACTTTGTTTCTGGTAAATGATGGCTTATAAAAAATACCCTGATGACTCAAGAGGAAATATTTCAACACCAGAAGAATACACATCACAGAGCAACTTTTTTATTTATTTTTTTTTTTAAAGAACCACTATAAATCCAAAATATTATAAAACAGTACAACAAAATAATGAGCATTTGATAAGAAACAAGACTGTTTTTTTCAAAGTGTACTTAAAAACTCTTTCAAGATATAACATTGTCATATGACTATGACGTGAGAAAACACTAAAAGGCATCATACAAACCCATGAAAAATCCAAGACTATCTGTAAGGTCACTGCAAGCAATGAAAAAAAGTCAAGGATGTTATGGTTTTGACATCAAGAACAATCTAAGAGTTCTGAAAATGCTTCCTCTCTCTAAGGCTTTGCACAGTATCCCTTTGTATTTGGCTGAAAACATTTTCCTTTCTGCAAAGGACAAATTAGCCTCAAGTAAGAATGTTGTTCCTACCTCACAGAATTCTTTGCAGTAACCAAGTCAGGGGCAAAACAAAGGTACTATGAACAAATTATCCTGAATCTCAACTCCACAGCTCTGTTTATTTCAATATATGTTATCAAAGCCCTAGGCAATCTTGAGATACAAATATTTTCTTTCTTGCTGTTAAAACTAACGCAATTTCTACACAAGTTTGATACAATTCTACTGAAGATAATCCTGGACCATGCTGAAATTTGATATGTATACAAACCCGTATACAGGTTATTTCTATAAATACTTATTTTATAATATTCAAAAAGCAGTGTAAGTATTGATTAATAAGCTCAATGTCAACATATATAGACAACTAGAAAATACAAACCTTTCATCGTCCATTTCTAAGCTGGATTCACTTTCTGACAGTTGCCTGCAGAGTGCTTCCCTACGTTCCATTTCCCTCTGTAATTTTCTTTGAAGTCTTAAGTTTTCTTCTCTCATATGTCGCTCCTCTTCTAAATATTGTGCCATCTTCTCTGAATCTGAAATTCAGAATTTTGTTGAAATTTTATTACAATCCAGTTTCACAGCAAGGCAAAGATGTTGTACCTAATTTTACCCCACTACTTCAAGAATGAGGGTGCAGAAAATGTTCAGGACGCATCACTCAAAATTCTCATCTCTAAGTCATTAATTCAAAGTCTAATTCACAAGAGTAGCTACTAAAATAAATTGCTGGTTGACAGCAATTTTGGAAACAAAAGGTAAAAAGCAAAAAAGTTTTAAGTATTTCTTTAAATGAATTTGAAAAGAAAGGAAAAAGTCACAAAGAAGATAATTAAATCAAAACCGTAGAGAATAAACACAATGATTGCTGCTCTATTAAAATAATGCTATTTCATGTTTACAAATATTTTACTGCAACACATAGAAGAAATTACTTTAAAGGTGTATTTCCATCTCGAAGGAGGACAAGCACAACAAGTTCTGAAACTCAAGAGGCTCAAACTTCTATTAAATTGCTACCTTATATGGATGCTGTAGCATTCTTTTAATTACACGTTTATCATAGCGATGGGCCAGCAGAACATGTACCAATACTAAAAGCCAACAAATGGTTTACTCTTTACATCAAAGAGCAATTTGAGTTTGCAATTCTAAACGAATTCAGCAAACACCACTTAAATGGTCTGGTATCACAGGCTATTTAAAATGATAAAATCAAACTATGGAAAGTTGTGAAGCATTTTGACAAGATTATTTTAGTGAAGTGGAACACGTGATGGAGACTTACAACACAATATATTTTGTGAGGTTTTCTAATGTTTGATCAAGTTTACAGTTTCTTTTATATAAAAAAATTACAATTCATCATGCTTTGTGATCCATTCTTTATGTAGTACCCTTCAATCTAAAGAATATGCCTGTTTTAGAAGACTGTTCCCAAACTATCAACAATACGTGATTTACCTCTTCGGTGGAAACATCACTTCTAAATGTAACAGTATCACTTATTTAAAATTACTATCATACCAAAACCAGTTCCCAGACCAGAAGTAAGTGCTTCAGAAAAACAAAATGTAGTACTAAAAAATCAGAATTTAGTAAACAGACTTCATTACATAATTATGAATAATAATAAAGGTTTTTCAATGATCACATATTGTAAACACCATAATTAAAACTGTATTTTAGTTTCATCTTCTGCTTGCAGGCTAGCACCCCTGCCATTTCTATGGGCATACCTGCCCTTCTTCTTTCCACTTCTACCTTAAATTCAGGTTCATGAAACTATATCTTACAAATATATATAAAGATGTTTTATTTATTTATTTATTTAAATATTTGTATAATCTTACATTACCCAAACTTAAAAAGATTTAAAACAAGTTGTTTACTCACGTTGTAACTGTGCAGCCCTCAATTGTTTCTTTAACCTCTCCACTTCATTCTTTAAAAATCTGATATGTCTCATCATATTTTCTGGAGAATCTATCTCCATTGATATGTCTCTGGGTGACGGTGGAGCAGATACTGGCTGGTCTAATTTCTCCTGCAAAATTCTGTATGAAAAATAGTTCGAACTTTACAATCAATTCTAATGAAAAGAAAACCTCTTAAATACCTCAGAGAACAATTGCAAGGACTCTGACAGGTATATAAGATTTACTTTAACTATTGTTCTTAGGAGAGAATTTTGGGAGAAGTTATAATGCTTTCTTTTTTAACTCAAAATACAAAAAGGTATAATTTGTTGTCCCAGTACAAATGAATTTATCTAAATTCAGACACTGACACTCCCAAAAATCTGGACTACATATAGTTCACCTCAGTTTTATAATCAAACACTACCCACTCCACAAAATCATTTCCAAGCAGGTTAATTTCATCTCTTATGAGTGTTTACATTTATGTTCTTAGAACACATATTCAAGAGGAAAAGTTGAGTAAAGTATGTCTACAGTGAAACAAGCTTTCTTGCATTTCACCATTAGCAAAAGAGGAAACTTCAGACTCTTTTTTTAAAATCAGAAAGGTATTACATATAATCAAGATTTCAAATATGTCAAATAACTGATTGTAAATTCAGGAGCAATGAACTTCTCTCATAATGAAATAAGCATATGGTAGATATTAAATGTTCTAAACAATGATTTTTGGAGTTAACATGAAGTATTTTTCAGCCTGAAAGCACAAAACTGTTTTCACTAGAAATGTTGATTGGTCAGATCCAACTCTGCCCTGAAGGGCAGGGACAGCATTACACAAGTACAATTCTTTGCATGGCCTACTATTCACTCTTGCCATACAAAGTGCTACTAAAGCATGGTCTGACTCCACCGTAGCTCCCTGTAAGAAGGCACACAGTCTGAGATAAATTAAACCAGAAATGGCATGGCTTAAAGAAGGTTTTAAATCCAAGATGTACAAAAATCCTACCACGGGCTCATCCTGCTATGGATTTACCTCTGTTGAATATCACATGTAGCTCTTCAGAGCACCTTCTATACAGCAGGGCTCTGTAAAATGAAACTATCAAATCTGCATTTCACCTAGGCTCAGGTGTTTTCTGAGGCCCCAGTCAAGATTCACGGAGTTACACTAACATAACTGTCCTTAAACATGTAGAAGAAAATAAGGTGTTAATCATGTCTTGTACCCTACTGCCCCCCGAAAGAGAGTTCTTGTAACATGGCATTAAAGAAAGAGTTGCTTTAATACGTATTTTTAATCTTAGCTTTCCCAGGAATATGAAGTCTCGCTGTGTTCACTTCTATTGAAGCAGCAGTGGGAAGTCTCAATGACAGGAGTGCACACCACTGAGAAAAAGACGAAGTTTTCTTCAAGCAAATAGGGAAAAAAACAAGAGCTTCTCATACAATAAATACACTAAAATACCACATTATTTTCTCCAGGCCATGAATATAAAGCTGACCCCAAATCAGAAGCTATAAAAAGAGTCTATCAGCAGCTGAAAAAAATCAGCAAATTCCTTTGAGCTTTCCCTGATCATTTCTTACACTATTTAGTTTCATCTGCTTTAAGCCATCATGGCTGTGGATCATGTAAACAAGGAGCTTTGTAACTGCTTTAACTTTCAAGTTTTCATAGATTAAACAACTTACGGGACAGAGATGAACATATTTAATCCAGAACATTAAGTATTAAGTGAAATCTCTCCCACAGTAACAAACACACTGCAACAAGACAAACCGTTTTTCTGCTTCAAGCTTATCCATCCTCTTCCAGAGACGATTCACTAGTGCCTCTTGTTCTTGTTCCAAAGTATTTTCAAGGTCAATCTTCTCACGTCTTAGCTGGAAAGGAAAAACAATCAATGAAAATGATGGAAATGTATTTTTTGCAAGGAACCGTCATTAGGAAAATCATTGCTATAACAACACCTTTTTATATGATGCTCTACGACAGCAATGAGAAGGTGAAGAATAGAGAAAAATCAGGCAAAACACACTGGTCATAGAGCCAGTGAAAAATCAAGAGATTCAGGAGCTGCACAGTTGTCATCTCCTTAACAAGATTTTTCCCACAGAACTTGTCTCTGGCCAATAAAGAGGAGCTTGAAACCCAGATGTGTGGTCACAGATGATCTCCTAATCCATGTGCCTCTGAAGTTCAAACTTAATTTACTGTCCACTACACCAGCATTTATTCTTTTGAAAAATGTTAGATTTTCTTTAGTAGAAGAATCACAGTTAAGCAAGCCAGAAATGGAAGAGAAGCCATGTTTGCCTTGTGTTAGGTAAAGGAGTGACATAACAAAAATAGTAAGGAAAAAAATTAGGTGAACTGCCTTAAATGCTACTGTATTGGCCCATACTAGCAGAAAGAAATATATCTCTATCTTAGAAAAAGCTTTATGAAAGTAAATGCTTAACTTGACATTATTTGCATTCACTAACTGTGTGAACAAACATTCTTGACTCTACTATAAGCTAATGAAAGCAGATATAATGTAGAACCACACATGAAGAAATCTATTATTAGTATTTTAGTACAAATACAATGCAAACATTAATAGGAACATACTAGAAAGTACACTAGAGGCACAGCTGATCTTATCCAGTAACACTGGAAGCTGAACTGCAGAAGCTAGCAATAATAAAACAAATGGGAGCAGATTAACACTTTTGGAGGTAGAAGATAGCATGGAGGTATCTTTCCCAGCCAAGCCTGATGGGCAAACAACCCCACATTACAAAATGTTGAGACTGAAAACAGATGAAGTGACTTCCTCGCACATTTTCTGCATCACTGGGTAAAGTGCTAATACACCACCTCAATCTGTAAGGGCTCTGTGCTAACCACTAAATTTATATGGAAAAGAGGAGGCTGAGGAGAAACCTTATTGGGGTCTACGGCTTCCTCAGAAGGGGAAGAGAAGGGGCAGGTACTGATCTCTTCACTCCTGTGACCCATGACAGGGCTCAAGAAAACAGTAGGAAGCTGAACCCGGGGAGGTTTAGGTTAGATATCAGGAAAAGGTTTTTCACCCAGAGGGTGCTCAAGCACTGGAACAGGCTCCCCAGGGCAGCAGGAGCTGGAATGGTAGCAGTGCAAAGGGCTCAGCCCCAGGAGATAGGGGGCACCTTGCCTTAGGGCGCTGACCATTAGCCAGTCTGGCCAACACTTGGGGCTGACTGTTGAGAGGGAACAAAGTACACAAAACGTTCTGGGAATCTGCACATCGTGCTTCTACATGACCAACACACAGATGTTCACTACATTGCACAGCTACCTATATACCCACACAATGAAAAAGGTTTGACTGCAATCACTATTTCTGCAGCAATGCTTTTTGCATCACTTCAATGCATCATGGTTTAGACTCACCTGCTCTGACAGTCTTTTTATAACTATGTTATTGACCTAGCACCAAACCAACCCACAAAAACATAGTGGTGAAAATAAATTTATTTCATTCAATGGTAAGAAGAAGAGCACAGTGGAATTTGAAGGCCGAATGAATTATTTATAATCTTGGATTTAAAAAAAAAAAATCTAAGATTACATTTAGTATTATAGCAACCATCACCAAGGCAGCAGAGTCCACTAATTGGAAATTTTCATGTAGGTGAGCATGCACAATGAAAAAGTCAAATCACCAGCAACAATATACAAATGAGCCTTGTGTTGTGCCCTGAAGGCTGACAGACATGCTCTAATGAAACACCAAAGAAACCAGGTCGTGAAACAGAGATCTAAAACTCCACATTTCCTGCAATATGAAAACATGCTGGAAACAAGCATCTTCCTTTACTGATCTTGAGTGCTCTCCCAGTTCCTCTCAGTGTCAGGATATAAAAGCTTTGAGGGTTAACACCTTGAATTGAGCCTACAGGAGAAGCAACTGAAGCACTTCGACCAGATCTGTGAATTTAGAGAATAGGTATATTTGTTTTGAACTAGGTAGCTTCAGGTGTACTTTGCAATGTAGTTTACCTCTACTCAATTAATTTGTTAGGAATGTAATAATATTCTGAACTAAAATAAGCAGGATGGGATTGTATCAAGACCAAACCATCAGCTCTGCCAGTACTAGTGTCATTCTCTGTGGGTTCAAAGTTACACTCCAATCAAACATAGTTTAATATTTGCGATCACAACAGGGGAAACAAAGCATTGCTTGCTTTTTTTCACTTTAATCTTCCCTTCAGAGGAAGAGAAAAATCTTTTTTTAACCTTCTTCACCATCCAATTGTGTTTCTTCTCGCCTCTCTTTCATGCATACGCTTTACTTCAAATGCAGCTGAAATATCCATTGTCTGTGTATTCCTGGATTACCACTTCCGCAGCCTTCTTGCCAACTTACTAACAAGCACAACCGTTCTCTCCTGAAATGGGGATCTTACAAATCAATGAAAGTTGAATGTGATCTCTGTCTAAGCCCACTATCACAAATTTCACCCCTCTGCTTCTCATTTGCCTCTCCCACTTCGTATCTTTAGCTCTGCTGCTCTCCAAGAATATCTTCCCAGAAGATTTTACACATGTCATGTTCTTTTTCTTTCAAAGAAGCAGACATAGATGATTATCAGCAGTTTGGTTCTTCTTTCTCATCTCCTAACTGCATCACTTCTAGTTACCCACTGTACTGTATGAAACAGAAAAGCAATTAAAAAGAGTAACAGCACAACTACACAAACTTGGCCTCTGCAGGACAGCTATTTATTTCCTATCAAGCCACTGAACTGTAACACAGAGCATTACTGCTCATTTTAACTGAGACATTCAGTTAATGAAATAGTCACGTGTTGTAAATTTCTTCACCATTAGCCTTCAGAGAATGTTCTGCCACTTCAAGCTGGCTCAAAAAAATTAAGTCAGGTCACATTTGAACCCTCAGATCCAACTTAATTTTTTATTTAGGAAGAATGTTCTACACAACCATCACTGCTACAAACTGACTAGCTACTGATCACCTGTGGCCTAAGCAGCTCAGATGAAAGAAAGCAGGGAAGGAAAGACACCAAGCATAGGTAATTCACGTTTCATATTTTAAAAATAATAGTTTAGTGGACATACATTGTAAGTAACTGCTCACTGGTTACAGCAATAGATCTAGTAATGCAGTCCTAGGTATGTTCAAAGAGTTACTGAAGTACTCCTTCCAAGCCCTGTTTAACAGGTCTCTCAAAGGTTATATTGAAGCCCTGTGATAATCTCTCTTCCTTAATTCCCTATGTGTATAATAGAGGTAACACTGCTCTGCTGACAACTCTTGGTTGTTTCTTGATAGGTACAGCACATGCCTCAAAGGCTGTTGCTTCAGCTGATTAATTAGCACAATTAAGCTTTTTTTTTTAATTTGTGTAAGAGAAGAAAGCATGCTGATGTTCAAAGTAATGAGATTTACTAAACCTTAGTGTAAGCGAAAACAAAGGTATACGTTGCATTACATATAAATACACGTGGCATTTCTAAGGCTGACGGACAAATAACATCTTCATAAACAAAGTAAGTTTCCAGGGTCAGATATTTGAGGGAAAGACCTAATATCACCAAAATATAAGCAATTTACCTTTGAGCAGCTGTGGGGTTTTTTTGAAAAAAAAAAATCTATTGTTGATATTCAAACATAGCAACAATTTTCAAATGTTATAATTTCACAAGTCTGTCTGCCCAGAACAATGACACAAAACCAAATACTGTTAAGATTTCAGCCGTGGCTCATGCTAGCATTTCAAACACTAAACTAGATTAGTATGTAAGCTTATTTTGCATTTTGATTAAGTGGCCGCCACCACCACCTTGTGGCTGAGAGAGTTATTTCACTCCCATGTTGATTTCCATGTTGGTTAAGGCTTTGCTGGCAACTACATCTTCCTACCTTTCTGTTTTTCAATTTGTTCCACAGATCTCTCCATATAGAATGTTAGCATAAGAATCAAGAAAACCCATTTCATCATTAAGAGAGTAATTAATTAATTTATCCACCATGTCAACAGAAATAGGAGAGTCGTACAAAACTAGTAGAAATTCATATTACCATCAACAAAAACGTTCCACATCTGATAAGAATAGCCAAAAAAATCACAGAAATAATGTGCTATATTTACATCACCCAAATTGTTTGACTTCCACAAGCCAGGAAAACTGAAGTTCTTTAAACAAGCCTGTAGGTTTCATTAGTTTGCCTTTTAAGTCAAACAGACACCCACTAACACCACTGAGATACTTTGATGCACATGCCTAAAATTAGACATAAGAGCAGTACCAATGTCTAAACTTCCAGTGGAAACACGGCCAAAACAAACAGTGTTTTATCTCTGTAATCTTCGTTGCTGTCTAGGGCAAAAGGGAGTTAAATGTAGTCAGATCTCAAATCTTTGTAAGTATACGCACAGCTGACATCTCACAGTTTGAGTCCTGTGCTATCCAAGCTGTCACAACAAGGTGACCTAGAGCACAACTAGACCACATACGTTCTGCTTATGGTTGTGCTTAACTGCCATCAGAAGTGACAGTCTCTCTCACTAGCAGCACGAGAGATGATGAGCAGCAACAAGAAGCATTACTTACAAAAAAGTTGTGTTTCCAAACTCACAGCTGTCCAGCAGACGTGAAGGCATGCAGTAAGGCTACTGAAAGTTGTAATGGCCATGAAAAGGAAATAATCACAGTTTCTCAGAATAAATTATGCTAATGATTTATTGCTTTGAAAGTCAAACTGACTTCTCTATATTCTTGATATTGCCCAGTTTCTTACACACTTAAAAAATTAAGTCAAACCTAATACAAAACAAGTATTTACTTTTTTCAGAATCCCTTGTTTATTAATCATATAATTCTGAAAATAGAGAGTTACCTGCTCCAGGGTGAGCTGCTTCGAAATTGTATCATTTTCCAGTTTTTTAATCTTCTTCATCAGTTTGTTCACTTGAAATTCCTGTTCCTGCTCCAAATGCTGCTCCAGTTCAGCTTTCTCATGCTGCAGCTAAGAATTTAGGAGACATGGAAGTATTTTAAACACACAAATAAAAGTATGAAACATTATGCACCACTTATACTTTTATTTACACGTTTATTCTTACTGCACATTAAATTCTCTATTGATACTGCACAGCCCAACCAACAGCCCCTCAAAAAACATTTTACATCAAGTTCCATTTACGAAGCAGATGGAAGTAAACTACATTTCCAAATATTTAATACTGTCAAATCAAAACAGATACATTATATATATAGCATATGAAGTAATTATAGACATTTTCAAAGTCAAAAAATCTATCATGTTGTTCACAAAAGCATTGCTTTTAATCTAAATGCATCATCTCAGGAGCAACTGAAGCATAAACGCAGGTCTTGCATTTCCTTCCCCCAGGCAGCTGAAAGTTCAAAATCATTTCGGAAAAAACAAATGTCACTAAAAGACAATGGTGTAATTATACCGTGCTCTGGCCATCCACTGAAATTTGCAGGCACTTTTTCACACCTGCTTTTTTTCTACACCGCAGTTCTTCTGGCTATCACGTACCAACACGTTTAAACAAGTGTTTAAATGTGTGAAGAAAATCTGAGGAAATGGAGACACCTCACAGTCATGGACACAAGCTGAGGTTGCTGGATATCCACAGTGAAGAAATACATTTTCATTTTAAAACAAGCTAAAATTGCCAGTTCATTAATTCAGTTCTTTTTGCTGCTATTTGGACATGGAATCATCTGTGAAGTGTAGCCTGGCACAGTTCATAGAGCAAGGCTTGTGTGGAGAGAGCACTAGGCAGCCAATAACTGCTTGGCAGGATACACATGGGAGAAATTCACAGTTTCAATGTACTTTCAGGTCCTATCAATTTTTAGATTTTATTTTTCACAAATTAAAATAAACACCTGAATAGGAATTACAAATAAATGATTTATTCCTTTCACTTACTAAATTACAGTATTTTTTCCAAAATATCTGACGTCCATGTAAATTCTCATGCCCTTGCAGACACCTAGACTCCAACATGATATTCACTGAGACTATCATGGCAGCTCTTGATCAAATGGTTAGGAAATTTTCTTAAACTGTCAAGTTGGAAATAAAGCCATTTAATTTCTCATGTCAGAATACACAGAGCTGCTAGGCGAGTTTTTCATCAGCAGAAAAATTTATATTCATACTTTTAAATAAAAAGACTGCTTGTGTGGTTTGATAATCAAAAATGTGAAATTTCTTACTTCAGTGTTGGAATTAAACTTGGTTGAAAAAGAACAGGTTTAATATAAAAAGGACACTATTTAGTTTTACAACTCCCTAAGCTCCTCTCCTTTCTTTCCCCACCACGACACAGCAGCTGCAGTTTAAGACTGCCCAAGTAGCACACGGCGTGCGGATTACCAGCTAGCTCAAGGTACTTGCTGCACTCCCATCAATCTTCATTTTGCTTCATTAAAAAAGCTAGATGTTTTTTTCTCACCTAACTAAAAACTGAGACCAAAGCCAGTTGCTGTGATCAGCTTATATTTAGTTAGCAAATTAAACTGTCTGAAAAGGCACACAGCCAGAATCTCTTACTCAGCCTGAAGTCAGATGCCAACAGAAAGCGTGTGGCTGGGCACTGCTAGCATTTGCAGTGAGCCAGGCAGCTCATACAGTCGTATGAAGGCACCTCCAACCAACTTAACAACAAATATGGTTTCTTCCTCGTGTGCTTCATGCAAACGCAACTACTGTATTATTTAAAACAAGCTGAGCCGCAATAGCACAATCTTCCTTTTCAAATCATTCCTTTTAAAGTTTGCTGGAATATCCATCACATGGGAACTGATGAGGCTTAATCGTTAGATCTGTAGCTGCTGTGTAGGATCTACTAAACCTGACCTTGGGAGTGTGAACATACTGCAGTCAAAGGACCAGAAAGCTACTAAGTGAAACCAGGAGTGATCCATTACAGGAATAGATTCTGTTCTGATTTTAACATAAATACACCAAGAAATTAAGTAAATTGGAATAAAAAGAAACCCACAAACACTGCCCCCTTGTGTGCTAAATGGAATAATAACATGAAAGCCCTCTTGAACATTCTATGAACCTACTTTATTGTGCTACTTCTCTTCAGCCTTTTGGCTTCTTTATTCAAAATGGGGGAAAATACTAATAACGCATTCCAAAATACATATGTAAGGGAGTCGGTCGCTCATAACTGGCTAAAATAATTTTTCCCTTTTATTGGTTTTGATCACAAAAACAAACCAAAACAAACAAAAACCAGTTAATACTGAAACCCTAACGCTGAAAAACAGAATTGCTAACAATGAGAAAATACCCACTAGCAAAACACTGGTGGACAGTGTTTACTACAGTAAAGTGAGTATTTTCAAACTGTTTTTAATTATATTCAAGTACAGTAAAAACTGTTTACAGATACACCTATGGCTGCCAGCTTAAGACAAGAAAAAAAAATGTGTTAGAATGTGTCACCTTGATGACAATGTCTTACAGATCTTGAACTGCATATGAAAACTGTAGGAGATACTGGAGGAATTTTCAGCTACACAGATCAGAGATGGGTTTGGTGCAAAAGAGACAGATAGTACTTTAAAATAAGAATGGTGATAGCAAATACAAAACCCAGCAGCATAAGGACTGCATGCATTAGTTCAGGTAAGACCTATATAACTACAGTAATATCCTCCTCTCTCTATAGAACTAGGTTTCCTGATATAATGTAGGACCACGTTTACCTTACTTCCTCACTGTACTGGTTTATTCTGAGACAGCAAAAAGTGGTTTATGAAATAATTGAGCTAACGGATGAAGCTCCCCCTTAAAAAAACAAACCTCGTTTATCCCATAGACTATGATCTTGTACATTGCACTAAACAGTCTATTTTTACTATTCCAGACCTCAAAAGTCATCCAATTCCTCCTTTGCTGCATCCTGCAAGTCCTACTTATTAACACATTTGTATCAGCAGTTTGCATCCTCTTTATGTCCAGATGTTCATCAAATAAATGACAGATGAGCTGACTCTGTTTATTCCGCACAATGTCATTTGCATCCTTGAACTGACTCATCGTATTTTGGAGAGCAGGAAGGGTAATAGCTTATGTTTACAGACTTATAATTTTTGAAAGAATTGTCAAGAATCAGACTTGCATGAGAAACAGTTCTGTATAGCCTCTCAACTACTTAATCTTCCTGACTACACATTATGCAATTATCTTGGTATGTCGTAACATTTTACTTTCAAGGACAGATACTTGGACCAATTTGCACTTTGAAACATACAAGGGTATTAAAAAAAACCCAACCGTATTTGACTTTGAAAAGGACTGTTGCACAATTTAAAGAATAACTGGCTTTGTAAGTTCAAACAATATAAAAAATTAATTACTCTTTTGAGCAGCCTTGTTTCACGAAAGATAAATTTTCAAGATTTACTACTTTAAATTTCCAAACAGTAACTCAACAATGCCATGCCCACAGCTGCAAGAACTGATCCTGCATCAAAACACTTCTAATGATACTCTGCAAAATACTGCTATTATTCTACCACAACTAGGGATTGAGAACTCCATAAAAATATTGTTCCAAACTTTCCAGAGACTTGGTCAGGTAGACAAAATATAACTAGAGTAGGTACATGGGAAAATATAGTGAATGTATATAATGCTTACAAGAACTTTATCAGGAATGTATGTGATGAAAAGCTTTTGTTTACTCTAAAACCTCTATTGAGATGCATGTGCTCCTTCATTTTTGTAGCATTCAGCCTAGAAAATTAAAAATTATGCTAAATAAAGGAAAATTGACCAGTAAAAATGTACACTTAATCACTGGGCTTGTAGAGGCAGTAAAAGCTAATGCCACACAGTTATAAACAAGTATTATCAAGCCATGGTATGGCACTAGAAAGCCTGGCAACAGGCAGACAGTATTATTCCACTGCAAACACCTTTTTTTGATGTGCTACCATGTATGCTTAGAATCAGTCCGGCATACAGTAAAATGTTTCAAAATGAGTTTCTTAAAATATTGAAAACGTGACATAGCTCTGTGTTTTGTAATAGTGATGCACATCATGCTGAACCGGGAAATCCTCGTCAGGCTGTCAGTGAGGAGAGCTGGAGCTCGTGCTCTGGCAGACAGCTTTCACATTTAAAACGTTTTCACATTCTGGGCGCTCATTCCAGATGCCACTCTGAATGCGATGCATAAGCCCCTACAACTGTGACAAACAAAGGTCTGACAAAGCAAAAAAACCACCCGGGCGCTATGAGAAACATCCCTTTGCTAGGTGGCTTTCAACTGAATAATCTATAATTTTGACACAGCCACGAGCTAGTAAATACTTGAAAGATTAAGAAATGACAAATCATATGCAGTTTACCAGAAGTACACTCCTCTCTCTGTTCCAAAAGGCAAAGTCTTAGACAAAACAGATTCATATGCATTTTTTTCCCATTAGTCATACCCAAAGCAGGAAGCCATTTGATGCACAATGTCTGACAGCATAAATTTTGAGAGTTTAGTTCCAGGTCAGACCAATGTTGCCTGGCAAACACAGAGATTAGAATTTAACCCCAAATAGCAAAGAACAGTGGAGCAACCCGCACTTCCATTGGAGACTACTGTATTTCTGGTTAAGTCACCATCCAAAGTCTGCATTTAATTTAGCAAGAATTCTCTCCAGTGCAAAAATACCAAAAATGGAAGTAGGCATTTATCAACTCATTATTAGCCTTATAACTGTCCCATTAGTCTTGCATCCTCTAATATAGACATAATTGCTACATTCTAGCAGGTAATGGTAAGTATTGGCATTTACAGATCTTGGGAAATTAAAAAAAAAGTAAATAGTAATTATTTTAACTTTGTGTGTCTGAAAAACAAGAATTTAGCACTATACCCGTGTAAAGGTAAGAGTGTCCCAAACTAGCAAAGATTTCGTAAAAATTACTAAGTTGACCATGTGATGTGTGCTAATAATGGCCTCTCTGTTCCACAAAATGAGTTTATCTAAAACATCAGGAGTTTCTCTTTTCAGATCTTTATCTGGCGGTCTACATGGGTATAATGTCCAGGATTCATAACTGTAGAATCAAAACTTCCAAACAACAGATAAGCTTTCAGAAAGCAAAAACCAATGTCAGTATTATTTTTAGTTCTTTGCTACTTAAGAAAATGGCCTGCAACTCAATCAATATTCTTCTATCAACTTAATAAATCCATGATCACTATAGAGATAGAAAATTATTTTCCTGGAAACACTTTAATATTCAAATGTTTCCTAATTCCACAGGCAAGCTCTTTAGGGGAAGGGACCATTTGCTTTGTATAATTTATAAGCTACTGAGCTAGTTACTAGTGTTCAGGAGAATATATTAATACACATTTTTTGCATTTTACCACAGGCTTATCACATCAAGGACATAATCAAGCCATGAAATGAGAGCTGCATTCAGCATACATACAAACAGAATAATAGTTTTAATACTAAACTGTTTGCTTTAAAACAAACAAGTCCTCCAGCTGTACAACAAGTCTTGAGCCGCTGTAGAGACATGAAAATTCATCCAGATGTATGGACTACAAAACCTGCTGACCAGGAAGATTCCTCTGACACAGCTTCAAACACACTATGCATTAGAGCTTTGATATATCCCTTCTCATCATCTCCTCTGCACACTGCAGTTAGCAGGTGAACCTGTAAGCAAGATATTCCATGCCACTCACCCTTCACAGGTGAGAGAACAGCAGATTGTTACCTTTTTCCTTAATTTGGAGCAACAGTCAAAGGATGCTTTCTGAAAGTCCACAGCAGAAAATAATAAAATTTAATTGTAGTTTTAGGTTGACAAGCAACTTACATTCTCCTTGTAAATGTGTGAACCTATTTCGCATAATATTTATAATTTAAGAACTGTTAAAGATACAGCTTTAAAGCCATCTAAGTTGAATACTAGGAAAAAGGCTAAGCATCTTTTAAGCAATTTCTAGATAACAGGAAGTTAGTTGCTGCAGAACTTGTGTAGTACAAATTTGTGTGCAGGGTCACTATATGAGTTCGAACCCCTTCAGCCAAATCAAGTGTAATTCATGCTTTTCCTTTTAAAGTTTTACTTTGCTCTACACAATGTATAGTACAGCCCCTGGTAACCTGGTTCTGTAGCAGATTTCTGTGTAGCCCGTTCAATTAAAACAACAGTGCTCAACTTACCATTCCTCCCTTTACTGGAAGAGACTTTAATGGAAAGCTTTTTCTATACTGCTATCTACATCCTACTTCAATTAGAAAAGAACACTGGATACTCCTATTTTACTGCCATCTGCGTCTCTAATTTTCATAAAACTGTATGACTTTGAAAGGAAACACACATCTTATTCAGAAACATTCTCCAGAATAGCAAGGGGAAGTAGTAATACCAGATTGAGGATATTTTACTGAATTTACTATGTGATAATAGGCATCAAATAGACAAAAGTCATAGAAGCCCTAGTTTTCAGTAACAGAAGTGTCAGATGGGATTAGCTCTAATGCTGTTTCCAAACAGTTTATTTCCTAACTGCAGGGCTAAACATGCCTTAAGTCTCCAGCTGCAGAACATAAGAAATGCTTACAACATACAAATTACGTTCTTTGAAATTCACTAGTTTTCCATGCCAAATCTTATAAGCAATGACATGAAAAAAGCCATGGTGAATTACACCAAACATTCACCTAACTCAGTACCCTGTCTCCTACAGTGGCCAAAAGCAGATGTTTTGGCCAGTCCATCAATGAACAGGGCAAGCACGTACAGCATTTCCAACAAATAGTTACCCACTTTCCAAAAACGAGCAACTCGGACAGTGAAAAGAATTTTCTCTGCCATAAATTGTCCTGGCATCTTCAACTTTTTACTTCGAGCGCTCGACTAATGCAAGTGTTTTAATTCAAGAGAAACAACTGTTTTGTTAGAAGTATGGATAAACTTACAGATGAAGCCTCCTTCAAGCATCGCTGCACATTCTTGTATATAAAGTTTAATATTTCAATACTCCTGTTAAACATCAAATACTCCAGAAAAGAGTGTCTTGTTTCACCAACATTTTAAATTAATCAATAACTCTCTTTCGTAGGACAGCTAACATTTAACATTTAAGCTACATCAATTTCTCTGCATCTCTATAAAAATTTTCAGGTTCTCAACACTATGAGTTTGCAAATGCAGACTTTAAAGCAACATATTAAAAAAACACTTATGAGTTACACTTCTTGTACTTTGCTTTTATCAACTGTCAGCTTTACAACAGCTACAACGTGACCACATCCCTCCCACTGCAGTAACACCAACAAAAAAGTCCAACCACCAGTTGAGGCTCCTGGGAGAAACATCAGTGAAGGCACCAATTACCTGCATCAGTTTTCTTGAGAGCTCATTAGTGAGAAATTCCTCTTCCTTTTCATAGTTTACCGCAAGTGTTTCTTTTTCTTTCTGCAGAGCTTGAATCTTCTTAAATAGAGTATTACTGATGAATTCCTCTTCCTGCTCTGCTCTTGCTTGCTGTGAAATAAAGACACAATTTTAAGAAAAAAGGGAGCAAGTTTCCACATTAAAAGCTTCAATTATGTCATTTGTCTTTAAAAGCCCCCTCCCTCCTTTGTTTTTTAATCTTGCCCATCATCCTGGAGAACAGTAGGATGGATTTAAGTGCTGTTACCATCCACTTTCCTAATGTTACAGCACCTTTCTTCCTCTTTTGTTCCCAGCTTTCAACTTGGGAAACTACATTGCTGCTTTAAAGTGACCTCCTCTCAATCAAACGCGTGAACTCCCCAACCTATTAAGCTTCATACAAGCATTACTGATTCACAAACACCTACTTTTACCTACTCTATTCCTAAAAACAAACACCTCCCTGAACTGCTGCATTCAGCACCGTGCCTTCTTTCCAGATCCCTTAGACTTTAGCCCTGCTTTCTAGGAGTCAATTAATGCCTTTATTCTTTCACCCAGATATGCCTTCCTTTGAGCCACAGGCAGCTCATCTCATGAGGCTTTCTACCCAACCACCAGCCCAGGAAAACATACTTACAGTACTCTTCTACATACAGTATCAATTTTTAAAAATGCCAGGTAGTAGCTTTACCCTGAGGATTTCCACAGTTCACCACAGGAGCGCTACTCTGGAAATCTTCCCCGTGAAGAAGGATTTGAGAAGGCAATTTCCTTTTCAGCTCTCCTATAGCACCTAGGCACTGCTCCACAGAACGCCAGCCTGCAGCTCGCTCCCTCACATTCCCTACCACTCAGATTTTTGTATGGTTTTTAAACGTACATATTAGAAACTTGATATACAGAACACAGACGTTATCTTTTGGAAGTCTGCTCTAAAAGGCCACGAAGGGTATTTCATATGGGCAAACGGAAGATCACAGCTACAAATCAGTAGAGCCCAACTCCTAGTTCTGCAGTCCAAACAGAGCCCAGAATGACAGCAGTACAGAATTCCCAAAACACTACTTTTAAAAATGAGACAATGTACTGTTGAGGAGTGCTTTCATGCCCTGCAATAAAATCCACATCACTTGAAGTGCAGATCTGTGATTTTCTCTGATTCTACTGATACCAGCTTATATCTTTACATATTGTAAAGAGTCAGTAAGTTTTATTTCAGTAAAATTTGATAGAGGAAAATTTAAAAAACTGAACAGAAGCATAACTGGACTTTTACTAAAAGCTTAGCTTCCATACTCTTCCGCCCAAAGTATGCCAAAATAATCACCTCTTTATACATATTGTACCCTGGAAAATGCTCAAGAGATTTCATTATGTCAGTGATCTTTTAACTATAATAATATATTCCTTAGGAGTCCAAAAGACAATTACTTAACAGGGATACCTTCCATGACTACAAGAAAAGCTACTTAAAGAACATAGTTGTCTTTAAAGTTGGTGGAACAATAGGTCAATTGTGTATTTTCTGCATGATATCACCAGTATCATAAAACTTCTCAGCTGAGTCCTCCTTCCATCAAGTGCTGATATCTCTGCCTTCTTGTGTCTTCTTTCATCTCTATTGCTTTCTTTCCTTGGTCCTTTACTACTTCTCCCTGTCATCAGCAGAGCTGGCAATAACCCAACTTGGAAAAAAAAAGAAAAAAGAAAACAAAGGCCTGGCACAGTGTTTATTAGCTAAGGAGCTTAGGTCCTGCACAGCACCTCCTCTCTAATGTTTGTGCATCTCATTGGCAGAGAACTGCTACTCCAGCACGTTCAGCATTAGTATTATGACTTGTCACATCAAGACAACGTAGAGTTGTCCAAGAGCTATAAGGAAATGCAAAATTGCCAGTTCACATCTCAGAGGATTCAAACCCAAGGAATCTAACTGATCTCAGCAACATCATCTATCACTTTCTAAATGCGGCTTTAGAGCTGCTAACAATCTTATGTCTTCAGAGACATTTTGGAACAGAGTAAACAAGGCAAATTGCAAGGGTTCATTGTCCTCAAATCGTTAAAATTCATGCATGCTGTTCCAAAATCAACTCCTCTATTGCCTTCACTACACACAATTTCTACTGATGTCTGCTTTTCAGTGGTTCAGACAGTAAGAGACCGTAACACAGACTGAACTGACCTAAAATTAAATTACAAAGCACTTGGTTCTAAAAAAAAAAAAAACACAACAGAATCAGGGTGTTTCTACTTTGATTTCTGTTCATCTCTAACTTGCAGAGATTTGTTCTGCTCATGCTTTGTACCAATCAAAAGCTCTAAAATCACATTATTACAGCACCAAGCCCGCATAACACTTCAAAGCCAGATCCTGACGTTACATTAATGATGGGTGCTTAGGCCAACATGAACACGGGCTGCCAAGATCCCAGCCCACTCCTAGCCAAACAGCAAGGCCCTTCCTTTCTGCTTGCACAGGTGCTTATGCCGCCAGGCAACAGGTCAGCACAGGCAGGAGGAGACACCCAAAAACTAATCCTTTCCCCTCCTCCTCCCATTTTTCCTTCCCGGATCTGCTTCCTAAACTGTTGTACCACACAGGCAGAGTGCTGGCACGTGGAACAGAAGAGTGCACAGCCACAATTTAGACCTGTTTGAACTGCTCTGCAACAACTCTCTCTGCCTACACCACGCAGGACGCTGGCGTGCATTCAACTGGCTCAACGGAAAAGCTGAGCATGATTACATCTGCCTCTGTTATACCAGGAATATATTTCTGCACTGAACAAACAAGAGAAACACTATATATCAGTATTAACTGTAAATTCCAGATAGCCACACATGTATATTTAATACAATGAATGTTCACTTACATTACCCAAGGGTCAGCAATTTCAACACAAAAAAACATCATACAATGACGAAGACTTGGTACAAAAGCATATGATGCATTACTGGATTTCTTCTAAATTCATATAATTTCATTCTGAAACTTTCCCTTCATCTTGTTGCTCATTACTTGGACATAGTACAATCATCTTAAGTGATAAAATCCTTCGTGTTTACCTTACTATTACCTAAAAACTCAAAATCTGTTACTAATTCAGCCCATAATCAAACCAACTTTGTAAAATAGTCATTAAAAATCAGGTTTTAATACTGTTTCCTGCACAGACTCTCTCATTGAAATATTTTTCTGGACGTGTATACATTGTGCTTCCATATGGATAATCTGCCTTTTTATTAAGTATCTGCATTTGAAAAGAGGATCTGATATGATCAGCAAAAAAAAAGAGAAACACAGCACGGAAATCAGAGACAGTAGGTCATCTACGAGGGTAGAGAGTTCTTGGTTTTTCTCTATTATCCATATCACATTCAACATCCAAAAACACTTGGTTTTTCTCTATTATCCATATCACATTCAACATCCAAAAACACTAACAGCAATTCACTCTGTCCTGGGTGCCATATTACAAAATAAATTGCTAAGGCGCTGAGTGATGATTTAAAATTATAGCACCTGATCAGTCAATCTCAGGAAACCTGAAGCAAGCAATCTACTTCCACCATAGATTTTCTGCATAACCAAGTCGCATCCACCTGTCTTCTGTGTCTCAAAACTCCATGTACAGTTAACTCAGAGCATTTCATGGACACATCCACTAAAGAAAATCTGTTAATTATCATGGTCAAGATCACAAATGGCCAAGATTACCATGTTACTTTGCAAGAAATCAAGAATGAAGAGCAGGGGAAAAAGCACCTCGTGTACATAAAACACACAAAACCTCTTCTATTTTCTAGGAAAAAAAATCCTGTTATTTCTATTGCAGTAGCATGTGAAGTCCTGATCACTAGTAGAGCCAATGGCATGAAGTGTTGTAAAAACCTGTCCTTGTGAGCTTACAATCCAATAAGCTAATTTTAAAAGAATTAAGAAACATATTTCTCCCAAACTTTATATAGTAACTAAGTATCATATTAGGAAGTGAATCTCATTAGAAGAAATTTTTCCCCACATGCTGCATATACTAGCATAAACTGTGAGAAGTTTACTGTTCAAACCTCTTTCTCTCTTAGTTCTTCCTGTAAATATACCTTCAGCAAACTGAGTTCACACTGCTAGATTTCCATTTGTCCTCTTGCTTCTAGTACATGCAGTAGCTTCTGCTTAGTGGGATGGTCTCTTTCTGTATCACTGTGGACCCAACCACATTGCTCTAGTGGCACTATTTTATGAAGCAGCAAAATCCAGTATTTCCAATAAGACATCAGCTTGAACACAATGTAGTAATAATAAATAATAAAATAATAAATAATAATAATAAATAATAATAATAATGTCATAGCTCTACGCTTCCTTATTCCCCTGGTTAGTTCTTCTAAAAGCTTCACAAACCTTCCTGATACTGCACAGTAAACAGGCAGGTTCAACAATCACAAATACCTACTCCCTCAGACAGTATCAGTACAATGCTGCAAGTGATCTGACATGAACAAGTTCTTGCATTTTAGTTTCAGCTCTCACTTCAGACACAATTTCAGTAGCAAGTGTTTCACAAACTGCTCCAGTTACCTCCACCCGACCACCTGAAAGCCCAATGCCAAGCATGCCTGGCTTGCATGCTGACAAAGCACCACCTGTCTCCAGTAGCATCCAGAGTAGAGGTGACACTAGATTTCAGGGGTTCTTGTTGGAAACAGCCTACCAAGTGCTGTTTTGATCTAATTCACTCTTGAAGATTTCTTATCTCCAAGGCAACAGCCACCATGACCTCTTTACCTTTCATCCATCTTTTTACAGTGCAAAGTCTGTTGACAGGACCCTATGGACAATGTAAGCCTGCAGATGGAGCTGAAGAGCAGTTTAATCTGGTTGCTGTACACAAGAAACTCAATCTTTGCTACTGAATATAGACTGAAAGGTTGGGGCAGCTTCGGGAAGAGATGATCTCAGTTGCTGCACATGTTACACTGAACTAAAGCTGTCACTTCAGAAATCAGCCTTTCCCAAAGTCCTACCAAAAATATGTGGTAAAAAGGGAGTGAAGTGCAAAAAGTTCAAATGGCGTGATTTTAGAATATGTATTTTTTTAACAAAATAAAATCTAAGTTTCCTAATTCTCCTGAAGTACACACACTGCCTCTATCACTACTAACTCATGTTACTGCTCCAGTCATACTTTCTGGCACCAGTTTAAAACAGTATGGAAAACTACAGGTCTACAAAGTCAACAAATATTCCAGTGAGCTGATCTTGTTCCCTTACAAGAGGAACTTTTACACTGCAGCTCTCCCAGCCTGGATTTATTTTTTCCTACAAACCTTCCAGCCGCACCTGAAACAAGCACACTGCATGCAATGTGCTCTTCAGACAAGGAGAAACATGAACCACCACAAGAACAGAAGTCAACAGCAACTCAAGAGACTAATGGCTCACCCTGCTGCCAACCATCACAACTGCCCACCAGCACACTCCCATCTGTAAGGGCTAAAGGACAAGGAATTTTCACCAAAGTCTCAGTATGACATCGGCACAGCTTTCCCCCCAAGTAAAGGTACTTTTTTCAGCTGGGTGGCCTGGCTGCAGAGAAGAGAGTGAATGCTCCTGTGGTTAAAGCATTGAGCTGGAATTCAAGTTCCAGGTTCAATTTGTAGTGTGATTTCCTGTTTAACCTGCAGCAACCCCCAGGGCCACCTCCTCAATTCTGACATAAAAGTACTTTTTTCTTTTTCATTTTTTCTATTTTTGTTCCTTTTCTCTTCTTTAAGATGCATTTGCAGGCATAACAGAGCTACACAAATAGCAGAACTGACTATTTTTATCTTTGGGTATACAGTATCTCCTAGAAGCCCATACCTTTAAAAACAAACAAACAAGCAGTAGCAATACCTTGGTATTCTTCCTTCAGAACCCCAAGCTGTTGGTTTGGCTCTTTTTTGGGGCTTTTTGTTTTGTTGTTTTTTTAAAAAAAACCCCACAAACCTGGTAAACAAGGAGGGAAGGAGTTTTTTATTTGTTTGTTTTGAAAAACTCCAAAACTTACAGGCCTACCAGATGTTATTTCCAAAACACACTAACAGAGAGAAACAAAAAACAAAATCAAAATAAATATTGAGCCTCAGCCTGATAACTTCAATTACTCTAAATGTTACCTATCATGTAACATTAAAGCCACATGCAGAATTGTCTCAAAACACAATTCCTATTACACTTCAGGTATTCAGTAGACGAGTACTGCTGTAAAAGGAAAAAAAGAAGCTATCCGGCTTTTATTACAATAATAAAGGAATATCTGTACGATAAGCAATTACTTAAAGTGTTAAGATACAGTTCCTTTTCATCTCCATTTATAGTTGGAAATTCTCTCTCCCCTTCATTCCCCCACCCCCCACATTTTTAAAAGGTCAATTAGGTTTTGGCTGGACATGTCAAAACGCTTCTGTCACAGCATTCCTACTGCTAACTCCAGTCACAGCAAGTTTTTCACTCGATGCCTACCAGCATATTGCCGTATGAACCTGCAATGGCCACAGACTGACTAGAGAAATAAGCTGAGTCAAATGACACAAGACACATATTTTTTTCCTAAGTCAGTTTCAAACACGATCAGATGTTTTCAGCTTGATATCACTCATCCAGCCTTCTGAAATCTTTTCTCAAAAATTCAGTTACCTTCAAGACATAGGGGCATAAATCTTGTGGCTTGGAAAGGCCACACAAGGAATAGCACTTTAAGAGAACCCTCAGAACTGACCAGTTTCCTGAACACAAAAGTTCAGTAGTATTAGTACATGCTAAATAATCTCTTAGCATCAACAATGAAGTAACTTGTGTTTGATGGTATGTAATTCCATTCCACTTCAGATTTGTGAACACTTAAAATAGCTTCTCTCTGCATTTTGATGTTGCAAGGGTCTTGCAGAACTGCAAGGGTCTTGCAGAACTGAAACACACAAGCGGTGAAAATTAAATAAGCAGGTTATGAAAACAGGCTCATTTCAGAAACAAATATTTATAAAATTAATGCATTTGGTTCATTACAAACAAGGTATAAAAAGCTATATGAAATTCATAATTAATACAGTCAACTCCTGAATGTATTTAAAATAATTTAAATGCCTTTCCTCAAAACAGATTAAAAAAAAAAGGAAGAGTATGTTCTCTTCAAAGGCTTTTATTATATCAGAATACGGGCATTGAATAGTTAATAAAAATGCAGTGTGTGAAAAAGCCATTGTGACAAAAATGCAAAGACCAGGTCTAAAGAAAAAAATAAAAATGTATTAACCCTCAAATAACTTTTACTTAACAGTTTAACCATGACCACACACCGTTATGCAAGTCTTAATGTAATTAAAGAGTATATGGTAATAAAGCACCACACAAAGGAAAGGTAGAGCAAGGTTGTACAGGCAAACTTATATTTAAATATTTCCTATTTTGAGTGCTCCACATTACAACCCTAACGATCTGACTATTCATTAGACATACGCTTTATAGCACTTTTTTTCAGTCACCTAAACATCATCATGTAGAACAAGCTCCCAGACGGTTATCAGGGCTGAGTCTCTGCTTCCAGTCCACAAGAGCTGTAACCTGAGCCAACAGAAGCTTCAGGCCAAGGCAGGAATGACCTAGCAGGAAAATTAAATCTAGCCCACAGACCTTTCCAAACGGCTCTGTTTCATGAAGCCATTTCTCCATCTCCTCACTGCACATGACAAACACATTTCCTGCAGTTCTTGTGTTTTCAGTAGCAGTGGGTTTTCAATGCATGTGTAAAACAGTATAGCACATACCACCAGCAAGCCCAGCTCCCCTAAGTCTTCAACTTCACTACATACAAGCAAAACATTTCTAAAAAATGCACGTTAAGTGTTTCCCAGAAGGATCGTAACGTGCAAACATGGCCAGGGAGGCGCTAAGAATGGGGCCATATTACACAGCTCCTCTGTCAGCCCAGCAGAGGCAAGTCACCATTCCCAGCACAAAGGTTAGGCTGAACACTGCTCCAGCAGAAGATACGTGTGCTTTGCTGGGGTCTTCCCCATTTTTGTGAGTTGATATCCGACTGACTAAAGCTTTACTTTGACAAAGACAGCCAAAACGGAAAATAAAATTACACTGTCATCAAACACTGCACTGAAGTTTGAAATACCCCTCTGTATTAATAAATAAAATAAATTAAAACTGATGACTACTTGAAAAAGGACTTTGCTTTACTCTTTGACTGCCAGCGACACTGCTGTTTTACTGGTAAATCTTTTGTACTGTAAATAGTTTGCTAGTTAATCAATAGTGTAAAACAAATAGAATACTGAAGCATGTGGAACAGGTTTTCCTTTTGTTCAGCCTCAACAAAAAAGTTGATGAAAAACGTAATAAGGATGCACATATACACAACTAGATCTCTAGTTTTATGTTTACTTTGCCTCAATTTTTGAACATGCAGGTTTCTGGACATGAAAGATAGAAAAAAAAAAAGAGACCAAATTGTTTACAGCTACTGCTCCAGCATATACTGTTTCGTTTTACATTTATTTTCCATACCCTGCATGATCATTAGAATATCCAACAATCAATTACAGCTTAAATCTCAGCAACACCACCACTCAGTACTAGAACCTGTAAGAAATGTAGTAGTGCAGCAGAACAGTTGCTTTGCTGTCACAATCGTTTCTCCATTCAAAGGCAAAAGACCACAAACAAAAGCAGGGAGCAGAGATTTAAGTCACTCTCCCAAATAATCGCCACGAAATATCCTGCTTCAGCTTATGTAGCTCAGGTGAATCATTGCAAGTACTCAAGTATGAAACACTTGTTTTTCTTCATCAGAGTGTATAATGAGAGTCAAAGTATAATTCTGTTATCCCCACCCAGATTTTCCAGGCAGGTGTCAGACCACTGCTACATGGCGTCCCTCATGCAGTGCCACCAGCACCAGCAACCCTCCCTGCTCCTCTGCAGAAGGTCATGAGTTTCCTCACTTCTGCACTGGGTCTGGAGCTCAAACAGCCTGTGTACTCATCACCCTTCTCTTCTAGATCTAAGTGGCCTTCAGCACTTGTAGATCCCTCTTTCAGGTGTATATAACCTGCATCAATCAACCTGTCTTCCTTTAAATGTATTATAACTTAGGGAGGAGGACTACCATACCAAAATCCAGTTCTGGGGTTTCCGAACTATAGCACAAGATGCTCACCATGTAATTTGTTGATGCATTTTCTTAAAAACTTTTGTTTGTTGGGGTTTTGTTTGTTTGTTTGTTCTAAATGACGAGTTTAAATACAGCTTCAATAACCATGAGGGATGGCAACATTTTTCCCCACACTAGCAAGGATGTCCCTAGCAATTCGACGTGACTAACCTCTTCAGAGAGCTCCTTTTAAAATCTCCCCTAATTTCCTATTACATTGGCTTTCTAGAGAAACTTTCTCAGTGACTCACAAGTGCTGGAGACAAAGCTTGCTGTTGATTATAAGAATACCTTGTTCCAAACCAGTACATTCACGAAGTGAACAGCACACTGTCCATCCCACTGTTAAAACACATTAGCTCTAACTCCATCACAGCTAACAAGTGTTTCTACTTACTCTTCCTAGGAGTCAGTGAGTGGAGTAGTATTTTGGTTTTTCCTTCTCTACAGTTCAGACATCTTACAGTACACACCACAGTATTCTAAAAACCATCTCTTTTCAGGCTTTCAAGACAAGAAACAAGTCTATCAAATTTAGTGTATGAAAACATGATGAGGCATACAAAAAAACACCCTCTCTGCTCTGTACCCTCTGTCTCTGATCTCTACAAACAGATGTTTACAGGATGTGGGGGCAATACAATCATCCTTGCCCACACAGAACTGGAGAAGTAGGTCTAACACAGAGAAATGTTTAGGAAATGCCTACCTACCCATTCACCCGCAGAGCAGGAACTTCTGGTTACATGTCTCAATTTTCAGAGAAATTGGAGTGTTTTGCAGATCTACATCTGGGGTTAAATTTACTCTCAGGAAAGGACTCTGGAGGTGTCCCTTCTCTTGACCGAACCAGGATTTCAGGGTCTGTGAGAACAGGGCTTTTGCCTATTGAATTAGTTCCTGGCAGCACTAGTCAGGACAAAATTTCTACTCTTCACTTTTAACAGATGTGAAAAACACGTACTGTTTAAAGCTCTTGGAAAACTGGTAGGGAAAAAACCCTACATTTTGCAAAATTCACAGTAACTGCTTTTGTTATTTGAAAGTGAAGGAAAATAAAGTAGAAATCCCATCACTAAAAAAAGGGACCAAAAAACCTTCTAGCATCCTCTGTTGAAAGTAGAAATTAAAATGCTTCTTAATAGCAGCACATATACTTTTATTCAGGACTGAAGGTTATCATTGTAAGAATTATTTACACATGTGGTAGGAGCTTTAAATATGATTAGCAACGGTAACAATAAAGGAACTAAAAAGATCTTAGCTTTACACTAATAAGCAGAAACATCACATTTTATGCAGTTTAAAGAATTAAAACATCTGAGGAAACGTCAGATAGCTGAAACACTGCTAGGCTGTTCCAATCTACAGCAGAGCTGAAAAGAAACTCGTCCACCTCATTAAGCCTACCCCAAACTGAAAAACAGATTGTGTGTAATATTAATACACAGAAGACAACATTTCAAAGTCAAATTCAGAGTTGAGAGGGGAAGAAAAGGCCTTATCCTAAGAGTTTCTCCATCAATTAGAGTATCAGTCAATTTGCTGAGGGAATGCCCTCTTTTCCAGGAACAAAACTGCTGCAATGGGAGATATGAAAGGACAGAGGACTCTCAGGAGCTGAAAGGACTGTCCCTATAGGCAACAATTAACCTACTATGTCTGTGTTTTAACTGAAACGTTGAAAAAATTACACACTGAAGCATAAGGGATAAAAATTGCTTCAGTGTTTCCATAAACATTTGGCTTTAGTTTTCATCGAGGAGTCCTTGCACCCCAGAGAGAGCGATGTGAAACTTGCACATCTGTTAATTTGTGCTTTGGTGTTTCTTACTTCAGACACTTGCCTTTTTACTGTGGAATAGTTCACCTCACATCTTACCTTCATTTTTACTTCATTCTCTCATCCCATACATTGAAATGGGACAATAACAGTCCACCTAATTAAAGCCAAGACATCTCTTCAGTCAGACAGAAGGAACTGACTGAACAAGTGTCACTTGAGATGTTCCCTTCTGGACATCCCTAGGCTGCTGTACTTGAAGCCAAGCATTACAGGAATGTTTTCTGTTATACAGATCCATGGGAACTTGCTTTATATTGTATTTTCTGCCTCTCCTCTAGAATATGTCTTTGCCTGTTTTCCATTCATTCTGTCTAGTTCCCAAATCCTGTGCATAATTCAATTTGTACATTTTGTCCCTATTATTTTCCTCCTTTAGTTGTTTTTTATTTAAGACACAAAGGATTCATCTCTTGCTCTGCTGATAAATTCAGCACCTTTCTCTTATCCCACAGCCAAAAAAGAGCAGCAAAGCAACTGTTTTTCTCACCACTTTTACCAGGCTATGCTGAAATGCATCAGATGTCTACTGCTGACAATTTTCACTCCTTTGGAGGAACACTGTCTTGTTTGTTCATTTCAATCATATTTCAAGATCTGTTTGTGAGAAACTGGCACTCCATCCTTCTGCAGCACCCCACAGATCCAGCTGCCTGACCAGCCTCCTCCACAGCCACCACGGAGCCACCATTCCAAGAGCTTTCTGCTCTTCCAGTCCCCACCCAAAATCCCAAGCACACCTTACAAGGCACAGTGTGAAAACAAACACTTTTGGTGAAGTCTCTAGCAGATGTGTAAGCTTACTTACACACCAGTATTATTTCTGCATTAACTACAAGGTGCTTTAGTACTGACAGTCTACAGATGAATATATACCCCGTGTATACCAACACTTAAAACTAAGGACTTTGAAAATAACAACTTCAATATTTGAAGTAAGTATCAGCAGTAGGAGGAAACAAGCAATGAGGCTGAGTAAATGGAACTGACAAGTGCAAGAAAACCACAGACCATGCACCTACTCCAGGAAAGAAAAAGCAAAACAACAACAACAAACAACCCCCCCCCACCACCACTTTCCTTCATCCTTTGAAATCAGCAATAAAATTCAAACTCTATTATGGTCAAAACCACAACTAAAATGAAGTACAGAACTTCCAGGATTTAAAAACCACTCTAAAGTCTTGTCCGTACTAGCTTTCCAATCCTGGGATGAGCAACAGTGCTAGAACCTCTAAAAATACTTACAGTTTTACACTACCATCTAAATCAGCAGTTGTGAATGATGCAAAACTCGTGGTATTGGGAATACTCATTTGGGCGAGTGCCCTTCGCTGTACTAGTGGGGAAAAAAAATCATTAAAACATTCTAGCAGATATACAGCAGTACCACACGTTAATATTTTCTTCTCTAGCCAAAGCAAACCTGCTAGGTGTACAATGCAGAAAAAAATAAAACAACTCTCTCCTTCAGAATGTTTTAAAGTCATTGGAGACACACTACGAAAGAATGGCCACTACTCTCAGTAAATATTCAAACCCAACATTAAACAACATTATTAAAATAAGAGCTGACTATAAACCAGTTCTGACACAGGATGCAGGATGCAACCTCAGTGTGGAAGTTCACTTAAGAGAAAAGCAAAATCACTTTTTATGCAGAATTGCAAGCCCACAGAAACACCAAGAACTTTGCATTATTAAAAATTCCCAAATGTACTCTAAAATCTCAGTTCTTATTTCACTTCCATCCCCAAAGTAATCCAGAGCAATTGACCAATATTTCTACTGACTGAAGACATTCCACCATTATTAAACACGGGTGCATCAATAAAGTAACGGATAAAAAAAAGCAGAGCTGTTTTGTAATATTTAAAGGCAAGCAAGGCACAGATGGTTATCAGAGTTTGGTATCAACCCAATGGTAATACTGGAAACAAATTAATTTATGTAAAAAGGGCAGAAACACTAAAAGGGTCATTCAGCATGGTTTTATAGGGAACAAGCTGTGGCAGATAAGCACAGATTCATCTTTCAGCCAAGGACTATTTGCAATAAAGATAATTGCAAAGGTGTAAGATGTGTACATGGCACCCATGTGACTTTTTGATTTAGTAACACATGCCAAATATTATCTCAAAATAGTTATAAAATAATTGAAGTATACAGCAGGATTTCCAAAATGGCTTACTGACTTCAAAAATACTTGGTGCGAACTTCTAACGAAATTTCCCACTGACATCATGTACTAAGCATGATGTTCAAAATATTCGCCATGCATTATTATTCAGTAAGTCAGTTCTGATAAATTCTGGGGTACTTGGATTAGCAAAATTGTAAAAAATAATAATAGAGAACAGACACCTTCACATTTTGTTTCATTTGAAGCAAACTCAGTTCTACTAGAGCTGCACTCCTGAAAAAAGGACCAACCCCACAAATTAAAGGTTTCTCTCAGAGAACGGACACGGAGAGAAGCAACAAACTCCACACTGGCTTCACATGAAGCTGTAACACAGACTATCCAAAGTCCAACAGAGAGATAGCTCATCTTCACTTCTGTATATAGTGCTGGTGAAATGATACAGGGCAGGGGAAAGAAACTTACGCAGTTGGTACCTCTTTGTAAAGAAAACCAGAGAAGTTTCAGAAGATAGCCCAAAAAAATCCCACAAAAAAGGGAAAATACCCTTCCTGAGACTATGGCTCCAAAATTATGAGCACCAAATCAAGTGCTACTGGACAAGTCAGCAGTACAAATCAGACCTGGAAAAGGCACAGACATGCCACTGTATTTCTGCCAAATTAGTCAGAGCACACAACAGTAAGCTCAGGGAAGACAACTGCTGATACTGGATTTTAAAAAAATAAATTAAAACCTGTCAGTTCCAAATTCAGCCATCAGAGAAACATTTGTGCAGATCTGAAGGAGGAAAGTACATTTAGACCAGATGGGTGTACCATATACCCCCAGCATTTTTGACCCAGCACATTGCATTTCCAACATCCCAGAGCCTGAGAGCTTAGTTCAGTTTGTCAAGGTACACGAGAAGACGCCTGTCACAGCCTGTACCTTCACCAGGAGAAAGCAGGGGATCCAGAAGCCTCGTTAACCCAGCCAAAAGACACAGCAGGAACCAATAGCTCTGCCTTGACAAAGCTGATGGAAAGCACCAGAGGCAGACACCTGAGCCTTTCCAAGCACAGTGGTGGTTCACCTCTGTGAGTCTTCAAACTAAAACTGGCTACGCCCTTCCCAAAGACACACTTCAAGGTAAGTTACGAGATCCAATGCAGGAACAACTCAGAAAAACATGACGATGTGACCCAAACCAAAGCAGATGATTTAGTAACCCTCTGAAGCCTCAAACTCCTTGAAAGTACAAGCCCCTGTGTTCAAGCGTTCTCATTTATTAACTACGTGAATTGAGTTCTACACAGGACAAAAACATTACTTGTTTTCCTTTGGGTTGTTTTTGTTGTTGTTGTTTGTTTTGTAACCAGCACTGAAGAAGGCCTACAACACAGACAAATGGTAATGTGCTGTTCCCACCACTTCAGCAATGTTTTTCCCTGGGAACCCTATATGCTGGTGGCTGTGCATAGCTACCGAATGGAAGCAGACAATAATCCACTTTCCTATGATCAGCTCGCCAGCTGCGCAGCAAGCAGCACTGCTTTCACCACGCCAACCTAAGGGACAAACCAGCTAACACTAAATCACATTGCTATGCTTCCTTTTCCCTGCACAGACATTTTGTAGAAACTCAATAGAAACTTCTTGAGAATCTGAGGCAAACGTAAAATTCAAACACAAGACACTCATTACCTATGTGCCTGCTCTTCCTGAAAGTTTTGGATGGTGTTTCACTGTGCATGAATTTGCTAATCTTAGCAACAATGTTGTCTCTACTCAAAAGAAGCAGGTAAGCTAAGCACTTCTAACATAAGTTATTTTTTTGTTAGACTTTTAGTTTAGTCCAGCTACAAACTAGCTACAAATTGTATACAAAATCCCCAAGCAGGTTTCTTACACCCAGAGAGGACATCACAAAACAGCAAGTTGGCCTCTTTCACACAATCAAGATTGACTTTAAAATCAAGAGTAAGTAACAGACTTACACATAACCCCTTTAAAAATATTAATCTCTGCTTTCTTGGCGTGCATTTTACCTCTAGCTGTTACTAAATGATTTCTTTCATTCATCCCTCTGCCATTAAGTGAGCACCTTTTAAAGGTTCGTATTTCGATTCAGTTAGCCTACCCTGTCCTTTCTTCTGCTATTAGCAGATATATTCTGTACTGAAATAGGTGTCCTGCTTTGAAATTCTGGTGCAAACTCCAGGAAAGAAAAAAAAAAAACTGTTAAAAAGCATTTTTGCAGGGGATTTTTGACAATACAGCACACCCATTCACATCCTTCGACTATCTATCAAGGCGGACATCTTCCATGAAGACCCACACCAGCAGATCTCATGCATGCACGCACACAAATCCCAACACACACTACCTTGAGAACAAAATGCTAAAATTGTATTTATTTCCAGCACCTAAATCTGGTTGTTTATTGAGAAAACCGTAGCGAGTCTATGATACCACACAGGATTTTTCCAACCTGCAAGTCCCAGAAAGCCTGTTTGTTTTCAGGAGGTGGCTGTTTATCAAAAGCAACAAATTTCTTCAAGATTTGTGAGTAGGAGTCGAAGAAACAAGAGCCAAGTGAGGCTTTTTCTTCCATAGTTTCTCCCAACTGGTGGAAGGCTGCTAACATTGCTCTGCAGAAACGCAGAGGAGACCAAGGAGCCAGGAGATGCAACTGCCCTCTAACAGCACTCAGGGAATAAAAAAAGTCAAGATGAGAGCCTAGGTGCAGAGGCACAGGTTTAACTGCAGAGACGAGGGCAGCAGAGGTCTCACAGTAAAATACTGCTGCTCACAACCCACAGCAGCGCACAGCAGTCCCATGTCCTTGCCTCTTGTCAGCAAGTGTCACTACCTGACAGTGATAACTCATGGCAAGCCCACAAAAACCAGCATCCAAGTGTTACTGATGCCATTGGTGTTTTAGATCAGAACGTTTCATCTGAATTGATGATCCTGTTGGGGATCCACGCAGCATCGCAAACCGGGAGGTCTGCAATAACTCCCTCCCCTACAAAGCAAACTGTGGGGAAAAAACCCTGTAAAATCCATATCACAAAGCCTTAAAACTGCCACATCAAGCATCCTGGAGCAGGAACATTTTTAAATTAAGGCTTCTCAAATACACTATTTTCATCTCAGTTAAAAAAATAAATAACAGAGTAAGGCTTATTATACGTCCATTTTCTGACACTACAGAAGATGCTTGACTAGAGTAGGCCAATTTACACAAGTTAATTTGCTGAACCTAACATGCAAGAGTAAGCATGTATGTACCTGTAGCAATCAGGGACTAAAACTCTTTTTGTTATTAAAAGCACTCTGTTTGTAGGAGGCCTGTCAGTCCAAAACAATACCAAAGAAATCCAAAATGTTTCAGTATCAGTTAAAGGTTACATGGCTTTCACTGAAATAGGATGACTTTGTTACATCAAACACTGAAAAGTAGAAAAAAGAAGTTAGAAGTCCAAGTACTACCAACTTCAAAAGAAACTTCCTGACCGAGACACACCTACACCCAGCTGAAGTATTTCAGCTTTGGTCACACACAACAACTCAATCTTCTGAAAAGCAGTCACCCCACCACCACCGCTCAGTTTTGAAGGTATTCTTATTTAACTAGAGAAGTTGTGCTGTCCCAGACTTCGTCCATGAATATGGCATCTCCTTGGTAGACCTTCTTCACCAAAAAATTAAGGAAGTTCACACAGGAAAGCCACTTCTGGTAACGCAGCACTATCACCAAAACTCACGACTTCAAATCTCAAAGGCACAGCATCTCAGATCTTCAGGTGCATGAGTTTTCCCAGCCTAGGCACCACCCATTCCACTTCCTAAAAAAGACCTTGCAGAAACATACCATGAGATCAGACAATTAAAGATTGATAAATACATACAAATGAACCCTCTGCAAATGGGTCAAGTGACCCATTATGTTATTCCTTCCTAATACTCAACCTGAAACTTAGCATCTTGTAATGTAACGCTCTTGCACTGCCAGATAACGCCTCCAATTTACCTAGCCTTCTCCCTGCTCTGCTCCCTCCCCCAGTTTGCTACCAATAATAGCCTGTGAGATAAAGTTATCACACATATTTACTTTCAGAGTCTTGCACTTCAGCAACAGCCTAATTTCATTTGTATTTCAGGCTGGTGGAAGGAGTAGAGTTCTCACATCTTTTTGGACGCATACTTAATCCAAGCTAGTTTAACCAATTTCAGTATTAAAGCAGCATCTGTTTTTACTTGTTTCATATGGGAGTTGATATGAAGTTGGCGAGCACACAAGCCTGCCAAGTCAACACCTTTTCTCAGTCTGTTTTCCAAGTGCAACTACTTAATGTAGGTCTCCTACGCTTAATTAACACTTATTTTCAACCCTATAACACGAGGATTAACTACAAAATAGAACTAAAGGATCCTATGTGGCAAGCTAACTCCCAAACATCCACGTTGGCATCGATAATACCACACACAAACACAGAAGCAAAGAAGATGTCATATTAATTAACACACTAGCACAGGCAGAAGGAGGAAGCAGCTCCCTTTCCACCTGGTAAACCTTTGATGGTTTTGAATATTTTCCCTTTCAGACGATGGTGGGAGGCAGAGAAAGCGAAGAGTCTCTGCGGCACGCACACCGGAGATCAAACGCGGGGACAGCAAAAGGCTGGCAGGTGAAGAGCCGTGTGGTTCGAGGAGTCACCTTCACCCACAGCACACAGGTTTAGTCATTTCACCTGCTATTTTGGCTGCCTGTCAGTTTCATTTGCGCTTCACAGCTCACCCTCAGCACTTGATAAAAATCAAAGCTGATTCGTGACATTAGAGTGCCTGCAACAGGAAACTGGTGCGCAGCACCCGCCTGCCAGCACAGCCACACCGCCAGGAGCTCCAGCCGGCTGCTGGAGGAGCAAACTGACAACGGTTTAGAATCACAATGGAGAAAATCAGAAAGCTTTACATTTAATTACATTTACATGCAAATGGCACACATTTCAACGTTCCAATAAAGTTCATCTCCAGTCACCTGCACACTAGAGCAACAAAGTCTTTTGACTGCACATGTGTTGACATTGTGGACTATGCAAACCACAGCACAAAGTCTCAGTGGCCCTAGAAAAAAGTTGTATTTTGCAACCATTATTTTGCCACTTGCTGAATTAGAAGTGGTTTACTCAGTTGTGCACACAGTTTAGCATACCAGAGACTGAGTGTCTGCTAAAGATGCCAGTTTTCCAGACAGCCTACAGGTTGCTCTAAAAGTCTAACACCTTTTCTCTCTTTATCCAAGATGTAAAAAACATACAGACCGAGTTTTAGATTTTTCTTCTCACAAATTAAAATCTGATGGAAATGTAAGATAATCAGTCCCTAGAGACAGCACCTACGGAACTCGAATGCACACACCTTCTCCAGTTGTTTACAAACAACAGACCTAGCCAGGGGTTCAGAAAGATGCTGTGCCTTCCTAACAGGCAAAGAGAAAATGTCTGACTGACAAGATGTCTTAGCCCCTTTCAGCATCAGAAGGCACTCTGCTGCTACCTAATTAAGACACATTCTCTTCTCGTAAAGTATTAACAAAGCACACATTTCCCCAGCTAGCACTATATTTGTCATCCTTGACTAAATTACTTCTGTATTGTATTTCATGCACTCTTCCGGCCCACATCCTGCTGGGCACTGAACGCTTACTACTGGGAACAGGGGAGAGGTTTGCCCAGATGAGCTCCAGTGCTTTGCTAGATATATCGACAATGAAAAAAACTGGTTATCAATAAAGTAGCCATTATGCTTGTAATAAAGCAATCCCCGTGAAAAATCTGATGAGAAGAGAGTGAGCACGTGCAGGGGGGATCAGTCTCTCTCAGAGCATCACTGCCCGCACTGGCGAGGATGTGCAGGCAGCTACAGAAGTTGCAGGGTTACCTTTAACCAGCCTGTAGCCTCACCTGCTTGGCTTGCGTGCAGGCCACCATCCTTACGATGCCTGAGCATCGCCTCTGACCACCGAATGAGCAAAAAAAAGCCAAAACCTAATCCAGCCTCCTAAACTCCCAAGTCACAGAGGAGAAAACTGTGTCACATTTACTGTATTTTCCTATGTGCTTTGCTGAGGACTGATGCTTAACAGCACCACATAAAATGATGCTAAATCCCAAATTATCCTCACAGCCCTCATAAACCAGCGGCTGAGCTCTTCCCGGAACAGAGTGCTGGGTGTCGCTCACACTGGGTTTAAGGGCTTTATTTTAAGTGATTTTTTCAATACCCTCTTGAAACACCACCGCCAGCAGGACGGTACCAACAGATCGAACGGGTTCCCGTGATCGAGGCGCTATCCTGCGGCTGGCCGCTCCTGCACGGCGGCCGAGGAGGTGACTGGGGAGATAATCCCTAATCCCCGCGGATCGCTCGCACTCCAACGAGATCTCTACTCCGAGAAACTTCAGGGACCGTCCTGCACCGCCCTTCCCGCACGGCCCCCCCGCTCCTCACCTCGGCCCCTGCCCCAGCCCCCGCCTCGGCCTCGCCGGGCAGGGCCGCCCGTGCCGCCACGCCGGGCTG
>VZRW01013689.1:707659-721740 GCA_013398125.1 Aegotheles bennettii | reverse complement strand
GGGCGCGGCTGCCCCCCAGCGCCCCGAGCCCCCTGGCTCCCGCCGCCCCCGCGGCACAGCAGCACGGCCCGTTCGCTGGCTCGGGCCTCCATCCCGCTGCGGAGCCGCTCTCGGTCGGGGTGGGCTCGGGCACAGCCGGCTCCGGGCAGCACTCCCGGGGGCGTTAGGAGGAGCAGCGGGACGCGGGCCCGAGCTGTGGGGGGTGTGAGGGGCCCGTGCCGCTCCCTCCATAGCAGGAGGGGTCCGACATGCGCCTGGGTAACTCGGTCACCAGGGCTGTGCCATCGGTTTCTCAGTTATTTATGAAGGGGTCTTTTAACAACAGCAATTTTCCCGTTAATGGCAAGCAAGGGTTCCGTTACCTGCGCCCACGCTGCCCTTGTGTCCCGTGCCACAGCAGATTGAGATTTTGCCCTTCCTCATGGCTGCAAGTGTGCGAAGGAACTCAGTCCCTGTGAAGTCATTATCCTCTCGGCCTGCCTGGGAATGCAAGTGCAGGTCACTTCAGTTTTGGTCTCTTAATCACCAGAAAAGCAGTGAAAGGGCCATTCCCGGTGTTCGGCCATGGGTGCAATGTTCTGAAACGCCCACCCGTGTGCCTGACCCCGGCACGGCAACGCTGCCGTGTGCTGAGCACACAGAGCTCAAAATGGCAGTGACAGATGGGGGTCCCTGTCCAGCGCCGGCAGCCGGCTCGCATCGGTTCCGAGCTTTTCAGCCTGGGAAAGGTCCTGCACCACCCACATAGGCCTGCAGAAACCCAGCTGTACTCCCGCATCCCCCTACCTCTGTCCTGAGCCCGGTGATGTGACTAAAACATAGTAACGCCATCAGCACCATTGATCCTCGCTGTCACTCCAGGCAGCTGCAGCCCCCAGCTGGATTTCCCATCCCTGGGCTTCATTAAGGTGGACTTTCTCCTAAAATGTAGGAGCATCAGCATCAAGAGATGCTGCTGTAGATGCACAGGCCTTCACAGACCAGCTAGATGGTATCCATGAGGTTCTCCTGAGAGCTTTTTGATGCTGTCCTAAACTGCCCAGCAGCAGCCTCTGGGAACTCCTGGGTCTGCAGGGGCAGACAAGCCTCATCACCCGGGGTGGCCGCTGGCTCCTCCGCCCCACCACAGTGCTCGGGCTGAGCCTCGCCACCAGTGCTGGCTTCGGGATGAAAAATCAGAGTGATTAAAATAGGATTTGACAAATAACAAGTGCTGTTTTGGGCAGGTCGTTGCAATTGAATAGAATTGCTTTCAAACAGGTCTGCTGGTAGCCGGAGAGCCGGCTGGACACAGCCAGGCCGTGAGGAAGTGTCATCTCAGGTACACACTCCCCAGTGCTGACGGTGGCGGGCGGGCTGGTTTGCTCTGTCACCTCTGTCCACACACACGTGTGCTCCTCAAAGCAAACTCATTTCTAAACAAACAGGTTTGTAACTTAATGTTTGTTCTTCCGTCAGCTGCTCGGCTTTGATCAGCCAGTTATTTCCATCGCTTTCAATGGGGCTGCTCACGTCTGAGTGTCTTGTTGAATCAAGGCCTAAATATTTTGAAGACCTGCATCAGCAAAACACACATCTGCTCTAGGCTAATCTTACCCAGCAAACCCCATGGCATGCTTAGCCGTAAGCCACTCTTCAGACCTATCAATGTTAAGATTAAGTGCTTTGCTGATTTGGAGCGCTATAATTTTCCAGAGGACGTGGCTGCTGCTTCTCCAGACACCAAAACTGGCCTGAAAACGGGCTGGGAGACACAGACGACATCCTCAATGCAGAGACCCGGATGGGTCGGCTGAGGCAGGGGCTGCACCCAGGATCAGAGCACACGGCTGTGCGCTGGCCCTGCCTTCAGCAGAACATCTCTAGAGTGGGCTGAAGGTGCTGCAGGCAGCGGGTGTGGAGCGGAGGGAGGTTGAGGCAAGAGGGGAGCTTTCCCCCGGCCGCCTTGCCGTCCCTCTCTGCTGGGGTTGCATCAGAGGTCTCGCTCCCAGCCAGCACGCTGGCTTTCATAACAATAAATTATAACTTGGCACTTCTGGAGCACTCTGCAGTTCAAAGCCTTGCTGAAACATTATCTAATTAATTCACACAATAGCCCTGGAAGGCAAGAAAGGGAGGTAGCGAGCTGCAGTGCTTGCCCAATGACAAACACTGAGTCAGTGGGGGAGTGGGCGGAAATTCAAGGGCCCTTGATGTTCAGATCTGAGACGGCATCCTTCTTGTCATAACAGCATTGCAGTCATTTAAAAACTAGCGCCCGTATATTTAATTACAATTACAAACTACACCAAATTAATAGATTAAACAGGGAGAGAAAATTTTATCCTAATTAGCACCCCCCCAAAAAAATCACATGCTTTGCACATCTGTAAGATGTTAACCAAACCAATTAAAAAGTGTAACTATGTGGTATAAGCACAATTAGCAAAACCCCCTCTTAAAGGCTCGGGGCGTGCAGCAGAGGCTGCCTGGCCTCACAGCTTCACCTCAGGAAGCCGGGGCACTGCTGCTGGGACCCTGTTCCCCCACCGCAGGTGGAGAGGGGCTTGGTGAGGCAGTAAAAGCCACCCTGTCACCCCCGCAGTGCCTGCGGGATGAGATCCCCATCCTCTTGCCCAGTATTTTTTTATTGGACAAAAAGTAAAAATAGAAAACTGTAAGGGTGCAAGAGGAGGTTTTGGTCCAAATAAAGAATCTCAAAATGACACCAGCACTGTAATGATAGCAGAGCAGATACGTCAAGAAGAAGAAATAAAAAAACAGGAATTTATTTACCGTAACTATCATTACAGGAGATAATGGGCAATTAGAAACAGTATTTCATAAACTCACATCATCAGTAGAAATATTTGTATAAAATACATTTCTAGGCGTGAAGGGTTATAAGAGGTATGTTCAGAGATTTAATGTAATCCTTAATATAATTCCAGAGGTCCATTAATCAGCTGGAAGACCTTCTGTAACAATACAACTTTATTAAAATATTCAGTAGTTACAGACCAAAAAGACCAACTGGAGCTAATTAACCCCAGGAAAAATCTTGTACAGTACTCTGAGTACCCGACTGAAATAGAGGGGGGAAGAAAAACAAAGACAAAGTTGCATTAAAATGCAATTAATGGAAAATATTGCTAGGAAAACAAACTGAAGCAGCGCTAAAAAAAAAATGTGACCTGTATACAAGGGAATATTCAGAGGGGAAAATGGAGTGCATATGTGGAGATTTTCCCATTGCGGAAGGGTTGTTGAAGGGGAGAAACCTTATGAGCAGAAACCCCCCAGCTCACTAGTACCATGCATTAATGTGTCTATTGATGCAGGATAAAACATGTCTCCTTACAAGCAATTCAGATGAAAATTAAGCCTAGCTGCTTTGCTTTCCTGACCACCAATTATCTCATCAGAAACCTGCACTAGAAAATAAACCTCTCTGCAGGACAGAGTACCTGGCTATGAAATTTTGCCATGCAGTTGCAACCCAGCAGCTAACACATCTTCAGCTCTGGGGCAAAGCCCTTGTTGTACCCTTGTTTTCCCAGTGCATTTTTCTCAGAGTTCATACTAGGTTGATTCTGTTGGTCTGGCCGTGCCGTAACAATATCCAGCCCCTGGAAGCCTTCCAAGGAAGTTGGTGAGCAGGGGATTACTGTGCGTTGCTGCTTTATAGCCCAAATGGTTCTCAATAATTGAACATTAGCGTGATGGGAGAAGTACCAATAAAACTTTTATTATAAATCTTTGCCTTCCTCCAGGATTTAGGGTCAAATAAATAAAGCCATGCACAATTAGCATACTGTTTTTAGCATCAGCAGTTATGAAAAATGTGACACGTCCATAGATTTTCCTTGGGCAGCTCATTTCTCTGTCCTTCACTAACCTTTTCCTCTCCCAGTAATGGACTATTTTTTATGTCAAGCACTTCGTGGCAGGCTGAGCCTAACTTTTCCATCTCCCACCTCCCTACCCCAGGGTCTGCATCTCCATCAGTTCATCAAATTTTATTGACTTTATTGAGCCAAAGAAGCCCCAGTTACAGACTCCTTCCATAGAAGGCATGAAGGGGTTTTGGGGGGCATGTGCCCCATGCAGCAGCCCCTGATAGAGCGCGTCTCGATTTCCAGCACAGTGCATGCTGCAGACAAAGCCCGTGTTAAACAACACCCCCAGGAAATTAGCATTAATTAGCAGGGTGCTGCAATCCTGCAAGCGACTGTCATTTATCCCACTAATGTCAGCTCTGCACTATGGGAGCTCTTAGAATTCCTGACATTAAAACTGTTACCGGCCACAAATAAAATGTAACTGATATTCTTTCAGAAATGGAAAAAGTACAGTGGGGTACTCTGCACATTATTGCTAGGTAGCGTTAAATCAAATATCAATGATGAAAAGAACGCCATGGTTAGCAATCGAGTTTATTTTAATAGATGCAATAAAAGTCCCATGACTTACAGCTTTGCCTCTAAGGGGAATGTTCTCGCTGGAGAAAATATGAAAAAAAGACAAAAGCGCGCATTTAGAGGTAGAGCCTTCCCTTGCTCCAAGGCTGCCTGTGCTGTTTGCTAGTGCTGGCAAGATTTCTGTTTTCCTTCTCAAATGACCGTTTATGCCTCAACCTTGTTTTTCCCAAATATCCTGAGCTGCCATCAGAATCAGTACACTCAGTGCAAAACAACCCAACATCCAGAAAATCCCCTTTGTGCAACATTTAGTGTGAGATTTTAAACTCTGCAAGTTCAGCTACAGAGTTCCCATTCCGACCTTCACCATCTCTGCTGTAGCAAAGCTCCACGGGAGGCAGCAAGTGGTGACATGGCCGGCCTGTGCGGCAGGAGCTGGAGAGAGGACTGGGACCTGCCAGAGGCGGGGGCTGCCCTGCCCGGGCACACACAGCACTAGCCCAGATGGCCCAAGAGGCACATCTGCCATGGTCACAGCCTGCTCGGGTGCTGAGTGCTACCCATGGCTGGGCCTTGCTCCAAAAGCATCCCTGGGAGCTCGAGGTGAGCCAGCAACTACTCACAGTTGCTGCCATGGTCAAGGCCAACTCCCCGAGCTTGAAAGTGCTGCATAAATCACTGCCAGTGGCAGGAAGACCTGTCAAGAGTCTTCTGCACACCTCTGCTACCTGCACAGGCAACCCCACTTTTCTGTCTACATAAAGAGAGCTTCTGCCTGCCAGAACTCAGAACTACTGCTCCAGGTGCAATCACAGCTCTCTTCCTCATCAGCAGCAGGCACTGGCAGGGGACCAGGTGGAGGAGAGAGATGAGTCAAACAAAATGCTGCCTTTTGGATGCTCTTACAAAGAAGTGAAGTGAGGTTCTTCTACAGCACTGCTCCTGCCTTCCTTCTGGTGGTCACCACAGCCTTTGCTTCCAACTATAAAATTGCGATAGAATGTTAAATATATACATCTGCACATCATTTACTGAAAACATTCTTTTTCATTCAGCTGATCTGAGTACTTGCAAGTGGGAGGGAGGGATCTGCACAGCGAGGTCTCCAGGAGGATGATCACTGCTGTGGGACTGTGACCTGCAACAAGATGTATTTGTTCTCCAGTGGCATAAGTGGCATTTGCCCTTCAGACCCTCTGGCATAAGGACCTGAACCATCAGTGTTATACCGGCGGTATCCTGACCTAGGTAAAACGTTCATTGCAACACAGACTGGCTGCTAAAATGATGAAAATCACTTCATTTACTGCCACAGCTGCCAAAGCTGCCAGCCCTCGTAACTGGACAACACTGACCAACCAACCTGTCACACTCTCCTGAAGCCAAGTGCTCTTCACCACAGTCAGGAGAGCTTTGCTGACTGACCCCAGGTGAGGACTGGTTCCTGCGGGGGTCAGCAGATCACAAGCCGCAGACTGAGTTGGATCTGTAGTAGTGGTGCTTCCTCAGGTGCCAAGCTGGGGTAAAATATATCATCCTCATGTTGCCTTGAAAGCCAGGTAAAACTGAGCCCTGAGTAATAAAAATGATTGGTTGCACTCGAGCAGAAGCCTGCTGTCCAGAGCAGCCGGTGTGTACTGATGCTGCCTACAAAACTTCGGTTTCACCACATTTTATATATGTATGTAATGGTCCGTCACCTCTAACATACAGGAAGTGCATGCAATATACAGGAGATGTACACTTTATTTACATCATCTGCAGTGGGTTGGTGATTGGTCTGACTGGTATACGCTGGAGAGAAAACTGCTTTCGGTAGTGCTTTTCCTGGTCCTCGATGGGGTGAAAGAAATTAAAGGAGGTTGGAGAAGACATTCTGCATACCCCTGTTGCACAGGTCCTTTCCCCACACCTGAAAAGGTCTCCTGCGTCCCAGGGAGGTGAGTTTTCCTTAGCTTTGCCAAGGATGTGCTGGCTGCTGTGTTCTCCTCCTGTTGCCCCACCTGGGGACAGCTCGCCAAGTGATGGCCTATCACACTGAGAAGACGAGGAGGTGAATCAGACGAAAGAAACACAGGAAAAGAAGCAGAAACCGAGGGGTGGTTAAGGGCTTGCCTTGTCAAGCCGCACGTCTACAGGGTACAAGAACACTGCCAAATACACATTATCCAAGAGTTTTAACACAATTTATTTTATGCTTAAATAATCAACTAGATCATCCAGTGTTTGTTGTTTTCATACATATGTAATTAGAGCTATTATCAATGAATGCTGTTTCCATATGAATATAATCAACAAATTAAAGTATTTCACCAAAACCCAAATAAAAATGCCCTTTAAAACACAGCAGCCTTAACAACCTAATATTACACTGCTAGGATGATTACAGATGATTGGCTTACTGAAAGATTCTACATCTTATAGCCAGTACACAATACAGTAATAATTTTACAGCGTGCTGCCAGTCTATTAGCTAATAATTTCTCTTCAGTTCATTTAAAAATATCCCAAACTTGTGCTCCTTAGAGCACCAACCCACTTCTAAAGCTGCAAGCATTACCCCCGTTATAAAGCGAGAACAGATAGCACCCCCCTCCCCATAATGCAACTACTGTATATGTTATGGGTTTTAGGTCATTTCATTGAAAAATTGGCAACAGCAACAAATATTAGATGAAGGGCTTTGTGTTTACAGATAAAATCTTATTTTTCATGTTGCAGTATAGTGTTTGCAAAACTGGAAAAGATTTAATCAAAATAAGGTGAAACACATGCATCAAAATATTAGTACTCTGAAGAAAAATTTTCACAGAACTACAGAATTCCTCATTTTGGGAATCATTTAAATTTGCAGCAGATTTTAAAGATTTTTTTAAAATCAAGCTAGCGTTTTTGCATATACAAACATTATAATTGCTAATATACAAGAATCTGTGAAGATACACCCAGAATATCCCTGTAGGTGCAGCCATTTGAGACACCTAGCCTGCTCAATGCATTTGCAATATTCTGTTTGTGATCGAAAAGGCAGTGCCTTATCAACATTTATTCTATTTTGTTAGAATTTATACAGTGTTATTTATTTACAGCAAAACTATTGATGTTTAAAAAAGAAACAAATAGTGTTTTATACCCTGACAGTTTGGGTCCAAGAAAAATAAGGCGAGCTGTTGTGGATTTTAGTAATTTTAGTGTCTTTCCATAGTTTAACCATTTTGTCTTCGTACATCCCTTCTGGCCACAGGAATTTATTTCTTTTGAGATGACATCAAACTGCTTGAAAGAAGCTGTTAACAGCATGGCATCTTGTATATACACTGCACTGGTAACTGTGCACCCTCCAATCCTGTGAATGAACGTGAATTTCCATGCTCTGTAAATTGGCTCATGCTAAATTAATTTTTTTTGTTTGTTTTTTTTCTTGTTTGTTTGTTTTTGCATAAAAACCATGCGGTTAATGTGTGGAAGCAGCAAACACACGCACACTTTTATAGGTGAATGTTTAATTCCTGTTGATTTTTCTTCTGTGAGTGTCCCTCTAGAATACTGGCAGTAAAAGCACACAGTCCTATGGAAAGAAAAGATAGCACAAATCATTTCAAAGTATCTTGTTCGGATCAATTTTGTGCCTTTCCCTGACTAAGCAGAAGAGTTCTAATTGGCACTATGGAATTCTGCAATAGGATAAATCACACAATTCCTGGGTAGGTAATGGCATTAGTTGAGCTCCCAGCATGAAGGAAAAATGCAGCCGCAGATGTCCATGTTGCTTGTGAACCGATTTACAAGTACATTTGCAACACGCTGCATTTCATCACTCCAGACAAAGTACCAGCTCATCAGATCCTATGATGACAGGGACAGGTACTCTCCATAGCGGAAGAAACGGCACCATCTCCAGAATGAGAGCTGCTGCTTTTACAGCATGTTTTTGTTTATTGTTTGTAAGCATTCCCACAGTGGTGGAAAACCTGCACTCCTTGCACATCCACCTCTGCCAGTCGCTCAGGGAACGTTAGCAAGAGAGCCAGGAATGCAGAGCCCAGCCTTTTTAGGAAGCTTGGTGAAGGACAAAGCGAGGAAGAGAAGCAGCCCCATCCATCTCCCATGTGGCTCATGTGAGCGGCACTGAGGAGGCAGGGGGTCCAGCTCCTGCTGCCTCACCCATCCAAAACCAGTCACGCAGCCATGCACATAAGGACAGCGAGGTTGTTACATCTGTTGTACAACAGCAATGCCGTGCAGTGAGGGGGCAGGAAGCAGAAATACAAACACACCAGTGAGCAGGAGCTGGAAGAGCTGTGTGTTCCTCAGCACCTGGGCACAGGGCAGCCTGTTTGGGAGCACAGCTTGCGCAGCGCCTGCAGGGTCCAGGCTGGCACAGACATGTCTGTTTACTAATCAGGTCACAGGTCCACGCGCATTCCCCAGGAGTGCTCATACTCTCCTATGCTAAAGCAATCTGTCCTTGCCCACATCTATGGTTGTTGTAAATCTATCCTGCTGCTGGAAGCTGCCTGTTCACATTGCAGCAGTCATGCTGGCTCACGCAGTGCCATCCCGCAGAATTGCATGCAAGAGTTCTTGGCTTTTCCTTTCAATCTGTATTTCGCAATGGGTTGATTTGCAATGGTGACAAAGACACTTTTACAGCAAAATCTAGCTAAAATTGTGATTTTTTTCAAACATTCAAAGAAAAAGCAACACCTCTGCTTCTCAAACAGGATTTTTTTTCTTTTGTCATCAGGAAACAAATTGGTTTTCTGTCAGAATCTCCTGCCTGTGCAAATACATCTGCTTCTGCACTCAAATAAAATGTTTTCAGTAGACTCTTGACTGGACTTACAATTACTTAGTGCGTATTTATTCATGCTTATCATATCAAAGTTTGGATCACAGAGATTCATCTTATGGGACGAAGTTTCCCCCTGAGCAAAGGTTTATTATCTAAGGAAGACTCTCTCCAATTTCCTCAGGGGCTCTAGCACGGAAGGGTTGCTTACTGGAAATCACAGGAGAAATGCATCAGCAGTCATAGGAACAAATCTGGTTCTGAGGAACTCAGACTCCGGCTTTCTGAAGGTCAGAATAGGTTTCATACATTAGGTAAGGACTAATACCATTTTATTTTAAAACGAAACACTGCTTCCTTATCCCCACTGTGTATTGCATCAGGCTTGTGTGCTGGAAGGCTCTTTATCTGAACTGCTTACGGGGTTCAGTGCCCCACTTCGCCTTCAGTACCTTTGAATTCACAAATTTCCACTGGATTCCCCCTACAGATTGACAGTAGAGAAGCATGGAAGTGAACTTGGGACACAATTTCATACAAGCAGTGCCATCTCTTTGGCTTGCCTTCCTTTTGTATCCTTGAGCTCCGTGAAGGAGAAAGACATGTCAAGAGAACCGCCTCCCTTTTCAAAACATTAAATATTTTATGAGTATGTTGAGCAGCAAGCCACGTGAAGCAGTATTTTTCTATTAGCACACATGGGAGGGCTCTCAATAAAAGCAGGACTTCAGTGGCTGTGCTAGGTGGACACAGTAGGTGCTCACCAGATGCTGAACGCATGCCAGCTGCCTTGCAACACTTGCTCCTTAGGGCTTGATCCCATAAAGCCCTCAGCTGAATCCCACACACTGAGTGCCATTGGTCTCAGATGGCGCTACTCACACTCACAGAAAGCCCGTACGGCCCGGTGGCTTTAAAGGATATCTTATGTTATAGCAGTCAGAAGGGACTAGTGACTCAGGAGAGACTCTGCTTCTGTCCTTTACCTCCACATCACTATCCAGTATGTTTTCCAGGTCTTGTTTATCCCGTTCTTAAAACTTACAGTCAATCCTATACCAGATGTATAGGAAAAGGATGACACACAGACTTGCATTTCATAAACTCTTCCTCTGCCCAATTCCTAAACCCCACCAAAGCTAAGAAAAGTTCTGAGTAGAAAAAAGACAAACCATGAGCATGGTAAACACATGCACTTGAAGCCATGATTGACTGACCAGCATTGATAAACAGACTGGCTCCTCCTGTATTTACAGACACATTTGCCGTGTGAGTACAGCTACGAGATCGAGACAAAGCAGCCTCTGGCCTCACGATGCTCCAGCACGATATTACAGAGCCCCTGCGATGGTGTCTTACTCTGTGCATTTGGTTTTAGTTTGGGAAGTTCTTATACTGTCAGTTGCTGTGTTGTTATAATCCTTAAGGCTGGATCAATAAAATTCACAAGACACAGCTGGTAAGGATTATTTGTTGGCAAATAGAGACATTTCATTGGCTCTCTACAAGGACTTTGACTTGCATAACTGCCCTCAGCTGTGGAAGAAGCCTCTCACTCAGTAGATTTGCTTGCATGCAGCTCCTTCACCATTTGTGTTTAAACTGACATTAAGGAGTAGAAAGTGTTGTGGATTACAAACACTAGACTTTGTAAAACTCCTCAAAATCTTACGTGTGCCTCAGTATTGTTTTGTTTTATGTTCCCAAAAGTAAAGCTCAGTTTCTATACAAGACCTCAAGGTCATTTTCTGCTTACAAGATCAAGGACCATCTATTCAGCTTTTCAGCTGGAAGGAATGTCAAGGTAGCAGAGGCAAGCCATTGTGCAGCCCAGGTGTTAGCCCCCGTGCAGTGCAGCGCTGTGCTAGCAAAAGGCTTTAGCAATGGAAGAAAATTGATCACACTGACCATTCAGCGGTTGGCTTTCGGCTTTCATGAGTAACTTTTCTTCTCCACGTGTCTGACTTCTTTCTTTGTTTTAACCTTGTAAGCTTCTCCCTGCTTTAAAGGAAAAGTATAAACATTAACATAGCCTGCAGAGTGCTTGCAATTATAAACCTGCTTCCAAACCAGGCTCCACACTTTGCTGTAACAGGATAAGTAAAAAGCAGTTAAATCACATTAACACTTCATTTCAAAGATACACACAATCTACTTATCCACTCTGCTGAGCTGCAAAAGCACAGGCCTGAAATATCATCTTCAAGCAAAAATCACACCATCTGCAATTTCAGCATGACCCCTGGGCTGGAGCGCCTGGCTGGCAGCCCTCGGGAGAGCCCCTGCCATCAACTGCAGCAGGATCCACTGCCACCATCAAGGGAAATCACCTTTCCCAACCGGCCTCCTGGGTCAGCCAGGATCGGCAGACATTTCTGACGGCACAGGCCACGGCTGCTGTTATGATGTTTCACAATGTCTGTGCTTAAAAGTGAGCAGGTTAGTAATGGAGTGAGGAGGAAGAAAGCCATCAAAACTCACCACTGAAGCAGCGCAGAAGTAAAACCACAGACAGTGCCAAGCAGCGCAGGTTTTAGTGTCTTTAAACAGCAAACCCCCAAATAGATTCCATCTTTGCTTATTAAAAATGGCTCAATAATAATCTAAAAATAAATACTCCACTAATCACAAGCCTCATTCACATCAGAGAAAGGCATCTGTTTACGTGTGGTTATCGGGCAGAATTTACCCTTCGGGTGATCTGCATTGATGTATTTGTAACTATTTCTAGTTTCTAAGTAATCTAATCTGGTGCAGCAAATTGAAAATATTTCTCCTTTGCTGGGCAAGATTTATTTTTTCCTTGATAAAGGACTACAAAAAACAGGGTGGAAATATGCTTATTTCAATGCTCCTGTTTCTGTGTCCCTCCTCTTTTTTTCTAATTTTTATTTTTCTTTTTTTACTACAAGCAGGTAAAGAGTATTTGTTATCTTTGTTCCTGAATCTGTTTTCACTTGGATAAAAACTCCATTAACCCCAATGACAACTCTACTGGAGCACAGACCTCCCAGGGCCACGTGCTGGGGAACAAGGCATGAGGAGCTGCCCTGAAGCCATTTGTTTCCAGAGGCAGTGCCCATTTCCCCAAGACCTCCTCAGGATGGAGGACAGCTTGAGGGACAGCCTGCCCACACCTGCCTGTGCCCCCCAAGGCCCCTGCCAGGCCTGCCCTTCCCACTGCCCTCCCTTCTTTTTGGGGGTGTTCAAGCTGGGCACAGTCGGGCCCTGTGGAAGAGCTTCTGATTTTAATTGCCAGGGACAAAATCCTGTCTTGGTGTTTGCTTGTACAGGATACTGCTGCTTGGGTATGGTCACGTCCCCCTGAATCCTGCAAACCCTCAGTCCCAGCACAGGGGTTATTACGCAGGTGGCCAAGAGGCCAGTGGGGACCAGGCTCATTCCTTTGGGCTGGTGACAAAGCAGAACACTACACCTACGGGTGGGTGTAAGGCACAAACTCTGCAGGGGCATAACCACACCCACAGATACAGCTCGTCTGAATGGCACAAAACAGGCCCCAAAGCTAGGATTTAAGCCTGCTGCCTGTTATACAGACACAGACCTTAAAGCTTCTGTGCTGGCAGAATTCAGCTGGGCCCCCCTGACACAGCCCCTGCTCACACACAGCACAGAGACCCCTGCCCCGTTACCCACACCCACAGCTTGCCAATAACCACAAGCACCGCACTTTGCCAAGGCTTCTTGTTAAATGCAAACCTCCAGCCCTTTAGCAGCACTTTCTAGCAGTCAACACAACCCTCCACGTCTACTGTTATTTCCTGGTAGTCCCCGTTCCATTACCATTTCACCAGCTTTCCTCTCATGGGGGATAACAACGCGTCTTACTACCTTCCGGGTGATCTGTGGGAAGCAATACATGAAAAGTATCGTTTGTTTTTTTCCCAGATTCTAAAGGGAGAAAGTATGTTAAAAGAAGTTACTTGAAAGCAAAGACTCAGAGCAGCGATGTAATTCATTATTACTTTTCTCGTGATGACGTTGCCTTCTTCATCAGTAAACTGCTCCTCTGTTACAGATTCACCAGGAATGTTTTTTGCTTCCTCACCCTAAAGAACGTGTTATAAGATTAGCAATATAACCTATATTCTGCCAAACCCACACATATTTCCACACCAATCCAAGCAACGAGCACATGCTAGCTTCAACTTTATGTAACAGATTGCTTTATGTCACACAAACAGTATGGAAGCCTTGCTCATTTAGCATGCCAATACCTGTGCATTTATTCTACAGAATGTGTCCTTAAAGCCTGTAGTGAGCTTCTAGCACATTGCTCTTATTAACTAATTCATGACATGAAGCCCTCTGGGCAACAAATCATCTTGTCAGTCTGAGTCCTGTGAGATGGAGGCACAAGTTCATGAGGATATAATCTCTAATCAGACATCCATGAGGTTTTCACAGCTCCTCAGTGCCCAGCACACAGGAACATGGTCTAATGCCAAAACAAAGTGGGGGAAATTTGGGGTTTAAAAATACAGCTCTGCCTGTGGCTTGCTAAACACAAGATCTGAAACACACACACAGAAGCCAAGACTTTTCAGCATTTACAAAATGGAGAAAGGTATCTTACGTGACGCTTCCTGGCACGACAGCGCCTGTGGACCTGCCGAGGAGCCTCGGCAGCGTGGTGCATGGCTGCCTGCGATCAGCAGCCCTCCAGCCAGCGCTGCTGGGAGCACCAGCCATGTATAGCACCGGTGGAAGTAAATGTAAAAGCAGTTCCCTAACTGCTAGGCTAGTGACTCAATACCATGACAAGAACTACTGTTTAAATTATTAATAAATTATGTTACTAGGCTAACTGGCAGTCATGAGCTTACGTTCCAGAAGAACTCTGAGGATTTTACCTCAGAAAGTCATGT